>CAHIKZ030003771.1:285000-387500 GCA_903632075.3 Acanthosepion pharaonis | reverse complement strand
ATCAGCCAGTCGACTGACTGCCCGAACCACTGAGCGACTGCTAATACGCCTACTTATTATAGGTGGGAGAGTCTATTAACAATAGAATAGGTGTGTTCCACTATAACACAATGCAAAATGTAGTTCTTGTTATGGGTGGCAGTGGAAAAAAAGTTTGAAAAACACTGGTCTAAGTCATATGCGTATATTACACGGAGCGCTAATTTTAGCGTCCTAACCCGATCTCATCCCGTAGTTAAAGAGAGCTAGTCTATTCAGTTTTATAGTACACATGCTCCCAGTTTCTTTGTTTTTCACTCATGCCCAAAAGCTGAAAATTAGTTACTGCTGCTGATAGAGCTATTGACGCATGCGTGTCTACCGGAAATGTTTAAATGTCCACAATACCAAAGTCAAAGAAATTGTCAAGGTTAAGAAATATATTAACCTAAAGTTTGAATTTAATATATTAACCTAAAGATTGAATTTTCATTGGTTGGGTAAATGTCATGTGTCCATATTCTGTGGCGTTAGTCTGTGTGTGTGCGTGTGAATTCTTTGACGTCAAAACCAAGCAAGTACGTAAATTTCCAAACCTGATTTTCTTCGCAGACCTGAGAAGCAAAAATTACCAAAAATCTCTTTGTTTCTTCTGATTCTGTAATATCTTTGACTAATTTTCTTTTTTTATTATTCCGGTGAAGGTAATTGATGAAACTATTCGTCAAGAACAACTATCCGCTGAAGAAGAAGTCAACGACCAACATAAAATTTTACAAGAAGAAAGGCTTCGTCTGATACAAGCCAGACTTCCCCCGGGTGATAAACTAACCGAAATGAACACAACTTTCGGTAAGAAGTTTTTTTTTTTTAATCATTTCACCCCAAACAAGGCGGGAATGCCACTAGTACGCAAAGGGAGAGTGAAAGTGAGAGAAAAGACTGAGCATAGGAAGGATTGAGGAAAGGATAAAAGATGAACAAGTTGGGTTTTGTTTGATTTGGTATGGTTTGATTTGATTTACGGCATATCAATCTAAATGGGTCATTTAGTGCCGACAAAATTTTTATTGCTGGTAATATTTTTCCTTCAAAAATGTATTGCTGTTAATATTTTTTTTTCAAAACTTGTTTCACTAAACCATTATTATCTAAAAAAAAAAAAATTCTAAAATATTTTATGGCTTTAAATAACCAGGAGAGGGTTGATAAATCGTAAAAAAACGAATCACTGTAAGCACCTAATCAGCAAACGCATCAAGCAAACCAATTTGCTATGCCATGATTGTTATATTCCCTTGGTATAAAATTATTGTGTCGAAGTTAGGAAATAAATTGAACTTAGTCAATACACACATACATACACACACACACACACACACACACACACACATACATATTCAGTGTTTGAGTAACAATCCTTCTTTTATACAAGTTTCGTTAAAGACGACTGATAAGGAACTGCGATTAAGAGTTTTATTTAACTTTTCTTGTGTTTGTATAATTTTCTTTTCTTTTCTCGTCATAATGCGTGTAAAAATTGTCCGATGTTCTGTATGTCCGAACGCTTTCGGCTATTCTTTCAGACATTTTTATTTTTAACTGAATGTGTAGATTGTTATGTATGTAACTAATATTGTAGGATTTTTTTTTTATTTTCAAATCACAGTCAGCACATTGTGTCCGTAGTCATAGTTGATGTTATTGTGTGTGGTCTTTTTCTTTTTTTATCAATGCTTCCATTGTTTTTAGGGGGGTTGCGTGTGTTTTTATATTCCGTAAAAACTAAAATAAAAATAAATACCCTTTGATAATGGTTAAAAGAACAGTTGAAATTGCCCGGACATACTGAACATTCGGACAATTTTTACTTAAGTTATGTCCCGAAAAGAAAAGGGAAAAGCTATACGAATATATATATATATATATATATATATAAGTATAGGATTGGTGTATACGGAATAAATTCCAATAACCAACAATTAATATTCTTAAAAGAGTGCTCAATACAGAGTAGAGCGAATATAATTATTCTTGTATACTTGTACTTTGATTGGTCATCCCAGCTTATGTAACAGCGTTTCCCCTTGCAAGGGGTTGTTAATTGATTTGAATCTTTTAAAACCCTTTATTCTATATTCAATATCATCACTTGATAAGACACCAGAGGTTTTGAAACAAAATGGCTATTTTTGTAGTGATTTTATAACATATTTATGATCAATTTTCGAATAAATAATTATATATATATATATATATATATATATATATATTGTCTGTGTGTGTATGTGTTCGGTCGGCAATCCCTCTTTTATGCATTTTTCATTAAAGACGACTGATAAGGCAATCAATTAAGCATTCTATTTAATTTTTCTTGTGTTCGTACAAACTTTCTTTTCTGGACACAAAATTTGTAAAAAATGACCGAATGTTCTATATGTCCGAGCGCTTTCAGCTGTTCTTTTAGTCATTATCAAAGATTTTTTTTAATTTTTATTTCTAACTGAATGTATATACATCCATATATATATATGTGTGTGTGTGCGCGCACAGAAATCTACAAAAACTTTAACATCCGCAGGATATAAAATTTAATATGACCGCAGACATCAGGGAATTCATTAGCTCGAACTTTTATGCATCTCTCTTTTTTATTTTTTTTTTTCAGATGAAGAATACAAAATTCAAATCGAGGAAAAAATGTCTCTGTCTTACCTGTCGAAAATAGTTACCATCTCACCTGAAGATGAGTTTCTGAACCCTGCAAAAGTAAGACATTTGAGGAGGTTTTTGTTCAAATTTTACTCTTTGGGCTTCATCAACCTTCCTCGATATTAATAGAAAGTGTATCTAATTTAAATGAATTCACCACTGGCCCTTACTGAATACATATAAAATAATAGAAATCTTTAGCAAAATGTTTAGTTTATTTACAAGATTGTTTTGCGGGGTCATATGAATAAATGATCATCGATATATTGAGAATATATTGATTGTTTAATTAAGAAAGAATCAATTCCGTGAAATGCGCCGCTAATTCTGTTATGAATATCAAGTTGCGCAGTATCAAGTTGCGCAGTATCAAGCTGCGCAGTATCAAGTTGCGCAGTATGAAGCTGCGCAGTATCAAGTTGCGCAGTATCAAGTTGCGCAGTATCAAGCTGCGCAGTATCAAGTTGCGCATTATCAAGTATCCACCGAATATAAAACTCAGCATGAAAGATCGGGCCAATATCTGCACTTGAAAATGTGCAACTTTTACGAGACTGAAACTGTAAGAAATTGGTATGAACACCAACCAGACCCGGTTACGGACATAGGACCTGTAACAATTTTATGGGACTTTATAATACACACAAACAGAATAATCAAAGTTAATCTCCCAGACATCGTGATCAAAGATCACAAGAACAGAATGTGCTTTCTTATTGAGATGACATTCCCTGCAGATTGTAATGTATCTTTGAAGATCTTCAAAAAACTATCAAAATACAAGGATCTTAAAATGGAAATCTAAAACATGTGCCACATGAAGACATCAATAATTTCAGTTGTGGTTGAAGCCCTCGGTTTATTTGAAAAAGGTTTGGATAGACTAATTGAAGGGACTCCTGGAAGCCCATGCCTTAAAGAAAGAC
Source organism: Acanthosepion pharaonis (assembly GCA_903632075.3). Lineage (NCBI taxonomy): Eukaryota > Metazoa > Mollusca > Cephalopoda > Sepiida > Sepiidae > Acanthosepion > Acanthosepion pharaonis. Next base: position 383,883 of record CAHIKZ030003771.1, on the reverse strand, counting down.
AAAAAAATTGTACTCACAAGTACAAATCACACATTACGAAGGGCTTTATCTATGGAAAATGTCTGTTATCTTAGGTTGTTTTATATTTATTTAAATGATCAATGGAAAATGTCATGATGCCATTTCTGATCTTAGGTCTCTGGTCGGAACCCGGAAAGAAATGAGTAGACACCAGAAACCAAAGAAAATAAAACAACAACAATAATTATAATAATAATAATAATTATTATTATTATTATTATTGTTGTTGTTGTTGTGGTTGTTGTTTGTGCCAGAAGTATGGATTCCAAACTTCCGACAAGGGGTACAAGCATAAGCCAGAGAAGATATTGGAAAACGAGCATGGACAATCCGCGTGGAATTTCGCAATTCAGACTATCCGTATTATTAAGTACACCAGACCAGACATAATAGTAATCATAAAGATTTCTCGTGAGCATCTATTGATAGACGTGTCATGCCTCGGAGATGATGACTTTACAGGTAAAAAAAAAAGAAAAGAAAGACGTTGAGAAGATTGTAAGCTACTCAGAGCTGACGGTAGATGCAGAGAGAATGTGGAGTGTACATGACTCGGTTGTGCAAATTATCTTTGGAGCGATTCCAAAGATTCTCCAGAAACACCTTGATATTATCGGAATCACACCCAGAATAACAATGGCGGAAAGAAATACCATCTTAGTCGCATAAAATACCCTGCAGAAAATGCTTCCTGTCTGAAATCTTGATACTGACAGAGAGTCACTTAAAATAATTTCCAATTTTTGAAACCACCACCGTGCAAATTTCACTAACAATAATAATAATAATGAGGTAGAGTTGGCGAAAATACAGAGACAACAATGCATAAAAAGTGTTCTCTCTCTAAGGAAAGTGTTCTAAGATGCACATCGGAGATGAGATATGACCATCATCAACAGCTTTAAACATCTAAGACTAACTAAAAGAATATCAAATAATAATAATGATAATAATAATAATAATGATAATAATAATAATGAGAGAAGGTGATCGAAAGCGGCCGAGTCAAGATCTTGTGGGGAATCAACATCGAAACAAACCGCGTTCTTCAGGGAACCAAACCAGGCATCATCGTCGTTGACAATGAAACAAGAAAATGTTTCCTCAATCATATATTTCTCCCTGGTGGCCACAATGCCAAAGTCAAAGAAATTGTCAAGGTTAAGAAATATATTAACCTAAAGATTGAATTTAATAATAGGTGAGCTATGGAAGAAAGGTTTATTCTCCTATTTGCATTTCTCCCATTACGAGCATTATTATAACCATGATATAATAACACTTTATTTCACGGACAGAACGGAATAGCCGAAAGAAAAAGAAATGAAAAACCTGCTTTGTACTCTGAGATAATTTTATGTTGATAAGTCGTACATCTATTTATATCCATTTGCTGCTATAGTTGTTGCTGTTATGGCTAGAGCACTCAAGTCTATCTCCAAGATTTTTCTCTGCCTCACAAGCTGCTTTGGGGAAGAACTGACATCATTGGGAGTGCGCAGGCGACCGCTTGGAACAGCTCGTCTGCCAGGGAAAGTGTTCTGTCTCTAAGATGCAGAGAGGAACTGAGATATGACCATCAGAATTAGGCCGAAACCAAGGCACAGCGTTTTGGTAATAAAACTTACAATGTAAATGAAAAACAATCTTTAATTATACGTGGCACAAGGCCGAAAGTATGGAGCACCCATTGAGAATCGAACTTACTACTTTATCGCAATTGATCTAGTGAAACAGGTTTGATAACCATTACAGCACGTAGAAGTGCCCATTACTAAACACAGTTTAGATGAGACACAAGACTGAAAATATCGAGCACTCAGTCAGCATTGAACTCAATTCTTTGCCGTAATTGATCTCGTGAGACAAGCTTGTTAACCATTACACCGCCTTGAAGTGTCCATTAATAAGCATAGTTTAGATGTGGCACAAGGCTGAAAGTGTGGCTCACCCAGTGAGGATCGAACTCACTACTCAGTTGTAATTGATTTAGCGACACGAGCTTGCCAGCCATTGCATCGCGTCGAATTGACCACACACTAAGATGGATGAGCCTTTAGCGGAGTAAAAACAGTTTAAAAGCGTTCAGTAATTGGATCTTTTAAGTAATTTTTTCCTAATTTAGACGTATTCCAATTTTTAAATTGCTGGTTAAGATTATTTTGCTTGATCGAAAAATTGTATCAAAATTCAAAATGTCTTTTCTGTTCACTATTTACATTATTCAGACTGTTGTCCTCATCTTTGTCGCCATATTTATTACAAAGTTTCGGCCGTTGTACACTCCGGTCTTCTTTGGGTGGTTGGAATGTCGAACTGAAACCTTTATTTCGCTCACTGGGGTAGACTTGCCATGTTTTAATGGATGTCAGTTATCAGTTATCTCCTGTTAATTCCCCTCTCCAAGGTCTCCATCGCCTTAACCGTGTATTGAACTCACACTCTTTGGGTCCTGTCACTGGATCTAACCAATGCCTCTATCCACTGTGCCATGGGTCCTTGAGGACATCAATTAAAACATGGCACGTGGAACTAGAACAGTCTACTCCAGTGAACGAAATAAAGGGTTCAGTTCGACATTCCAACCACCTGAAGAAGGCCGGTGCGTACAACGGCCGAAACGTTGTAATAAATATGGCGACAAAGATGAGGACAATAGTTCGAATAATATAAATAGTGTACATAATACCCCCTCTCAGAAATATAGACAGATACTGAAGGGCCGGAACGTTGTAATAAATATGGCAACAAAGATGAAGACAATAGTCCGAATAATGTACATAATACCTCATCTCAGAAATATAGACAGATACTGAAAGGCCGGAACGTTGTAATAAATATGGCAACAAAGATGAGGACAATAGTCCGAATAATGTAAATAATGTACATAATATCTCATCTCAGATATTTTGTTTTTGACATAAAACCATTATCATCCTCACCATTCAACATTTCATCACCATCACTACTGCCATCACAATTCAAAATGCTTGTAAAATCATCACCATCTGCTAAGGTAAGTAAAACCCATCTTGTAAAATGACATTATTTTGTAGTATTATATTTATAATTTCGTATCCGGTAAGAAAAGAATTCTATGGTGTACTAGTAGTATAAGCTGCCTTCGACGGGTCTTTCATTACTGGGAATTTTTGCCGTTCAATAGGAGCAGTTTAAGTTTAAAATAAGCCCTCCCGAAAATCAATATTAGTAACAACAATTGGGTGGAACTGAGGTACATCCCCAAATGGGGGGGGGGTAACGATTTGAATTGGAGGTGTCCCTGAAAAGGGCCGTTTTTGCGTTCTCAATCTGCCAAGGAATTCTTTCATGATGTATTGAGTTTTTCCTTTGATGTATATCATATTGCTCTATATTTTGATACATTGAGCTTTTTAATATTTTATATTAAAAGACCTATTTGATTGTCCTTACCACTTACAGATTTGATATATATATATATATATATATATATATATATATATATATATATATATATATATATATACAGGTGTCCATAAAGGTCGTGTGCACTTTAAAAAATTTATAACTTTACTTGTATTTGCGATAGAAAAAATTTGTAAAAGGATTAGAAAGAAGTATATCTATATTTTTAAGGTTTTATGAAAATTTTATTTAAGTTTCCATATGTCCTCCATCATTAGCAATACAAAGCGTAATACGATTTTGCAGTTCACGGAAAACAACTGATTTAGAGTAATGCCTGAAATCACATTAGTTATTTTAGCTATATTTAAAACTAGGTACATTAAACTTTATAACATTTTTTACAGATTATTTCTATCGCAAATACAAATAAAGTTATAATGGTTTTAAAGTGCACATGGACTTTATGGACACCCTATATATATATATATATATATATATATATATATATGGAGAGAGAGAAATGTAAACAGGAAGAAGTAGAAAATAATGAGTAACATACTCGGCTAATTTTGTTCTTATTAGATTGTTCCATATTTTATGATAGATATACAAGTCTTTTCTTCTCTAAAGAAGATCCCATGTCTTATATGTGAAGCTAAGGTTTTAGTTTGGCTAATGTCTACTTAGACACTTTAGACTACCAGAACATGTCCATAACCCAACTGTATAATAATTACTTAAGATTAAATGTAAATAATTCTTATCATTTGGTAGATATTTCATTAGACACGGTTCTTTCTGATTTGTTACTAAATAATGGAAAAGATTTTTGAAACTGAATCAGTGACGTGGTAAATTTTGGCATACTTTTTTTTTTCAGGAAAATTCCGGTAGATCAGATGAGGATCAATCGCAAGCATCAAACATGGCACCAAAAGAATTTGCAACGATTCCAAATATAGATGAGATCATAAGTAAGTAATCTATTTCATATCTCTCTTAGATTGATCATCTATCTACCGCTTTGTGTTCGTATCTATCTATCTATCTATCTATCTATCTATCTATCTATCTATCTCAGTTTATCTATCTCAGGCTGGTCATATCTATCTATCTATCTATCTATCTATCTATCTATCTATCTATGTGTTCATATCTATTTTTGTTCATATCTATCTAGCCATCTATCTATATCAATCTGTTCATATTTATATGTGTATCTCAGTATGTCCATATCTATGTATCTCAGTCTGTTCATATCTATCTATCTATCTATCTATCTATTTATCTATCTATCTATCTATCTATCTGTGTATCTCAATTTGTACATATTTATCTATCTCAGTCTGTTCATATCTATCTATCTATCTATCTCATTCAGTCCATATCTATCTGTCTCTCTATCTCAGTCTATTCATATCTATCTATCCATCTATCTTAGTTTGTTCACATCTATCTATGTGTTCATATCTATCTTTTTCTGTTCACATCCTTATAACTCTGTTCATATTTATCTTTGTTTATATCTATCTATCTATCATCATCTATGTATTTCAGTCTGTTTACATCTGTCTATATGTATGTGTTCAAATCTATCTCGTTGTATTCACCTCTATATATCTCTATCTGTTCATATCTATGTATTTCAGTATGTCCATATGCATCTATCTATCTATCTATCTATCTCAGTATGTCCATATCTATCTATCTATCTATCTATCTATCTGAGATTCTTCATATATATTTATCCTTGCCTCTATCTTATTTTTTTAATATCTAGCCTAGCTTGGTCAGTTCACAACTCCGTCTATTTCCGTTTATTTATATCTGTTTATATCAAACTCTTCATATCTTTTTGCTTTCTCTTGCTCTCTCTCTCTCTCTCTTTCTCTCTCTCTCTCTCTCTCTCTCTCTCTCTCTCTCTCTCTCTCTCGCTCTCTCTCGCTCTCTCTCTCTTTCTCTCTCTCTCTCTCTATATATATATATATATTTGGTTGGATAGATGTGAGTTTTTGACCTTGGGTTTCACGCTTTAGCGATCGTCAGACAAACTCAATATGTTAGCTCTATCTCTGATATTGAGCGCTTTCTAATAAGTACCGCGCATATAATATATAAATAATTATGCATATATATATCTATTTATATTTATATACACTTTTATATATATATATATATATATATATATATATATATATATATATATATATATATATATATATATTATTATAAAAAAAATATTAGAAAGTAACATAAAATTTAGATAATAATTAATAAAAAAAGTGTAAATAAATAAATATTATAATCGTCTAGGTTTGTCTTTTACACTTACTTTTAGAGGAAGTGTGTTGAAACGAAAGAAGGTCGGTTTATAAAAAAATAAATTTGATGTCATACATTTGTCCATAAATGTTTCTAAATTTAGAATTGGCTCTAAAAGAACCGAAAAGAAATAATTCGGTCAAGGCGGACTGTTTCTGATTTCATTTTTCAAATTTAAAGAAAGATATACTCTTTCTATTTATTGGCCGATGAAAAGGGTGGCTTCCATCTGCGTAAATTTAAAGTTAAGATATGTCAGGAGCCTCTTCGTTGATATATAAGTAGACAGATTAGCGGATACTTTCTGAAGGTAAAAAAAAAAAAAAAAAAAGATTTGACAAGGTGTAATCATTTTGAATCGAAAGGTAACACTATTTTTGAAGAAGTCAGACGACGAGCAGGTATGAAAACTTCGTCCTGAAGCTAGAAAACTAAATTCTAGAAAGAAAAGCTATTTTTGGTTGTCACCTGTGGATGAGCTGGGCTGTTTCTCACAGAAGAAGCAAACGGGAAAAAAAGAAGTGAAATCTGTGAATAGAATTGTGTTCTGAAGAAGCAAAAATTGTTAAAAGTTCCATTGACACAGGTCGAATTGCCAAAGGCCTTTTCTATTTTTGCGTCTTTCGATTTGGTGGATGCAACCTTTTTTTAAAGAATATTTTCAACCTTATTTAAAGATTTTGTGTTATCTCCTCTATTCATTATTTGAAGATTGTAGTCTGTATCTTTTTAAGTAACTAGTTTTCTATATTTTGAGCTGTTATCTTGCCTTGTTTATAATAAGGCACACAAAAAGAAATGAATGCGCAAGCTATTCTGTAAAAATTGTATATTGTTATATTGTTTTAATGTCCTGGAATATCTATCTATATCAGTCTGTTCATATCTATCTGTCTATCTATTTATTTCTGTCTGTTCGTATTTATCTATCTATGTCTCTTCAATATGTATCTATCTATCTATCTATCTCTCTATCTCAGTCGGTTCATATCTATCTATCTCAGGCTTTTCATATCTATCTGTCTATCTATCTATTTCCCTCTGTTCACATCTATCTACAGCTATGTGTTCATATCTATATCTTTCTGTTCACATCTATATATCTCAGTCTGTCTATCTATCTATCTATCTATCTATCTATCTATCTATCTATCTATCTATCTATCTATTTTATTCTGTTCACATCTGTCTGTATCTATGTATTCATATCTATTTCTTTGTATTCACATCTATAGATCTCAGTATGTTCATATCTATATATCTCAGTATGTCCATATCTATCTATCTATCTATCTATCTATCTCAGTCTGTTCGTATCTATCTATCTATTCTCAGTTTGTTCATTATCTATCTATCTATCTCAGTCTGCCCATATTCCCGAGCCGTTCTTGCCTCCCTTCTACCAGCCAACCATGGTCGCTTGAGACGTCTAATCCTTTCTGTGCGACGTGTCACTTCCTTAAAGCCAGCAGGCTTCTTCTCTTCTGTCGTCTAACAACTTTCTGTCGCTCATCTGTGTGTTCCTTTCAAATTTCATATAGTACTTTCAAGTCTTGTTATTGCATTCGCTTTTTCTGTGAAAAACCCATACAAGACAATATAACAACAGAAAAAAACGTGCACAAAAAATGTGCCTTATTAAGTACAAGGCAGGATAACATAACAAAATTATAGAAATAATTGGCTCTAAAAAAATTCACAATATATTTTTTCAAATCATGAAAGCTAAAATAAAAATTGAAATGGGGATACGAAAACTGTTAGAATTAAGAAGAAATTGCCCTTAGAAAAAGTAATGCATTCACCTAAAAGATAAGTGAAAAAAATACCTATGTGCTTTTTCGACGAGTATCCCAAGGAGGTTACATGATCTTTTGCAATATGTTTGTTTTTAAAGTTTCCTTTGCGCAGTTTTAAGAATGCCGAGACCTTTCTTCCATTTGTTCTACTGGTAATTTTCAATTGAGGAAGCCTTTCTCCCTTCCCCAGCAAGATTCATATCTGACATCCAAGTCCAGTTTATTGCCTCCCTTCTATCGGCCAACCATAGCCACTTGAGACGTCTAATCCCTTTTTGTGCGACGTAACACTTCCTTATAGCCAGAGGTTTCTTCTCTACTGTCATCTAACAAGATTTTTGTTGTTCATCTGCTGATCCATCTTTAAATAACTTCGGGGGTGGATTAAAACGGACCTTAACTTTAAATTTACTATGGCGAAAGCCACCCTTTTTATTGGGCAATAAATACAGGGTTATTATATAAGGTTAGTGTTATGGGAACTTACTCATAGTAATAATAATGGACTATTCCTGACATTATAAATACTTCGCCTCTCAAGAGGTATGAGGATATTGTAAGACGAGGAGAGGTCACTGAGAGCATATTTTAAGGACATTGGAATAGTGATACTTGACGAGACAACATTCTAACCAAATCTGATAGTCATTACTAATACTTCTACTTCTTTATATTATATTTCTGTTTTAATATATCTTTGTATTCCATACCTGTGTTCGTGTTATTCTTTCATTGGTTTTAACCTTGGACCATCACCCGTGCTACAAGGAAATTGGACTATAACAGTTAGCAAGCTTTTCTCGCTAGAAATATTATGACTGAGTTGTGAGTTCGATCCTTACTGGGAGCCCCATACTTTCGTTTATGTGCCAAATCAAAGCTGGTCTTAGAAAATCATCATATATGGTGCCACCAGTGGTCCATGTTTGAGCGATGATAAAAGTAGAAGTCTTCCGACGACAATTTCTTGAATTATTATTTTACAAACAAAAAAAGAAAGAAGCTAACCTGTGGTGTTCGTTTTATTTGCAGGCGTCTATGCTAAAGACTGTGAAGAACTTGCGAAAAAGCAAGAACTCGCCAAGGCCAAAGCTCATCAACAATTCAAGGCGAAATTACAGGCTCGACGTCAAAGACGGCTTCCCCAAGAGCATCCGGATAATAAATAAAGCACTATGTAATATATACATTAAGCTTAGCTTAGTCGAGCACAAGGAGACAAGAATGAAGCATCCAACGGGGAGCGAACACACTACAGTAGTAATATTCTGCAAGACTAGCTTGCTAACCACTACACATGCAGAAACATACACATTATATATATATATATATATATATATATATATATATATATATATATATATATATATATATATATATATATTGTGGCCTTGTAAGGGCCAGAAATAAAGACACAAATAGAGGAATTGATTTAAACAAATATATTAACAGAAACAGTAATACTAGAGTTTTACAGCAAGAATGTTCGGTCCGACTGTCAGACCTACAGCTAGAAACTTCCTTCTCCAAAAGGCAGTACCTGCTCCTATTTAGAGCCGGAAGTGGCCATGCGTGCGTGGGTTATTTACCATAACATAAAAACATTTTATAAAACATACATACAACAGACTATTTCTTATTTAACAGCTAAAATTTTTAATCCTTGAAAATGGCTAAATGTATAGCCGAAAGCGCTCGGATAAAAAGAACATTCGGACAGTTTTTATCTAATTTATCATCCGAAAAGAAAAAAAATATTAGATCGCATGAGAAATTTTATAAATAACTAAATAAAAGCACCTTGTCTGCCGTATTCAATGAAATGTGCATATATATATATATATATATATATATATATATATATATATATATATATATATATATGAAGAAAAATATATACGGAAAAAACAAACAAAAATCCTTATATACAATTATGCTGTTTTAATGTTAATATGTCAACGTCGGACGTTTCATCTAATAAACCATCTTCATGACATATTCATAAATTATAACATTAATCAATATTTATGACGTATCGTTTTGTCATGAATTGAATCCTGAAGATGGTAATTATTTTTATGAAATGTCCGACGTTGGCATATTAACATTAAAAAAGCATAATTGTATATAAGGATTTTTGTTTGTTTTTTCCGTATATATTTTTCTTCATACTGTCGGATCTATATCCATATATTTGCTTACATAGAAATATATATATATATATATATATATATATATATATATATTATTAATGCTAGCTATCAATAATAGCAATTACTATACGTAAAATTATTTAATTTAACGTGTATCAAATTTAATAGAATTTCTAATACAGTGCTCAGTTACGGTTACTAGAGTAAACCTTATTAATAATTAATCTTGTATTGAGCGCTTTATTAATTAATAGTATTATTGATTTATTAATATTATTATTGCCATTTATGTTCAATACTATAACTATTATAACGCTCTCTAATAATATGTATAATAATATATCGCGTATATATATATATATATATATATATATATATATATATATATATATATATATTAAAATAATAAGAAAGAACAGTAAGATTTACAATCCGGAGTTCTTAGTAATTATTTTTATTTTTAAAAAGACAGTGCTCCATACAAATCAGTAGAGCATAATTATATAATTATTTTCTATTTTAAAATATGGTTCCATCGCTACACAGGAATTACCAGGTTTCAAAACAGAAACTAAAATTTTAAACTTAATTATAAAATTATAAAATCCATAACTCCGTTCCATTCTCAAGCGATTTTTTGAATAACCTAAAGGTTAATTTACTTAATTTATAAATTTTTTAATAGGTTATTCCAAAAATCGCTTCAGAATGCAACGGAGCTCTGGATTTTTAATTTTAATTGCTAACTACGTTTTTTTGGTAATTTTTCTTCGGCAAATCGCCCACAAAACACGAACTCTTTTTCGAGGTAGCTGATTATCTCTTTCACTACACAAAATTAATTCAATAAAATCCAAAAAATATTTTTTTTATGATTGGACAGAATAAAATCTACGTTTAATATTTATTTGTAAAACAAAATTCGAAATTTATCACGTTCCTGTTTTTGATAGTTTTTTTTTTTTATTAAATAAAAACATGTTTGAAAAAAAAAACCAAAAAATATAAAGTTTAACGCTATTCTCGAGAGTGAACTTTTTTAAATTAATTTTATTTTAATTTTTTTTTCTTTCAGCAACTATTAGATTTTTTCTTGTATGGATGTTCAAAAAGGAAATAAATCCCAATTAGTACTTTGACTGAATACTTTTCCCTATAGGAAGAGTAATATGATAATTCAATAACTCTTAAATTCAGAATAATTAAAGAAGACCACACTGGGTGCAATTAGATATTTTATGACATCAAACGGGTAAGAAAATAAAAAATAAAAGCAATGTATTAAACTTAAATGTCTTTTAAACACACACACACACACACACACACACACACACACACACACACACACATACATCGGGTGCAATTAGATATTTTATGATATCAAACATGTAAGAAAATTAATTTAAAAAGGTTGTCACATATGAAATGAGGCATTTTTTGGTTGGTCGTCTAACGAAGCAACCTTCCTTAATATATATAAAAAATATCTTGACTTATTCATGACTCTTATTCTTTCCAGATAATTTTTCTTTGAATATATTGTTACTTATAAGCCGAATGAAAATGATTACAATGAAACAATGTCGAGTAATCTTACTGTATGAGTACAAACAGGGGAAAAGAACCATTTTGGCATCGAATCATTACATGCGATGAGAAATGGATACTTTTTGACAGCAGTTAGAGAGTAAGCCAATGGTTAGATGCAAGTGAATCACAATAAAACAATACCCAAAAGCTCCACTGTACCCTAAAGTGTTAATGGTTACTGTATGGTGGTCTTTCAAGATTCATTATTCATTCTTGTCTCAAGGGGAAAATAACAGCAACTTCGTATTGTGGAGAAATTGAGTGTATGCATGAAAAATTGAAAAAGAAACATCCTACACTTGTGAATAGGAATGGTCCAATTTTGCTGCATGACAGTGTATGACTGCACGTTTCTCAATCAATTGTCCAAAAAGTGCATAGCCTGAATTTTGAAATTTTACCTTATCCTCCATATTCACATGATTATCACTTATTTAAGCATTTTGATCTTTTCCTTTGCAATAAAACATTGCCCAATAAGGAAAAGGTAATCGAAACATTTGAACTGTTTATCACATCAAAGGATGAGAATTTGTTGAAAGATGGAATCAAGAATTTAGAGGTACGTTGGAGAACACATACATTAACATGGCACCTATTTCAAATAAATAAATTAGTTATTTAACATTTCAGAAAACGTTTCATTCATTTCCTATAAAGTGCGTCAATTCATGTGACAAATTAATATTAGACTCAATTGTATCATTTAACGAGAAAGAAACTACTTCTAATGTAGTATAAAAATAAAATTATTCATTATTCATTTTTATAAAAGCGTATAGAATAGAAAATATATATTATTAAACTATTGCTTATATAAGTTGAAAGATAACTTATTTTTAAACATAAACCCAATTTCATGATTTTTGCTCTACTGGTGTTCCATATTTTTTCGCGCGCTTTTAAGATAGGAGCGCAATATTTATATTCATTAACCTCTGACCTTACAGTTTACCATATGTAAATAAATGTTCTTTTAATTATGTTTTAAGCAAAAATTAATCATTGCGTTTACAAAATCCTGTTAATTAATTTTCAAATTTACAAACTGTCTTTGAAACACATCTTCAAGACAAATATTAGATTTTAAAGAGAATTTTACATGTGTTGTTTACATTTGTCAACGATAATGGTGGTTCGATTAGTCGATGAATGAATGTGCAAATGTTTTTTAAATGCCTATAAAAGTTATTTAAATACGGGAAATAAATTTTCTTTTAATACTAATTAACTTTAGGCTATTATATTTCAAATAAAACCGAAATATAACATCAATGAAGACATTTAAATTATTTAAAATACGTTTTTCAAAATTATTTAGAATGACCGTGGTGGGACATACACCTTGTCCAAATTAATTAAAACAATCGCTTTAGTTTTCTTTCTTTCACCACACGGTCAGTTTTAGACCCACTGGAGTGACAGGGTGTGATTGATTTCTATTTTTTTCCTCAAATTAGGTTATTTGAAGTGGTGTGTAGTAATATGAATCTATTTTTGATAGATAGATAGATAGATAGATAGATAGATAGATAGATAGATAGATATGAATAGACTGAGATAGATACACCCTTGTTCAAATTAAGTGAAACAACCGCTTTAGTTTTCTTTCTTTCATCACACCGTCAGTTTTAGACCCACGTTAAGCGAATGGATGCCAAAACATGAAAGTTTCTAGCTTGCCACCGCATGCATCATCCCAAGGCTGATATTGATAGTCTGTATGTGTCCAGATCCGAAGGAGGCGGAAGATTAGTTCAACTAGAACTGTTTTGTATCTGTCTATATTTCTGAGATGAGATATTATGTACACTATTTACATTATTCGGACTATTGTCGTCTTTGTCGCCATATTTATTACGTTTCGGCCGTTGTACGCTCCGGCCTTCTTCAGGAGGTTGGAATGTCGATTTGAACTCTTTATTTCAAGGACACACTGCACAGTAGATAAAGGCGTTGGGTAGATCCAGTGACAGGACCCAAAGAGTGTGAGTTCAATACCCGATTAAGGCAGTGGAGAACTTTCAGAGGGAAATTAACAGGAGATAACTGATAACTGAGATCCATTAAATATGGCACGTGAACCTAGAACAGTCTATCGCAGTGAGCGAAATAAAGGGTTCAGTTCGACATTCCAACCACCTGAAGAAGGCTGGAGCGTACAACGGCCGAAACGTTGTAATAAATATGGCGACAAAGACGAGGACAATATGCCGAATAATGTAAATAGTGTATAGAACTGTTTTACACAACTACAACAATCTGTCTTCAGAGTTACCTCGAAACTACAAAAGTCTGGATAATTATCTGTCACAGGACATGAAAGAAATAAGAAATTTCATTCAGCAATAAAGAAAGCCAACAAATTCAAAAGAGAATTTCAAGTGCAAGTAAAGCATAATACAATTACTGCAGCGTAAAGAGCCTAAAAAAGAAAACAAAAGTAAATGCTGTGGATCAAATGCAGAAATGAATGGCAATATAAGCCTTTTCATGCTTATGATACAAAACAAGTTGATGTAGACAAGCCCCGTATTCATCAGTGGTTACGTACTGCAGAGTTAAAAGCTGAAACCGGAAGTTGTATTTTTGCTGTACAGAAACAATGCTTGCTAACTAGAAATTACCAAGAACACATAGTGAAAAATTGTGTTAATCCAAGATGCAGATTCTGTGATGAATATCTAGAAATACTTGACCAGGTTGAACGGTATCAGCAACTACTTAATATAAAACTCGGAATGACAGAGACGACTAATATCTGCACTGGAAAATCTGCAAATTTATAGAAAAGAAACTGCTATGAACATCACACAGAACCAGTTACAGAGGGCGGGGTCCTGTCCCAAATTTATGGGACTTTACAATACACACACAGAGATCAATCAAAGCTAATCGCCCAGACATCAATGAGATCAATGACCACAAAAACAGAATGTGATTTCTCGTCAGTTCCTGTAGATTCTGATGTATCTTTGAAGAGCTTCAAAAAAAAACTATGAAAATACAAGGATAATTCCAGTTGTAGTTGGAGCCCTCCGATTGAATGATTCTGATATTCATTGAAAGGATCCCTGGTAGTTCAGGCCTTAAAGCAATACAAAAAAATTACACTCACGAGTACAGCTCACACCTTACGAAGGGCTTTATCTATATAAAATCTGTGTGATTATAGGCTGCCTTTCTTTTTATTTATTTATTTATTTTTTTTTTACAAAAATGCTGTGGAAAATGCCATAATACCATTTCAGACCTTAGGTCTCTGGTTGGGACCCGGAAGTAATTCGATTCTGGCACAAGGCCATCTTCTTTTTTTTTTAGATTATATGCAACTCTCACTTTTCTTGATAGCCTATTTTTTCTCCGAAGCGTTTCCCAGAAATATTAGACATCCGATTACCAATTCCGTGCCGTTATCCATTACACCACCCACACATCCAAACTTAAAGGACCCGGTATTCCCAGGTGGTCACCCACTTAGATACTGACGAGGCTCGACGTTACTTAACTCCGGTGACCGTAACAATATCATTAAAACGCTCTATAGTGTTGGAAAAGAGACGAGAGCTTAGAAATTGCATCAATTGAACATCGCGAGGCATTGGCACTTCATCTGGTTAAATTTAGAGAAAAAAAAATTAATAAGGAAAAATTATACATTATGTGTTTCTAATGTAGCTGAAATTGAAACATTTTTATAAGCTTCTTTGTTCCTTATGATTTGTTTCTATGATTGAATTTAATACAGGGTGTCCATAAGGTTCGTGTGCATTTAAAAAATTTATAACTTTACTTCTATTTGCGATAGAAATAATTTGTAAAAAGGATTAGAAAGAAGTAAATCTATATTTTTAAAGGTTTTATTGAAATTTTATTTAAGTTTCCACATGTCCTCCATCATTAGCAATATAAAGGGTAACACGATTTTGCAGTTGACGGAAAACATTTGCCAACTGATTTGCAGTAATGCCTCAAATCACATTAGTTATTTTAGCTATACATAAAACTAGGTGCATTAAACTTTATAACATTTTTTACAGTTTATTTCTATCGCAAATACAAATAAAGTTATAATTTTTTTAAGTGCAACTTTATGGACACTCTGTATTTGGTACGTATTGACAGTTAAAATGAATTTAACATTTTTATATCAAGACATTCTCACTACAACCTTTTTTTTCCTCTTGTCTTGTTCACCTGTATAGACTGGTGTGCAAAACGTTTTGGTTAGCCTGATAAATTAATTACCATATATACTCGCGTGTCTGTCTTCCTTTGCAGCAGCGAATGTTGGACGGTCTCCTCAAAGAGGTGTGGTTTTACAGAAGAATGCTAAAGATATCATGGCCCGAAAATGTGAGCAATGATAAAGTTTTGGTGAGGATGTAAACAAAGAGGAAACATACATCAGGAAGAGGCAGCTGAAATTTCTGGGACACGTTAATGAGAAAGGAAGGCTTGGAAAATTTGATACTCACAGGGCGAATAGAGGAAAGAAGGACAAAGGAAAACAACTCATGACTTACCTATCGGGCTTAAGCAAATAGATGGTAGAACATAGTCTGGGAGAAGTAGCAAAACAAAACATTGAGAACTACAGGGAATAGGAGGAAGTGGAGGGCCATGATCACGTCTTGAAGGGACACGGCACATGAAAGAAGATATACTCGCGTATCGTGCGACATTTAAAGACCTAATTTTGAAGCTAATTTTAAGGGGGTCGAATCATACACGCAGTATAAAATTAGCCTATGTACTGCTGGTCGTAGGTACGCCGTTGACCAGACTATATATACAGAGTAGTCAAAAAGCACAGCTGTATTTAAAATAAACATGATTTTGATAAAACTAATGTTTTACTTAACTGTATCCAATAATAATGCATGTAATATTCACATATTAATATCGTATTATTGTTGAAACTAGACTAATGCATGGAATAATAATACAACACAAAATGTACTTAGAACAAAATGTATTGAAACAAGAAAGTGTACACAATATTTACATATAGTCTTTTGTATATTCTTGGGAAGACCGTTCCTGGAGAATGTGTTGACTTAGTCGCAGTCGGGCAGAGTCTCTGGATTGAATCTCTTGATTCCTTCCCCTCGTCTTCCCGGTACCAACCATATTTATATGGTCGGTACTCCACTATGCAAATTAGGTGGATCCTACCACAACAATTATAAAATACAAACATTGCGAATATGCATCTTTTCCATTGTTTACGTTTAATAGATGTTTAGCTGTTTTGTGAGAATTTCTTCTCACAGAGTTTAACCCTTGGCAGAGACAAGAGAAGACATACAATCAACAAAGCCTACCTTAAAATTTAAAACAAATTTTATTGCATCCTTGCAAAAAAAGATTATGCCTTTTTTGCCCTTGTGAACGGGGTGGGGTAGTTTCTTCAAAGAAGAGGTAGTGATTTTCTCTTCTGTAGGACTCAATTGATCTCTACGTAGTTGGAGAAGCAGGAACTTGCTTGGTCGTCGCAGGAGCATAACCATTTCGGTTGCTGAAGTTGAAACTCGGCTATTGTCGAGATGATGCAGAAAGTTCTTCGTGTTGAAGGTACACGTTAGACGACAGTCAATAAACTGACTGAATTATACAGCCTTGAAAGTATTGAAGAAGCTGTCGTCGCAGGAGCATTACCATTTTGGTTGCTGAAGAAGAATCATAGCCTAGTTATTTAGGCTTAATTTTGGGCGCTAAAGGCCCTGCAAAGAGATTCAAATATGAGTCCTGACATTTCCAAGATTTTCAGCAACTGCCAAAAGGGGGCACGGGCAGTTGAAAAATGCCCGCGAAAAGCAAAGTCAAATTCAACCAATGAGATTGATTGGTACAAAATACTTGGTACAAAATACTGTGTGGCATAAATTAGCCAATCGGAGCTTAAATTGCAGAATTTCTCACAGTTTCTCGTTCGGCTGTTTATGGCTGTAGGCGTTTACGCAATGAGTATAGTAATACTTTTATCATTCTCTTTTACTTTTTTAACTTATTTAGCTAGAAGATGGGATAAAGAGATAGAGTAAAAGAGGTTAGTTAATTATAATTTGGTCTCTCAAAAAAGGAACTCGCATGTTACACGGAATACATTGTCGGAGTTAGCTCCTCCTTAATTCCCTAATTGCTCACTAGGGGACGCTCTTCCTACATTATAAATACTGGACGACTTCTTGCCTCGTTCTTTTTCTCACTTTGCAGTTCAGCGGACACACTTAAGAATGTGATCTCTCATAGAGATCCGCGTTTTCGTCCACTACTGAGAAAACGCCATGAAACACACAGACACGTACGTACGAACGTTCACCAAAATACAGACTCTGCACGCCCACACACAAGCACAAATGTTGATGTCTTTGTCGATTGTATATTTGTTGTTTAATACATATATTTGTTTATATCGGTCTTGTTTGTTTTCTTTACATCTTCGGTTGGACTCAACTTGAATCCGCCATTTTCTTGTAGTTGGACCTTCCAGCAAGCATAAACAGCACGTGTTCCTAATTCAACAACACTCAAACCCACACGGTCCTCTACAACATGATAAAATTCTTTTTTATAAGTGAAAATTTTGGGGATCGCGCGAAACATGTGTATATAAGGTACTTTTGTTAATGTTACGACAAAATCAAGAGTGATTAACAGTATGCTTTTCTCAGTACATTTTATTATCTTTGAGGGCCAAAAAACAAGTTATGCTCCTTTTGTAAGTCCCTATTGTTTCCCATTCGATCTAGAACTTTCTTGGCATGCATTTGACTTTTTTGATTTTTTCAGCTATTTTTATTGAAAAAAAATTAGCAAAAAGCAAAAAAAAAAAAAAAAAAAGAAAGAAATACCCAACGCATATATTTTTTGTGTGCATGCACAAAATACATTTTGACATACCTTTCAGATTGATTTTGTTCATACCACTCCCCCAACACATAAATGTACACCCACATACTCAGAAGTATGTGCGCACTACTTCCGAGTCGACCCTGGTCAGTGGGAAACAAATATGTACCCCTGTCGTTGGCCCTAGACAGCTGTAACCAATTATACCACCGAGTCGTGGGTCTTCAAGTTCCTTCAGACTGCCATGGTTACCATTTCGCTGAATCTTCACTCGTTAGCGCGTGATTCGTTTTGTCGCTGGTATTGTGATGATGGGCAAGGTCACACTCGACTTTGCTGGAGTTTGTCTGTTCAAGACCATTCACGCTCTTGTCACGTCGTGTTTTTGATTTCAAAGGATGAAAAGATGGCTGATGAAGCAAACTTGGAGTAAAGACGGTTGAATCCTTCGGGCGTTCCACAAAAACTACTCAAAAAATTTCCATCTTATATGGAGTTTTGCGTCCGGCAGGGATCATATTGACTAAGGTCTGGGTTCAGTTGTCTTATACCCTAAGTATCAACTAACCCTACCCTATTTATCAACTTTTTAAAATTTCTACATATAGAAATACATTTACTCGTGGCTTTCAAAATTTAGGGTTGTCCAGCCACCTTTTGAGAATGGTCAGAGGAATCAAGCCACCCCTTAACTCTTACTACCATTACACTTCGCCTCGTACCATCGCTCTACATAGGCGGTGCTAATCTCTCTCTCTCTCTCTTTCTCTCTCTCTCTCTCGCCTTTCATTTTCTTCTCCCCCTCTTCCTTCTCCTCCTATTTTCTCATCAGCCAAACTCACTGATGCTTCGTTGAGCTGGAGTGATAAATCCAACTTCCAGATGACGCAGTCATTAATCCTTATCTATCAGCTTACCCCATGCTGTGATTTCTCGATCAACCAGAGCACTCAAAAATTGGAAAAAATTTATTTCCACTCTCCTTAAAACGAAAGATTATTTTTTCTCTGTTTTATGCGTTTGTTTTACGATCGAATATATCACACAGCTTTCTTGTCCATGATTACTTCAAAATCCAAAGAAGAATCTATCTTGTATGTTTATAAGTCTACCATTCATTCTTGCATTGAGTATTGCTGCCACATCTGGTCTGGTGCTTCTGCTATATATTTAGAGATTCTTGATAAAATCCAAAGAAGAATCTATCTTACATATTTATAAGTCTACCATTCATTCTTGCTTTGAATATTGCTGCCACATCTGGTCTGGTGCTTCTGCTATATATTTAGAGATTCTTGATAAAATCCAAAGAATAATGGTAATTATTCTGATGATAACTAGTCTTTGTTCGCCATGATAGCTAGACATTATGAATTTAACCGCAATACTAGATTGGCGGCAAGATCTCATTATTTTATAGTTGAAATGGCTGGATATAACTGCAAGTCTAGGGTTAACCGTTAACTACACAGATCTCAATTGCAAGCAAAAACAATTATGATCTTAATCCAACACAAAAAGTAAAATAAGGTATTACGAGAATAATAATAATAAATAAAAAGTTATACAAATTTAAATTTTTAAATTAATTTACAAAAATTTAAAGTAATTTAAATTTTTAAATTGATCTAAAAATTTAAAATTAAGTTTAAAATTTAAAATTAATTTTATAAAAACAGAACAGGGCAACTTAATTAAAAATTTTAATCAATCAATTTCGTTCCGCTTTCTTTTCTTTTGAATTAAATTTTATATATATATATATATATATATATATATATATATATATATATATATATATATATATCTGGGGTGTATGTGTGTGTGTGTATGTGTGATTGAATAATCTGGACATATTATGTCTATTTATTTTTACTTTACTCCTTTCAAATTCACAGATCAATTTCTTAATATTGCCATTTAAACTCATAAAAAAAGCACCGTAGATTTTTTTCATTCCTTTTATTTTCCAAAGAACTTTCAATCTGGTCCAAGATCATCTTCAGAGGTGAATTACTAAACTAATTACAAAATCTAATGTCGTAGATAGTTGTGAATATTTTTGTAAATGCGCATGAAACGCATCCAGTTGATTCAAAAAGTAACGTTATCAAGGGGAGGTAACTATATATATATATATATATATATATATATATATATATATATATATATATATATGTGTGTGTGTGTGTGTGTGTGTGTGTGTGTGTTAAAGATCAAATACTGATCATATAGGGATCTGAATCTGACAGGATGATAAAATAAAAGAACAAATAGGAAACGTGTACCAGTCGAACATGTTTCAATTTTATTAAAGCTTCGTCAGAGATTGAGAGAAAACAGACAAAATGACAGAAACTCTGGTATTTTCAGTTTTGTTTGGATCAGTTCTCATTGGTCAGTCATGTATCACGTACCGAGAACTGAGCCAACCAAAATTGAGAATACCAGAGTTTCTGTCTCTTTGTCTGTTTTCTCTCAACCTCTGACGAAGCTTTAATAAAATTGAAACATGTTAGATTGATATATATTTCCTAAACACGATCGATTAACTGATTTACTTGTCAAGAGTCCTAAACAAAGTGACATGTTTGTTTTGTCAAAAAGTGGGAATCACGAGTCGTCTGGTAGCTCATCCTATATTATGGAAAGGGCTAGAAGGAATCAGGACGCGGTCGATTATATGAACCAGGCCGTTATCGCACTCGATGTCATGAGTGATGATTTTCGCAAAACGATTTAATCGGGGTTCGCCATCTGTTTAAAGAAATCAATAGAGTTAGATAAACACAGAATCAATAATTGAATATGTGCATCATTTTCTATTTACCTAACGATGGTGTGTGTAACGGTTACTATATTCGAGAAAATATACAAAATATGTCTTTATTTATGCTTATTTTGCCGCGGTAAAAGCGAGACTTCTAAACCTTTATTCATGTCAATGGGTTTGATCCTAGCTATGTGAATTATTGCTGATACGGTAAATATTGTATGGGGATTATGACACTGAGTAAATAATTATAAACTTCCTTTACATTTTTTATATACAAAAATACTTGTAAAAATCAGAAACAACAAGACGTGGAAACAATAAAACTAGTATTATTTATTATCTGATTATTATTTGGTGTTGGAGACATGAGGGAAAATAATACTGTGTAAAATTGTTGGTTTGCGGTAAAATGTAGACCAAATATGGATTGGAATCCGACAGACTGATAAGATAAAGAATAAGTAAAGTGTATATAAGCTTTCTTGTATGTTTTTTTTTAATAGATGTAATGAGTGTCCAGATAATTTACTTGGAAAAATACAAGAAGTGTCTGGGATTTTCTCACCTTGAATTTTGTTGAGTGCTAAATGTTACTTTTATGGCCAGAAAAAGGATAAGGAGCCAACATTTTTGCTGCAATCCATTACTCTACAGGAATTCGAACTCTAAATAAACCCACCCACACATCCAAGCTTAAAGCATGTGTTATTCTCAAGCGCCCCCATACTGACCAGGCTCGATGTTGCCGGAAGGGGAGTTGTAACTCTGAGAAAATAATTATAAACCCCTAAGATTTATATATAAAAAATACTTGTAAAAATCAAAAACAGCAAGATGTGGTGATATGTCCTGGAAAGGGATATATTTGTTCAAAGTATCAAAGTGGTTCTGGACCACTGTAACCGAGTAGGACAATCTAGCAGGTAACCGTAATGGACTGGTCCTCGTTGTAGGTGTAGGCAATAGGCGAAGACTATAAGCATAGCCAATAGGCGTCGTCCTGTACCTCTACATCAGTCTGTATTTATGGCTGACACCAGCCAATCATATTACTGCGAGGGGGGAACCCAGGTATATGCATATTCATTACATCACATGGAAACAACAAAACCAGTATTATTTATTATCTGGTTGTTATATAGTGTTGGAGACACGAAAGAAAATAATACTGAGTAAAATTGTGAATGTAGACTAAATATGGATTGGAATCCAACAGACTGATAAGATAAAGAATAAGTAAAGCGTATACAATCTTTCTCGTGTGTTTTCATAATGAATGTCCAGATAATTTAGTTGGAAAATACAAGAAACGTCTGGGGTTTTCTTACCTTGAACATTTGTTGCCAAGTCATAAATGTTAATATAGCATGAAAAAGGAAAAAGAGCCGAATTTTCGTTGACGCACGTATTGACGGCCTATCCTTGTTGACTGCCTGTCTCACAGTGAGAATGTCACATATTTGTGTGTGTAGAGGAGAAAAGTGGGATCGATTCTCATTGGTTTAGAAAGAGTGAATTAATGATAATTATAATTTTTATAATTAATTTAGCATAATTATTTTTGACACAATAATTTATTTTTGTAGACGCGACACTGATAGTATAATTCATTTTTTATTTATGCATTTATTTATGGACACTATATCGATGCAGATGGTCCCCAGCGCTATCGCAGATGTTGCCATGACGCTGCTTAAAACAGTCACGAACTTAGGTTCCGGATTTTTATTTGGTGTTGACGTCTTTCTCATGTGTGGTTATAACTGCTAAGAAGCGGTAAAAACGGAAATAATAATAACAATACCCGTACCCATCAGTGGTTACATAGTGCAAAGTCAAAAGCTGTAACCAATAGTTTTATTCTTACTGCACAGGATCAATGCTTGCTAAACAGAAATTACCAAGCACACACACACTGAAAAATTATGTAGAGCCCAAAATGCAGATTCTGCGATAAATATCCAGAAACAATTGGACATATTGCATAAAGTTTCACGGTGTTAGCACTCACTGAATATTAAAGTCTGTATGATAGAGTGGGCCAATATCTGCACTGGAAAATCTGCAAATTTTACGGAAACGAAACTGCAAGTAACTAGTATGAACACCACCCTGATTCAGTTACAGCCGTAGGGCATGTAACAAATTTATAGGACTTTACAATACACACAGAACAATCAAAGCTAATCGCCCAGACAGCGTAAAAAAAACTAAAAAAAATGTGGCACATGAGGACATAAATAATTCCAGTTGTAGTTGAAACACTCGGATTGATTGGATTCATAAACTTGCTGAAAGAATTCTTGGTAGTCCTAGCGTTAAAGAAATACAAAAAATTGTACTCTGAAGTACAACTCACACATTACGACAAGCTTTATCTATGTAAAATGTGTGTGATCTTTGTTTTTTTTCTTTCGTTTTTTTTTTACAAAAATGCTCAGTGGAAAATGTGATGAGACCATTTCTGACCTTAGGTCTCTGGTTGGGACCCGGAATGAAATGTGTATACAACAGGAATCAAAGGAAATAATAATGATGATGATGATGATGATGATATTCCTCTGTCCAAATTACTCAGCGGTTCAAACAGGGGCTACAAAATCTACAAACATATAATTAAACACCTCTTCTACAAGAAAGGAAAATGATCTCAAATCCCTACTGGAGATAGAAAAGGAATTCAGCAATCATGTTGGAATTAAATTTGGACTGGACAAGTTTCTAAGTTAACGTTTGAAGTTGGAATATTTGGCAAATCTAGTAATATAGTGCCAGACGTTAAATTAAAATGAGAAGAGATAAACTCCAGGAGAATGACTCATTTCACCTTCTTGGATCAACATTTTTCGCTGATATAATGTGGAAAGATTATATTCAATCAATTGCTGGATCTTCTGATAGGAAAGTTGGTCCCTTATGTTATTCTTGACAATTTCTCTCGACATAACCTTTCTTGCACATTTCTAAGTCTACCATTCATCCTTGCTTTGAATATTGCTGCCACATCTGGTCTGCTGCTTCTGCTATATATTTAGAGATTCTTGATAAAATCCAATGATGAATCTATCTTACATATTTATAAGTCTACCATTCATCCTTGCTTTGAATATTGCTGCTACATCTGGTCTGGTGCTTCTGCTATATATTTAGAGATTCTTGATAAAATCCAAAGAAGAATCTATCTTACATATTTATAAGTCTACCATTCATCTTTGCTTTGAATATTGCTGCCATATCTGGTCTGCTGCTTCTGCTATGTATTTAGAGATTCTTGATAAAATCCAAAGAAGAATTTGCAATGTTAATTCATTTTTCTTAACAAGGAATGAATGAATTACTTGTAGGGTGAGTGTTTTTCATTGTAAATTAACAATGGTCGGCTTCATGTATAGCCCCCATGAGAATCCATAACTCCACCAACCAGGCTCTATCTTTGCAAGAGTTCCTGATGCCTGAGGGCCCCGAGAAGATGAAGTACCAAGAGAGACAACCATTTCGGCACCACCTGCACATCTACATGAAAGCCTTTCCCCTCCTTTTGTGTCAATGTAACAACGGGTTTTAGATAAATAATCTCTATGAAAAATGACGTTACTTACCTTTGCCGTGGCTCAGAATGATGTCATCAAAAAAAAGTTGAGTAGAAATGAATCCATTTAGTGAACGTTGCATGTTTTCAAAAGTCAAGGTCCCCGAATGAAGATGATAACCAACCAAAGCTGAAATTTAAAAAAAATATATTTATTTTTACTATGAACGAAAGAACCCAATATCATACATGGGTGATCATGAATGGTGATAAACCCGTTCAGAAATATCTAAACTGTCAGTTGTATATAACCGCTTCCTAAGATCAATGGGGAAAAATAGGTTTGAATCTGAGAATCTTTCAAAGATCATCCTTTTGCGAACTGGCGCTACAGAATCACAAAGACCTGTAGCAAATAACAGAAATGACATCACTTGAGGACTACCAACAGCTGCAACAAATAAAATGAATAGCACACGCAACTCGAAGAGAAAAGGATGACAAAATCAAGATGTTGACTTTCAACATAACTTCAAACAAAAGGTAAGGAAGGAAACTTCCGTCAATAATGCAAAGAGCGATAACAGTGAACTTGAGAAGTATTTACTTGAAAAATTGTTTAAAAAATATTTTATTCATTTCAATGGCTGCCGATTCTTTCTTTACTAATATTGCCATTATTATTATTATTATTATTTCTTTTGATTTATGTTGTTTACGCATTTCCTTCCGGATCCCAACCAGAGACCTAAGGTTAGAAATGGCTTCATGACATTTTCCATTGAACGTTTTTAAACATAAGATCAAACACTTTACACAGAGAAAGCTCTTCGTAAGGTGTGAGCTGTATTTTTGTATTTCTTTAAGGCATAGGCTACCATTATTATTACTATTATTATTATTATTATTATTATTTCTTTTCCTTTGATTTCATTTCCTCCAAGGTCCCAACCACTGATCATTTTTATATTAAAAAAATTAATTAAAAAAACTAAGATCATACACATTTTACATAGATAACGCTCTTCGTAAAGAGTGAACTGTACTTGTGATTAGAATCTTTTTGTATTTTTTTAAGGTCTGAGCTACCAGGAATCCTTTCAATGAGTCTATCGGAACCTTTTCCAATCAATCCGAGTGCTCCAACTACAACTGGAATTATTGATACCCTCATGTGCCACATTTTTCAGATTTCCACTTCAAAATCCTTGGATTTTGATAGATTTTTTTTAAAGATCTTCAAATATACATTACAGTTTCCAGAGACTGTCATCTCAATAAGAAAGAATATTCTTTTTTTGTGGTCTTTGATCCCGATGTCTGGGCGATTAGCTTTGATTGTTCTGTGTGTATTGTAAAGTCCCATAAATTTGTCACATGTCCTATCTTTGTAACCGGGTCTGGGTGGTGTTCATACGAGTTTTTTGCAATTTCGCTTCCGTAAAATTTGAAGATTTTCCAGTGTAGATATTGGCCTACTCTATCATACAGACTTTAATATTCAGTGAGTACTAACAGCGTTCAACTTTATACAATATGGTCAAATGTTTCTGGATATTTATCAAGAATCTGCACTTCGGTTAACTCAATGTTTCAGTATGTGTGTTTGGTAATTTCTTTACCTCGTAACCACTGATGGGTACAGGGTTTGTCCTCATGAAGTAAATACTTCTCAAGTTCACTGTTATCGCTCTTTGCATTATTGACGGAAATTTCCTTCCTTACCTTTTGTTTGAAGTTATGTTGAATATCAACATCTTGATTTTGTCATCCTTATTATTATTATTATTATTCGGACAATAGTATTATTATTATTATGGGGACAATAGTATTATTATTATTATTTTTATTATTATTATTGGGACAGTATTATTATTATTATTAATGACTTTTTTCGTTGATGGCGACAATCATCAGAGGAAGATCAGTTATTTTAAAACAGCGCCACTCATGGCTAAAACAACGAATACACGATCGGTACGGTTTTTGACAACGACCACAGTAGTAGAATATTGTGGAATCCTCCACCGTGGGGCATTTGTGTCTTTGTCTAGCCTCTACGGTGCGCTGGACTATTCTTTTCATTTGCTCTTCGCTCTCGCGAAAACAGAAGCTCTCCACCCCACTCAATCCCGGGCAACTGCATCGCAGTTCGCAACATTTGAGCGAGAAATTCCATGATGGATGTCTTACACTGGTCCTTGAAGCAAATCTTCGACCGTCCAATGTTACGCTTGCCCTCAGACAGTTCCCCATACAGTATCTGTTTGGGAATTTGGGAGTTATCCATGCGCAAAACGTGTCCAAGACACTTGGGACGCCGAGAGCACAGGATGGTATATAGTGACTGGATGCCAACTCTTTTGAGCACTTCTGCATTCCGTGACCCTATCTTGCTATTTAATTTAATAATTCTTCTTATTATTATTATTATTATTATTACTACTACTACTACTACGGAGGCACGGTGGAGTAATGGATAGCGGCTTGGATTGAAAAATCGGAGAGCCGAGTTCGAATTCCAGTCGAATTCACTTACGTGCTAACACCCTTGGGAAAAGTGTGAATCCTCTTCTTCTCCCTCCAGGTATGGGTAAATAGCAGGACAGACTGGGTTCTATAGCCTTGGATGGCAACTGGTCTGGGAGAAGGAAAACTCTGAATTCAAACCTGCTCTTAGAGGAGGGTGAATGGAGTCTCTCTGAGCCTTGGTTGGCAATCCATTTAGTGTTGGTGTCACGATAAAAACATCCTTGATAGCCCTAGCGAAGCATCAAGAATTCAGCTATTTGACAAGATTATGAACTACACCAATCAAAGTATTAGTGAGTTCAATCTCGGCTGAGGTCACAAGATGATGATTATTATAATTATTCTACAATTATTCCATTTCTTTCGCGTCTAGAAAACTACAAACCGGAAGAGTGTGTCCCGGTTGCTCAAAGCACGTTTAATTGGACCAAATCGTGCAAAACCGAAACGAATCAAGTACACCTATATTGTTTTCTCTTCGTTTATTTGGGCCGTTATTCCATTTAATTGAGCCGGCGGCAAGAAACCAAAGGGACTTCTCCGTTGCCGAGTCACTAGTTTATTTTCATCATCTTAATCTGGCAGTATCTGCATTTTTGACTCTAGAGTAAATCTGACCTATGTCTATCTTTTACGCAATCGCGAATCCCGTGACCCATAGAGGCACCACATACGCTGCAGCCGCAGTAGAAATGGTGTTTCTTGTGCAAGATAGCCTGACAGAGCCCAATGCCCTCCAGGACGGTTTTGAATACAGAGTTACCTTATCCTTGACCAGTTGCCATCAAAGTCTATAGAACCCGGTCTGTCCTGCTATTTACCCATAGCTGGGGGGAGGAGAAGAGAATTTATACCTTTTCCAAATGTATTAGCACGTCAGTCAGTCAGTTACGTGCCATGAGTGATACACGCGTAGGCGACCATGTATCTTTTGATACAGGACTGACGAGGCAGATTTTTCCCGCAGTATGTTGCCATTTCTTTCTGCGGTAGACCAGTTGCCATCCAAGGCTATAGAACCGGGTCTGTCCTGCTATTTACCCATAGCTGGTAGGAGAAGATGAAGATTCATACCTTTCCCAAGGGTATAAGCACAAAAATGAATGTAATGGATCCGAGTGGAATTCAAACTCTAACTGGATTTAATTTTAATAAAAATCAAATGCTAAGAGACAGAAACACATTCAAAGAAGGAGGCGACTGTTGTCAGGATCATCGAGTCAATTTGAACACTCCTTTCCTTAGCTGCATAGTATGTGCCTAGCCAGGGCTACATACAGTCTTGAATTCGGAGTTTTCCGTTTTCTAGACTGGTTGCCATCCAAGGCTATAGAACCGGGTCTGTCCTGTTATTTACCCATAGCTGGGGGACAGAAAGAGGATTCATACCTTTCCCAAGTGTATTAGTAAGTAAGTGAATGTAATGGATTCGCCTGGAATTCGAACTCGGCTCTCCGATTCCTCAATCCAAGCCGCTATCCATTACTATCCATCACCGTGTCTCCTTTTTCACTCTCGTTTAAAATCGGTCCTATTCGTACATTTTCGTCTCTCGTTTAAAATCAAACCTATATGTACCTTTTTGTTTCTATTGGTTCATGGCGATATTGTCTCATAAGTATTATATCGTAGGTTGATATTTCTAATCTAACCTAATCGATTAAAATATTATAACATAAATATGTTATAAAATCACTACAAAAATAGCCATTTCGTTTCAACACCTCCGGTGTCTTATCAAGTGATGATATTGAATGTAAAATAAATGGTTTTAAAAGTTTCAAATTAATTAACGATCCTTCGTAAGGGGAAAACGCTTTTACAAAAGCTAGAATGTTTTTGTTCGTGGTGGGAATGTTCTTAAGTGATAATCCGAAATTGATTCTATCCACAATATAAGAATAGAATAGACAGTGCTCGACAGTAATAGGAGTTAATATCCCAAATATTACTTGGATATATATATATATATATATATATATATATATATATATATATATATATATATATATATATATATATACGTGGAAATGTAAAAACGAAATCTGAATTAAATCACGTCCAGGACGAAAAGAAGCCAGTAGATTTTATGACCAGAAAATGGAGACAAAATCTAAATACAATATTTAAATATTTGTGGATACCTGCAACTAAGCAATGATGTAAAGTGAATGGAAAGAAATTTATGAAAATAGTGACTTACTTCTGGCCAAATGAGGATTTTTAAGAACTTGCTTCAAGACATGCTGGTCCATCTTCTCGAAGGCGTCGTCAGTGGGAGCGAAAAAGGTCATGCGTGATCCAGCTGTCAGAGGAAATTAAAAAAAAAACATGTTTAAATCACTGTGACATGATTGATCTATCTATCTATCTATCTATCTAAGTCTGTACACTCCCATTCTCTCTCTCTCTCTCTTCTAACGTAGATTGTTCACATCTATCTATCTGTCTATCTTAACCTGTCGCTTCTTTCCCTCTCCTTACATAAACTGTTCACATCCGTTTAAATTATCTCTCTCTCTCTCTCTCTCGCTCTCTCTATCTATCTATCTATCTATCCGGTCTGTTCCTATCTATCTATAGATAAACATAAATAATAATAATGGTTGACAATGCTTTGTCTCGTTGTGCGAGAATATGTAACATAGACCTATTTTAAGGTGTATGAAACATTACACAACATAAATACATGAAAAGTTCAAGCAAAATACAAAAGTATTCTTAGAAAAATACTTATATATATTTTATATTTGAAAGTATTAATACAAGGTTTGCATATGTCTACTTTCGAAAAAAATGGATAGCAAAAACAATATAAATTTCTATAACTTCAAGGAGCAAAAAAAAAAGAGAAAGATTGACTTTCCCACCTAACGATGTCTCATGTGGGTCACGTGACTGCTTATTCTCGTGAATATTTATAATTAATATTTATTGCTATTTTCGTTTTGGTCAATGGACAGTAACATTTTGTCTCTCGCTACAATCTAATAAAAATGTAGATGAAAGTAAATACTAGTCAAAAATTAATAATAATGGCTGACAATGCTTCATCTAATAAAGAACGAAGGTGACAGCAAATACTAGTTAAAATTAATAACTAACAAAAAATGTAGATGAAAGTAAAGATGAAAGTAGTCAAAAATTAATAATAATAGCTGACAATGCTTTATCGAATAAAGAATCAAGATGAAAACAAATACTAATCAAAAATAAATAATAATGGCTGACAATGCTCCATCTAATAAGAAATGAAGATGAAAGTAAATAGAAATCAAAAATGAATAATAATGGCAGACAAAGCTTTAACTAATAAAGAATGAAGATGAAAACAAATACTAGCCAAAAATGAATAATAATGGCTGACAATGCTTCAGCTAATAAAAATGAAGATGAAAGTAAATACTTTTCATAAAATAATAATAATTGTTAACAATGCTTCATCTCCGGTTTCCTGTTTCTTAATACTGTGCTTAGCTTTTGAAAGGCACCTTTTGCTATTCCAATTTTCCGTTTAAAAACATTTCATAGATATTTAAATATTTGTAGTTCGAATATTGGAGTGTTCTTTTTGTTGACGAACATCGTTCTGACATAATAATCTAATCGTATAACGTGTCGTCTTTTTTCGTTATTTTAAACGTAATCTAAAAGATATGGCTGAGAAAAGAACAGTTGGATGTGGTTCTTAAAAGCAATGTTCGATTGAAGAAAAAGAAGGTTTTGCAGCTGTCGTGTAGAAATGGGAAAATGAATATGAACAGGTATTAGAAAGATTAAAAAAATAAAACACTTTGGAAAACGAAACGAAAAAGGCGTGTTTCTGTCATACAAAAATAAGGTACTTTTGCCAAAATATTTCTCTCTTTATTACTCCAACCTGTGTACAGCTAAAACCAATAACAGACAATTCGTAAAGAGTTTCTCTTTGTTTGGTTTGGTTTGGTTTACGGCTTATCAGCCTCGATGGGTTATTGTTGAAGCTTGAATAAGCATGGAATAATAATAATACAACACAAAATGTACGTAACAAAATGTATTGAAACAATGAAAAAAAGGTACACAATATTTACAGGTAGTTTTGATATATTCTTGGGAAGACTGTTCCTGCAGAATGGGTTGACTAAGTCGCAGTCGGCAGAGTCTCTGGATTCGATCTCTTCATCTTCCGTCGTCTTCCGGTACCAACCCATATTTATATGGTCGGTACTCCACTTATGTAAATTAGGTGTATCATACACAACAGTTATTTAATGCCGACAATTTTTATTGCTGGTATAATTTTTTTTTCCAAAAATGTATTGCTGGTAATTTTTAAAAAAAAATTATTACTGTTAGTAATTTTTTACAAAGCATTTCTGGCATTAAAACCTATTTACACTTTCATGGTGTTTTGACCACAGTTTAGGGGCTAACTCTTTGCCCATAGGTGGGACCCTAACAGGTGCTACCACCCCGGGTCAGGGTGAACCTGAGAATACCAGCAATTAAAAGGTGGTTCCACGCTCCACAAAACCTTTTGAGTCCTTGCTGTTGGACGTAGTTCATCGTCTTACCCAGGACGCGGATGTAGCTTATCGTCATACCCAGGACGGAAAGGATTTGTTTCTTTCTTTGTTGGCATATCAACATCCTTATGGGTCATTTAATGACGAAATTTAATTTCCTTAGTAATTTTATTTACAAAAATGTATTGCTGGTAATTATTTATTTTCAAAAAAGTTTTGTTAGTGATTCTTTTTATTTTTTTCAAAAAATGTATTGCTAGTATTTTTACTTTTTACTATGAAAACGTATTTTTATACTTTCATAGTACTTTGAGCCAAGTTTGGAGGTTAACTATTTGCCCATAGCTGGGACCCTAACAGGTGCTGCCACCCTGGGTTAGGATGCACCTAGGAACAACAGAAATTAAGAAGTGGTTCCACGCGCCTCAGAACCGCCCAAAGTCTGCCGGGTGTAGTTTATTGTCCTACCCAAGGTGGATGATCCATAAAGCAAAAAATAACAAATGGATGATATTAGAAATATATGTTTATACAGAGTGTGAAGGAAAAGAAACGCTATTTTCAACACAATTGCAAACCCACATACATACCATATTAAAACACGCCCATATTTTATTTTCTACTCAACAACAGAAAATATTTACAAACAGGGTAAAAAGATTACACAATAAAATATACACTGTTTAAATTAGGTATGTCCACTAATTCGCTAAAAAAGAGCATATCCCGATGAAAAAGGCCCCAAACGGGATGAAAACAATTTTTTATCGTCTAAATATTTATGCTATTATTAAGAAGAAAGACCAAAGTATTTTTATTATCTTTTTTTATATATATTTAATTTTTCCTAGCAAGTCCGAAATTTTAGTTAAAAATCTTGTTGTTTTTTTTAGTCAGCAAAATTGTCAAAAATCGAAGATATCCACTATTTCTTAGTAATATGTAAACAAAAGTTAAATTTTCCGTTTAAAAATCTTGTAAAAAATCAATATACTATTTTTAGAAAATTATTTGAGAAAAATTATAAAATTTAAAGTTTCCTTAATTAAATACAAAAAGAAAAATTAGTATATTTTTTAGTAGAAAATATTTAGTTGAAAATAAAAGAAACATGTCTAACCGTGGTGATTGGTTTTGGAGGTGTGAATTGACGTTTACGTCAATGTATCGACAGATAAGTTCTATGCTAAAAGTTATTTCTATTGAATTTCTCACTTGTAGAACTCTCTTTCTCGCTTTTTACTTTCCCAGTCAACTTTGATCTTCAAAAATTTAAATGCAATGACAATCGTTATCTTCTGTCTTCTTAATTCCAGTTCTTTTATTGTCCTCTCTCATTAATAGTAGTTTTTTCTCATATTCTCTAACACTCAGTAACCCCTTGCGTCCTAATGTCTTTATTGCCTTGCTTGGGATGAAATGATTAAAAAAAACTGAAGAATAATATCCGTACACAAATCTCAGGACTGCACCCCGAGTTATTAACCATTGTCACAGAGCATGTTAATGGAAGTATGCATCTGTGTGACGTCAGAAATGGAGGATATTCACGTTGTATATTTGTTGATATTTAAATGGCAATCTGTTTCCCATGTTTGAATATTCATTTTGTATAAAACTATTTTTGAGTTCGAAAAATGTTGAAATTACGAGATGTTTTAATCCCTAGGTGACTTCTGGAACACTCTGTATTTACTTGTGGTAAAAATTTTGAAAGACATAATTGTTTTAACTCTCGTTAAATAATTTACGTTATGTTTACATACTCATACTGGAGTATTATACTAAAATAAACTTTGCACTCAATTTCACACCACACCAAAAAAGCCTAGTACAGCTTTGAACTGAGATGATCCCATCTGGAGGTAGAAATCAGCCATCCACTAGTAGTCAGTGGTGACCCCTAGAGGTGAACATTTGTATGCCTGACTGAGCCTGATATGTGTGCACGTAAAAAAAAAACTGTTGGTTAGGTGGATATATCAGCAATCACCCCAGAGTGGAGTTCAGAAGTCTCTCAGACATAGCAGACGAGTGTGTAAGGTTCACTTCGCTTGGGGGTTCTACTGGGCTGCGCACACGCACACACACACACACACACATACACACACACACACACATACACACACACACACACACTGGCCGAGAGTAACTAAGATAAAATCATACCTTAACCGATTGAGCCAAAGAGTATAAACATAAAAATGTATAAACATAAAAATGTCTTAAAATAATTTTCGGATTTTGTCCATTTCATAATGTGTGACGTCATTTGTTTACATTTGGATCCGCTTTGAGCAGATATGAATGTACGTGAGAGATTCATGAAAGATTGTAGTTTAAAAGCAGTAAAATTGATCTTGCTAATCGAACGATTCTCTGTGGCTCAATCGGTTAAGGCACGTCAGGCTATATGACGGTTCCGTATAGGATACAGCGATATAGCCGTGAGAGACTGGCGACACTTCGTCTGTAGAATAGCGGTTGCAGAATGGATAATGATCCATCAACCACAAGGTCGCGTAAGCGCTCTTGAACTCGGAAGTTAAGATAAGGCAGCAATATTGTATTCTTCATCTGATCAGACTCTTATAAAGAAAGAGCACGGTAGTTATTTTTTCCAATTGACATTTCGGTGGAGCTATTCTGCAGTATATATGTGTTGATAGTATAAGGGTCAACAGCTTACAACACTGAATCAGCGATCCGAGTTCGAATTCCAGTCCAGTTCGTTACATTCACTTAAGCACAAATACTCTTGAGAAAGGTCTGAATTCATCTGTTCTCTCCATCCAGCTAAACGGGTAGAAAAAGTATGTTGATGAGGAAGATAGATATTAGTTGACCCTTAAATCGAGCAAGATTGTAATTGTCGAGGAAGCATTCTCTCAGGAGTTTCTTCCACCAAGTAACATTTCCGGGGAAGAAGCTGTCTGGATGAAACTTACTTTTTACGAAAAGAAGACGAAAGGAATGTGAATGGTTTGCGACTGTGAACACGGTATGACGTCTCCTAGCTATAAAGATCCGGGCTGGTGGCACTAAAGAATGGAACTCGTCCAGATATCTGCCATAGTAAGAACGGTATAGTAGTGAAAGGCTGATAATACTTCGTCTGTGGGATAAGAATTGCAGCGTGGAAAATAATTCATCACCTACAAGGCCGCGTAAGCGCTTTTTTTTTTTTTTTAACTCTGTCGAGTTTGGACAGTAGGGACTGGCCACCACCAGCACAGATAAGATAGCAATACCCCATTCTTGGTTTGATCTGACTCCTGCAAAGATAGAGCATAATAGCAAAAGTTAGACGTTTTCTGGAGCGATATAATCAGCCAAACATTCTTCCAGGGATGGTGCGAATATATGTTCCATTTGAGGTCAGAAGCTTTAGACCCAATAGGCGTTTAAAGTAAAGAGCCCCTTTTAGGGTATAACTACTCGTCAGGATTGATGCAGGTTTAGGGCCTGCCTGGTGAACAGCTGAGCGTTTAGTTTTTTGATATATTGAATGATATCAGCCAGTTTTTCCCCATTGGGCTGTGTGAGTGAGAAGAGAAGAGATCTGCGGCCAGGCACTGGTCCTCGGGATATTTGGGGGTGCACCCATACACTGTGATATCATCTGCATATATATTTACTAAAAATCTGAATCAGCGCATGTTACTAACTATGAATGGCCACCTCGTTATAATACCAATCCGTCATTTAAATAAACTAAATTGTCGTCTAATCCGACCCACTACTCGAATTTTCCAACCACCCTGCTTACTCCAACCACCCTGCTTATTCCAACCACCCTGCTTATTTCAACCACCCTGCTTACTCCAACCACCCTGCTTATTCCAACCACCCTGCTTATTCCAACCACCCTGCTTACTCCAACCACCCTGCTTATTTCAACCACCCTGCTTATTCAAACACACCTGATTATTAGATTTTAAAAAAAAATCTACTCTTATCCAAAACCCGAGAGAAAGATTTTATTCAAAGGAAACTTGTTTACCTTTGGTGGTGTTGAGGTAATTGTACAGGTGACTGATTAGAGTTGCTTTGCTAATCTGGGTGAGGTTTGGATGATAGTTAAGGACTTCCTCGATGGTTCCATGGGGGACTCGCAGCACCTTATCAACAATTTGGATGACGCCATTTGAAGCCTGCAGATCGTGACGCAACACTTTTGCATTGTTTATGTGCAGGATGGGCTTTTCCTAAAATATATTTAAAAAAAAAAGAGCAACACAAGAAGTTTTAATAACAGACTTACAAGAATAAATGAAATAAAAAATTATGATAGTTCCATCTGTCATCAAATCTTGAAACTGCTGAAATGCAAATTGGTATATATATATCTATATATTTGGTTGGATTGATGTGAGTTTGTGACTCTGGGTTTCACGCTTTTGCGATCGTCAGACAAACTGATTATTTTTTTTTTTAAATATTGGGTTTATGTAGATTGCGTGTATTGGTGTTATTATGGAAGGGGGGAATCGTCGTCGTGATGTCACTCATGCTATAGATAGATAGATATCTTTTTGTGGATCAGTTTTAATATTCGATAATACTAGGATCCACTTGGTTTATATATCAACGGATTTACTACCTGTACCACACACACACGCACACACACACACACACACACACACACACACATATATATATATATATATATATATATATATATATATATATATATATAAAGGAAGAAAGAAAGAACAGTAAGATATATAATCCGGTGTTCTTATAGACATTTTTATTTTTACAAAATAGTACTCAATGTAAATTTACAGAGCATTAATACTATAAATTAATTTATTTAAAATATGCTTTTTTTCGCTACACAATTCCATGTTTCAAAAATGGAAGCTGAAAGCTTCGAATTTAATTTTGTAATTAAATTAAAGACATTAGTTCCATTTCATCCTCAAGCGAATTTTGGAGTAACTTTTTCAAAATGCAAAATTCGCTTGAGGATGAAATGGAACTAATGTCTTTAATTTAATTACAAAATTAAATTCGAAGCTTTCAGCTTCCATTTTTGAAACATGGTTAGAACTGTGTAACGAAAAAAACATATTTTAAATCAATTAATTTATAATATATATATATATATATATATATATATATATATATATATATATATATATATATATATATAGATAGATAGATAGATAGATAGATAGATAGATAGATAGATAGATACATACATACATACATACATACATACATACATACATACATACATACTATTTACATCGTTCGGACTGTTGTCCTCATATTTATTGCCATATTCACGAAGTTTCTGCCGTTGTATTCTCCGACCGTCTTCAGGTGATATACGTTGGAATTTCGAAGCGAACCCTTTATTTAGTCACGGGGTTAGGTTTATAAGTACCCAAAATTCACTCACTAGATAAACGCCTTGGTTTAAGTAATCCAAAAAGTGACTTGACCCAAAGAGTTGTGAGTTCGATACCTGGCCACAGCAGAGGAAACAAAAACTTGTTGAGTTACTAAAGGGAACTAACTGAAACTGAGATATTAAAGATATATATATATATATATAGCGTGCGAAATTAGAACAATATATATATATATATATATATATATATATATATATATATATATATATATATATATATATAGAGATAGAGAGAGAGAGAGAGATAGAAAGAGAGAGATCACGTTGAAACATAAGTTCCCGTACGATCACCGAATTTAAGCAACGTTTAGCCTGGCCAGTATCTAAATGGATGAATTGGCGCATTTTATATGTTTGATTTTGCGCATGTGCAATGTTTGTTATTTTTTTTTTTTTTTACTTTGTCGACTGCACTGCGTAATAGGGTCAGTTGGGCACCGTCTGTGAGAAAAAGTGCACCGTGACGCAATTCACTCCGCCAGAAATTTAGAAAAGGCATTCTGTACTGCTTTGCATTTGCATTGGAGGCTCCAATACGAACATTTCAGAGTATTTGAGTGTCAATATGAGGACAGTGCAGAGGATTCGGAAAGTGTTGGGTGAGTCTAATGGTGATTACGAAGGTACGGCAGCTCAGAAAACTCATTCGGATCATTTAATAAGAAAAGAACAACCGAATTTGTTGGTGAAGGCCTCAGACAACACGGAGGCCTACATCAAGTGCCTTAATGCGGCAGTGCTGCCCTGGATGAAGAGGGTGGCTGCTGGAAGATCCTATGTCTGGCAACAGGACTCTGCACCATGCCACACAAGCAGGAGAACTCACTTATGACTGCCAGACAATTTCTGCGAGCATATCACCCCTTCCATCTGGCCACCTAAATTCCTTGACTGCAACCACCTTCATTATTATGTGTGGGGTGCAGTTGAGCAAGAGACCAACAAAACTCCTTGTAACACCAAAGATGAACTGAAGGCAAGG
Source organism: Acanthosepion pharaonis (assembly GCA_903632075.3). Classification (NCBI taxonomy): domain Eukaryota; kingdom Metazoa; phylum Mollusca; class Cephalopoda; order Sepiida; family Sepiidae; genus Acanthosepion; species Acanthosepion pharaonis. The sequence continues at coordinate 346,004 of CAHIKZ030003771.1, read as the reverse complement.
ATTATGGTAGTATTCACCAACTTAAACAAGGAGACCGGCCAGAAGAGTTGTTCGGTGGCCGTCGTTTAAGCCAGTGGCGATTTTATTGAATAAATTTAACATTTCAAGATATTTTTGTGTAATTTTGGTAAATACATTTTTTTAAAATGAGATGTCAATGTTATTTTCATTTCTGCGTAATTTAGACGACAATTTATCCATCGCACCCTAAACTTCTCATCAACGGAGTAATAGGAGGAGGGTGGTCCGTTAAAAACAAATGTCAGTACATAGGAAGGGATTATTTTTGAGTTATAAAATCACTATAGTAACTAGCAGTACTAATGATCATAATGTAAATAATGTAAACATGTATATATGGCATAAATAAATATATACTTAATATAGATAAATTAATTAAAATAACAAAAATAATAGATGTCTCACAGCTACTTTGTCACGCACGCGCTAATTTGTCGTACTTTATATACTGTACACCTATATCTTTGTTTACAATTGAAAGGCCCGGCACCACCACCAAGCGGTCACTCTGAGAACTAATACGACTTGTTCCACTAAGCCAACAAATTTTAAAATACATCGCTGACGATTTGGAATTTTTTTCCATGCAGAATTTTTTTTTATTTTGCCTGCATATTTTCTCCGTTGCATCCGAAGTCCTTTGATGGGGGTCCGTAGATGAGAGGTTTGTTTGTAAATGTGTGTGTGTGTGCGCGTGTGTGTGTGTTAGGAAAATTAATAACAAAGTGGAAAAAATGTTTATGTGACGCGTTTCGTTGTTTAGGACTTCATCAGACTAAAGTGATTTTTACATTGATGTAACTACACATGCGGATGATGGAGACGGGGTGCTGGAATTTTAAACTTTTAAATTAAATCTAATTATTTTTTTTTAATTACTTGCTTGGGTATATAGCCAACTAGCAGTAGAGCCCAGCGTTGCCCGGGGATGTAACAGTAAGAGATAGATCAAGTATCGACCATCATAAAGACTGAAAAATAAAATTGACAAAGATTATTGTTTAAGGTTGACGGACACGCATGTCTTAATTAGTTATTTTTGTTTGTTTGTTTTTTTTTACGAATTAGTCAAACCCAAACTCAAACAAAAACATTGTTTTCAATCGTTAGGAGTCTATCGATTGAATAGAATTTTATTATAAACAATTGTCTTGTAAATGGAATTTTTAAAGCATTCTGAATGTAAAAATAAAGAAAAAAGTGTGCAAGACAATAAGAAACACTACCTGCCAAAAAAAAGTGAAGTTTTGTTGAAATCGGTTGAAAAATGCAAGAAATCCGATCCCATATATAAACGAACACACACACAAACAACCTGGGTTTTTATAATAACTCAATATGAGTTGTCCCCCTTTCATTCTGGCGACAGAATCGTGTTTTATCGTGTTTTCAAATTGATTTCGTGCAAAAACAATTGTGTTTTTCCAATTTTTGGCGCTGTCAGAACCACCGCAAGGTAATTTTACGCAGTCCTGTGAAGTTTTGTTGAAATTGGTTGAAAAATGTAGGAAATCCGATCCAGTATATAAACGAACACACACACACACACACACAAAAAAAAAAAAAAAAAAACAACCTGGGTTTTTATAATAACTAGATATGAGTTGTCCCCCCTTTCATTCTGGCGACAGAATCGTGTTTTATCGTGTTTTCAAATTGATTTCATTGCAAAAACATTGTGTTTTTCCAATTTTTAATATGTCAGAACCACCGCAAGGTAATTTTATGCAGTCCTGTGAAGTTTTGTTGAAATCGGTTGAAAAATGTAGGAAATCCGATCCAATATATAAACGTACAGACACACACACACACACACACATATACACACAATTTGCGTTTTATAATAAGTAAGATTACATTTAGTTTCTTTTTGTTTATGGTTTTATCACTTTTGTTCTTAACTATCCCACATAGTTTAACTTCGGTGGTTGGACGGGAACCGGTGTTTCAATACTGTATGGCCGAAAGCCGCAAAATTAAATTTCAAATAACTCGAATAGTTACCAGAATGTCTTCCGCGTAGTAATACAAGCGTAACACATGTCCATTAAGGGATTTAATGATGGCCCTTCCGGGAATGTCCCAGCTGAAGATATCTCCCTTCATGAGATGATAAAGGATGTAGTCCTTCAGTGCTATCGGGTCTGCCTGAAGGTCCTCAATGAAACCTGCGGGCATTGCTCGGAAAGCTTCGTCTGTAAGCAAAATCAAGGTGAGTGGTCCTGTCGAAAGAAAAACAAAAAATGCTTCAGTTTTGTGGGCGCAAAAGAAGTAAAACTCGCCTGGAAGTTAAAATCTACGCTCTGACCTTCTTCAACATCTGCCTCTATTTCTCAGATGAGATATTGTAACTATTTACACTATTTACATTGTTTGGACTGTTGTCCTCATCTTTATTGCCATATTCACCTTCAACATCTGTCTCTATTTCTCAGAAGAGGTATTGTAACTATTTACGCTATTTACATTGTTCGGACTGTTGTCCTCATCTTTATTGCCATATTCACCTTCAACATCTGTCTCTATTTCTCAGATGAGGTATTGTAACTATTTACACTATTTACATTGTTTGGACTGTTGTCCTCATCTTCATTACCATATTCACCTTCAACATCTGTCTCTATTTCTCAGATGAGGTACTGTAACTATTTACACTATTTATATTGTTCGGACTGTTGTCCTCATCTTTATTGCCATATTTACCTTCAACATCTGTCTCTATTTCTCAGATGAGGTATTGTAACTATTTACACTATTTACATTGTTTGGACTGTTGTCCTCATCTTCATTACCATATTCACCTTCAACATCTGTCTCTATTTCTCAGATGAGGTACTGTAACTATTTACACTATTTATATTGTTCGGACTGTTGTCCTCATCTTTATTGCCATATTTACCTTCAACATCTGTCTCTATTTCTCAGATGAGGTATTGTAACTATTTACACTATTTACATTGTTTGGACTGTTGTCCTCATCTTTTTTTATTTATATTCACCTTCAACATCTGTCTCTATTTCTCAGATGAGGTATTGTAACTATTTACACTATTTACATTGTTTGGACTGTTGTCCTCATCTTTATTGCCATATTCACCTTCAACATCTGTCTCTATTTCTCAGATGAGGTATTGTAACTATTTATACTATTTACATTGTTTGGACTGTTGTCCTCATCTTTATTGCCATATTCACCTTCAACATCTGTCTCTATTTCTCAGATGAGGTATTGTAACTATTTATACTATTTACATTGTTTGGACTGTTGTCCTCATCTTTATTGCCATATTTACCTACAACATCTGTCTCTATTTCTCAGATGAGGTATTGTAACTATTTATACTATTTACATTGTTCAGACTGTTGTCCTCATCTTTATTGCCATATTCACATTCAACATCTGTCTCTATTTCTCAGATGAGGTATTGTAACTATTTATACTATTTACATTGTTTGGACTGTTGTCCTCATCTTTTATTGCCATATTTACCTACAACATCTGTCTCTATTTCTCAGATGAGGTATTGTAACTATTTACACTATTTACATTGTTCAGACTGTTGTCCTCATCTTTATTGCCATATTCACCTTCAACATCTGTCTCTATTTCTCAGATGAGGTATTGTAACTATTTACACTATTTACATTGTTTGGACTGTTATCCTCATCTTCATTACCATATTCACCTTCAACATCTGTCTCTATTTCTCACATGAGGCATTGTAACTATTTACACTATTTACATTGTTCGGACTGTTGTCCTCATCTTTATTGCCATATTCACCTTCAACATCTGTCTCTATTTCTCAGATGAGGTATTGTAACTATTTACACTATTTACATTGTTCGGACTGTTTTCCTCATCTTTATTACCATATTCACCTTCAACATCTGTCTCTATTTCTCAGATGAGGTATTGTAACTATTTACACTATTTACATTGTTCAGACTGTTGTCCTCATCTTTATTGCCATATTCACCTTCAACATCTGTCTCTATTTCTCAGATGAGGTATTGCAACCATTTACACTATTTACATTGTTCGGACTGTTGTCCTCATCTTTATTGCCATATTTACCTTCATCATCTGTCTCTATTTCTGAGATGAGGTATTGCAACTATTTACCCTATTTACATTGTTCAGACTGTTGTCCTCATCTTTATTGTCATCTTGACAACGTTTCGGTCGTTGTATGCTCCGGCCTTCGTAGTTTGAATTTTGAACCGAACCTTGAATAGTCTGTATCACCTGATCACACTCAGTAACCCCTTTTGTCTTGGTTCTTTAACTGCCTTCCATGAAGTGATATGTTTTTTAAAAAATATCATAGGGAGCTAAAACTGAGGTTGATGGTCAATTTCTGCAATGGATTTCTTCACCAGGAACTCACAATCACCTAATGCATCATTGTTTTTTGGTTTCCTCTGTTAGACTCTGACACACTATTTCCTTATTCATAACCAATTCTTCTGCTATTGGTCGCACACTTCATCGTCGACCTGAATGCATCAAATATCGTACTCTGTCTGTATCTGCATCTGTTTTCTCTGTTTTCTGGCTGTCTACTTCTTGCATCATTGTACACCTTTGTTTGAACCGCCTGTGTCATCCAAAACCACTTCATTTTCTCACAGCTTATTCATCATAGATCATTTTTTTTAATAAGGCTAACGTTTCATAGCTTTTTCATCATAAGTTATTATTTAATGAGGCTAAACTTTCATTTTTCACTTTTACCAATCTTCACAGAAGATATGTTAACACACTACTGTAGATTTCTTTCACTCATTTTTCATCAATGAACACATGCAACTTCTTCTACTGCTCGGCAACGAGGGACTCGTCTGGTCTGCGTCTCAAGTAAGCGGAAGTTGGGACATGTCCGAACGCGCTCAAATACAAATACCTACCCAGCGACACACTGTGGTGATTTTGGTAATTCAAATGTCCTACCTCGTATGCTGTGATCCGAAGACGGACAAATGAGAGATGGTCAGCATAAAAGACGCCCACCGCGAAAACATCTACCCTACGAACATGATATTATACAGCAACCATCAGGAAAAGGCACGCACTTATAAAACAGACAAGAATTGGCTACGATCACTCTACATCAAATATGTAGTGTAGACCAGGGCTCGGCAACTTACGACACGCGTGCCCACACATGGCACGCCAAGCAATTTTCAATGGCACGCAGCCGATAATGATATCACGACGTCTTAACCAATAACTACTACAACGCAAAGAAGATATTTAGCTGTTTCAATTTGAATATATACCAAAGTATATATACTCTATATTACTATATAAAATATATTGTAGAACAGGTATATTGACCTTGACTTGTATAAAAATACGTCTGCTGTTGGCACACTGAATGATTTTAAAACCCTAAGTCGGTACATAGTTAGCAAAAGGTCGCCGACCTTTGGTCTACACCAAGGGTCGGCGACCTACGGCCCAAGGGTCGGATCCGGCCCGCGAAGGCATTTTAACCGGCCCGCGAGCCTGATTACCAATGACTCTAGTTTTAATATGAGAGACGCGGCTTTCAAATTCGACAAAAGTCCTGCTGTTTTCTTCCTCTGATCCACCCAACCGAATTTGAATACTATGACCGCAAAAACACGATCAAAACCCAATCACCTCCATTTCAGCGTAAAAATAAAAAAATAAACATAAAACAAAAACTGAGAGCCGATTTGACCGACCGACCGACCGACCGACCGACCGGCGACAGCTTCAAAGGGAAAATCTTGTCTCAGTCGGCTTTCTATTTCATTCCTCCAGCAGCGACCCCCCCCATCGCTTACCCCTGCCATCTACCCTATGTAAGTTGCTGGAATCTTTCAATGGGCCATGTTCTTATCATCATACCCCACTTCTTCTCAAACAAGAGTCCTTCCCTGATTTTTGATTGAGGCATTATACATACATGCCTCATGAATGTGTGGATGATACCGCATGTGTACGTACGTAAGTGTATATGTTTGCAGCTATTTGTACTCGTATGTATGGGTATATGTGCTTCGTTTTTGTTTGATGTGCGTGTGTGTGGTTCGTTTGTGGAACAATTTTCAATAACAGTTTCAAACCTACACGTCATAATTTCCTCCATTTCACTTCGGTTGATTTTTTTCACTTTGAAGTATTTTGACGTTCCTTGAGGAAAAGTAATTTTTATTAAGTGTTTTTTAATTTTAGTTTTTCTGATTTCTCAATGTTTATTTTCATTATGGTTTTAAATACTTAGGTTGACAGGGGTCTGCATATGTAATTTTCCTTAATTTTTCATTAATGGCCTTCGTTCGGCCCGCGACCCGTCATTATAACACGATCTGGCCCACGGGGTCGAATGAGTTGCCGACCCTTAGTGTAGACAATCCAGAGAATATCCAGACAACATCGGAAGTTCGGTTCCATGTACCTGACATGTGTCTAGCCTTGCTTTCAATGATTACGCGGCCTTAAAGATAATTATTCCCCCCACCCTGCAGCCCCTTTCGCAAGACTCCCGAGAGGATGCTTCCCCGACATTTACAATCTTAATCACATCGTCTAACGTCAACCGATATCTATCCTACATATCCTCATAATATGCACCGCTTCTTTCTCTCTTTACGCCCTTACGATAATCTCATTCAGTAATCCTCTAGCTTGAGTGGCTCTTGGACTTTGTATTGTTAAACAATAGTAAAAACAAATGATAGTCCCATGCTATGCAGATACGTCGCCAAATAGAAACTTCAGCTGGAAGAAAAGATGACAAAAAACTGTGTGTATAATATAGCGTGCCATTGAAAATATACTGAGTAAACAAATGCCTAAGACATATATAAAACGATTCAAAGGTGTCCAACTTTTTCTATCATTTCGCCCCAACCAAGGTGATAAAGCCACTAAGACGCAAGAAGTTACTGAATGTGAAAGAAAAACCAGAAAACGTTATTGAGGAGAGAGGACAATGAAAGAACAGCATTCAAGAAGAGAGAAAATGACGATTGACGATAAAAATTAATTTTTCGAAGATCGTAGTTGATAGGAAAGCAAGAAGCCGAAAGAAAGTTCCACGGGGAAGAAGTGCGAGAGAAGAAACTATTAGAATAGAACTTACGGTGACACGTAGCAATATCAACAGTAAAATTTAAATAAGATATATTTGTGGCGTTTATAAATCTAGAAATTCGTAATATTAATAACACTGGCATAATTATTGATAATTCTATCAATTTAAATTAGATGTATTTGTCGCAAAATTACGTCGTTTGTTTGAAAAATAAACAGATAAAAACTTGTATATAAATATCTTACCTGAACTCGCTAACATTTCCGACAGTTGAGCCATTTCGACCAGATCTGGAAAAATTGTGACGTTCTGCTCGACCATCTGTTCCATGATATTAGGAACCGCTCTGGTCGAAGTGAGAGCCAAAGCGAAAAGCAAGAATGAGATGACCATGTTTCCTCTTTTTTGATTATGGCGATATCTTCAAGTTTGCCTTATTAACGAATCCGGCAAAAAAGAAAATCGAGAATTGGAGTTTTTATACTCATGGGTCTATTATCATCTTGGCCTTTCGCACGACGGGGGTGTGGCTAGGGTGGCGGTCTAGTATTATTCCTGGGTTGGGAAAAGCAAGAAAGTCAGCTACCAAAAAAAAAGATAAAATATGGGCCAGCCACATGTTTTTCACAGAAATATCAGACATTATATATATATATATATATATATATATAGGTGTAAAATATATATATATATATATATATATATATATATATATATATTGTGTGTTGATATACGTTAAATTATAAAAAATTACGTATATCAATAGATATTTATATCATATATATATATATATATATATATATATATATATATATATATATATGAGAGAGACAGAGACAGAGACAGAGATAATATTAGTGGTCAATATATATATATATATATATATATATTTTTTCAAGTGGATAAAATTCAGGTAGAGTTCAATGTCTAGTACAGAGCAAGAATATAATATAAAACAAAAGGTCTGATGAATTGTATTGTGATTACGATTCCAATGTAATAAATTATAACATGGTATATTTATGTTTGAGTCATATATATATATATATATATATATGTGTGTGTGTGTGTGTGTGTGTGTGTGTGTTATTAACACCTATTGTTATACGTAAAATTTTGTAATTTAACATATAATAAGGCAGACAGAACCTTTGACAATATTATTCAATAGGTACCTAAAATAATAATTATCGTATAGCACATTCGCATTGTTGGTAAATTATTATATAAAATTGTATTGTTGGTATTTTTTTACTATAAAAATGTTTTTTATATACTTTCAGAGTTTTTGCTTTTGCTTAGGGGTTCACTATTAGACCTTAGCTGGAACCCTTACAGGTGCTACCACACCGGTTCAAGGCATACCTGAGAACAACAGTTTTGTAACGTTCAGTGGCCATTAATAATTAAGTATAACTCAAGACTTCCATGTTAAAATAAAACTGTATTTAATTACAACCGCAAACAAATACTTAACAAAACAAGGAAGTAAAAAGTCAACCAAAGATGATTAATCATTTCAGTGAAAACCTTGTTAGTGGCGGGGCTCGGCTTAACACCCGGTAAATCCAAAATCAAAGCCCAAATCATCGATGCGCAATAATTCACACTAATTCACCTGGATAGTTCCACTCAATAGTCACTCAATAATCACTGCAGTCAGTAGCCTGACACTGCTATTTATACACCTGGCGGAAAACATATATTCATAAGTCCAGAGTGTCACGTTCGAACCTCGGTGTCGGTAGTTACTCATTTTCTTTCTTAAGTAATTAAGAGGTGGTTCCGCGTTCTTCAAAGACTCCAATCTCCCGATCAGAGTCTTTGCTGCTGAATGTAGTTTATCGTCATACCCAGGACTAATTATATATTAAATTGACAGAAAGTTTCTAGAATGAAAGAAGTGTTAGAGAAACATGTTTTCATGTATTTTATTATTTGTTCAATAGTGCGTCATTTAAAAACCTTGGGAAAGTTTAAAAAAAAAAAAACAAGCAAAATGATTTCCAAACGAACTTACAAAACGAAAAATCAGTCCGGATTGAGGAATCGGAGAGCCGAGTTCTAATTCCATTCGAGTTAATTCCCTTCACTTACGCGCTAATACGCTTAGGAAAGGCATGAATCCATCTCTTCTCGCTCTAGCTATGGGTAAATAACATGACTGACTGGTGTATGCTCTATTGAGTAATCTTTTTGCCATGTTTGTAAATATTGCCTGTTATTGAGTAGAAAATAAAGTTTGGACGTGTTTTAATATGGTATGTATGTAGGTATGTATGTAGATATGTAATTATGCTGGAAATTATGTTTTAAAGTTTTAGAATTTCTTTTTTTTTAGATTTTTAGAAATTTTTTAGATTTTTAGAATTTTTCTGAAATTTTCGAATGTATTTTTAGATTTTTAGAATTTTTAAGAACTTTTTTATATTTTTATATTTATTATATTTTTAGAATTTTTATTTTAGATTTTTAGAATATTTTTAGAATTTGTAGAATTTTCTTTTTCAGATTTTTAGAATTTTTTAGATTTCTATAATATATTTTTTTAGACTTAGGTTTTAGATTTTTAGAAATTTTTTAGACTTTTATAATATTTTTTTAGATTTTTAGAAGTTTTTAGATTTTTAGAATTTTTCTTTTAGATTTTTAGATTTTGTTTTTAAACTTTTAGAATTTTTCTTTTAGATTTTGTTTTTAGATTTTTAGAATTTTTTTAGATTTTATTTCATTTTTTTTTTTTTTTCTCAGATATATTACTTAGCAACGTTGCCATAAAGTTGTGATAATTTTGGGGATGAGCGGTCAGTTTGGAGTCTGAAAAATAATTGCAACATTACAGTAACGACGCCAGTGCCGGATTTACCTATATGCTTAGCAGGCTGAAGCCTCAAAATCTAGGTGACCTCCAACCGTAGTGTATAATATTTTTGACACATAGGCCTTTCTTACACGCGCTGTCATAACTCATTGTAATCCCTTAGCTGGAACCCTTACAGGTGCTACCACACCGGTTCAGGGCATACCTGAGAGCAACAGTTTTGTGACGTACGGTGGCCATTAATAATTAAGTATAACTCAAGACTTCCATGTTAAAATAAAACAGTATTTAGATAGTAATTTTCCATACTTTCCATTTCAGAATAATTCTGTCTTAAGCCGATAACTCGATTTCTTTATAGATTTTTAAAAATTTTAACATTCATACATTTTTTTTAACCATTTAACAATAAGATCTTATGTCCTTTACTCAAAATGTTAAATTTAACACACTTCCATTTTTCCTATACTCATGAGAATGGGGAATTTTGTAAGGGCCTCAAAAATGGAATAACCTAAGGCCTCTCTTCATTTAAATCCGATCCAGCACATATCCTATTTTCTTGTGCAGAATATGGGAAATGTTGAATGAAAATTAAAAGTAAAAAGCGAAGATGTTATTAAACACAAGTACACCTTTTCAAAGATTTCTTTACTCCGCTTTTAAAAAACAAAGAAAAACTCTTATTTAAAACAAGATTGAGAATAAACTCAGTTTTACTCATAGGGTAAAGGTTTTTTATGATTTCCCCACAAACAAGGCAATAAAGCCACTAAGACGCTTGAATGTGAGAAAATAGTAGAAAAGTAAAACCTGTCCTCCCTCCCCATTAGAATGTCTGACGCTCAACTTCCCGAGAGCACCTCTCTGCAGCTGCTCGGTCTCACCTTGTCTACCGATCTGAGATGGAACAAATACATTGAGTCAATTGCTTCGTCGACCGCAAGGAAAGTTGGCTCCCTGTGCCGAGCCAGGAAACTTTTCTCCCCGGAATCGATCCTTCAAATCTACAAATCAACCATTCGCCCTTGCATGGAATATTGCTGCCATATATGGTCTGGAGCCCCTAATGTTTGCCTCGGGGTTCTTGACAAGATCCAGAGACGGATATGCAATATAATTGGCCCCCATCTGGCATCTCGTCTGCAGTCGCTCTCTCACAGACGCGCCGTCACCTCTCTCTGTCTTTTATACAAATACTTTCATGGTAATTGATCCGATGAGCTGCTTTCGCTGGTTCCCAGACTTCGCGAATTCAAGCGTCCTACGAGGCTGGCATCGCGCTCTCACCCTTTCACTGTTGAAACTGTTAAATGTAGCTGCCTCTTCTACTCCAATAGCTTCATATCTCGCACCTCTCGCCCGTGGAACTCCCTTCCCTATTTCTGTTTCCCTGATAGCTATAATCTCCAACTTTTTAAATGTAATGTCAATCGACATCTCCAGTTGCGGTGATCTTTTTCCACTATCCTTCTCCTCATCTTTCATTCCTACCTGCTCCCGTTCCAAATCCCCTATAACCCCTTGCGTGCTAGTGGCTTCCCGCCTTGCTAGGTGTGAAATACTTAAAAAAAAGAAAATAAAAAATAATAAGAAAGAGAACATTGAAAGAACATGAATTAAGAATTAAGCATTATAGACACTTTGCAATTATTTTATTTTATTTCGCAGACAATCAATACTGTACCCGTAAAATGACCTAGTAACATTGCAAATGCGTTGCCTTGTAATGTTGGATTGACAGAAAATGGATAATCATTTCCAGGAAGATATTAGAACTTAAATTCATCAACTAAATAAATTATTCTCAATTTTATAGCATTATAATATTATTAAGTGAAAAAAAAAGTATTCTGGTTTCATAATTGATCATTGCGATTTTTTTCAGTTATAGCACTTACCATAACATTGGGTATAAGCAGTAAGTTTAGGGCCAAGAAAATAACGATTGAAACGTTAACATATCCCCTAACCAAAAATGCAATGTTGAAATAACGTTTCATGTTAGCTGCGATATACAGTCGAAGCAGATGTTTGACTATTTCAATGTGAGCTGATTTATGAATTATTTTTCTACTATAATTCACCCAATCCAATTCTCGAGCGTTATTCAAAGTTGAGAGTTAATGTTAAAATGCTAATGATGAATGAGGTGTGTGTTATGAATGAAAGAGAAGGTGGTATGAACGGATGTTTATGAAGATTGTTTAGCAAGAAAACTCAAACGCGAAACTATAGCTAACAAAAGGACGTTGCCACAACGGTTCTGCAACCTTACAGAGAGGTCTCAACAACTTTTTTTTCCGTAGACGCCTCTCAACCTACCGGTAACGTAATCTTGTAACATGTCAGGTGTGCTGCGGGAATTAGACAATAGATTCCAGGAAGATATATTAGAATGTACATTCATCTTCGAAATTAGGGATTCTCAACTTTAAATGAATACGAAAAATGTTATAGCTTTTAGAAATGTTAACATTAACATTTCTTAAAGTTATAAGATTTATTTTCGTATTTTTTAAAGTTGAGAATCCCTAATTTCGAGGTGGAAGTAAAAGTAACGTTGTAAATACGTTGCCTAGTAACGTTGCGTTAACAGAAAATGGATAATAAACACCAGGTATCATTGGTTCCAGTTTTATAATAATGCGTGTCGGTTCAGAACGGATTCTTTAGACAACTCAAAGACATTTCAGTTTCATTCAACCATTTACTAAAGACTGTAGTCAAGTGTAAAAGAGAATATACAACAGCAACAACCAAAAAGGCAATTACCCAATATCAGCAATTCTGAATATATTTCTGTTATTAACAAATCTCCTTTTCTAGGATTTATTAAATTACATTTCTCTTTCTTTTATTATTTTTCTATGGGCGAGTCGGTTTTTACTTTTTAAGAATATCTTCACTGTCTATTTGTGAATGATAGATTGGTGTCTTTTTATCTTGTAAATAAAACGTAAAATGATAGATCGGTGTCTTTTTATTTTGTAAATAACACGTAAAATGATAGATCGGTGTCTTTTTATTTGGTAAATGACACGTAAAATGATAGATTGGTGTCTTTTTATTTGGTAAATAACACGTAAAATGATAGATTGGTGTCTTTTTATTTGGTAAATGACACGTAAAATGATAGATTAGTAGTGTCTTTTATTTGATAAATAACACGTAAAATGATAGATTAAATGTCTTTTTAATTTGTAAATGACACGTAAAATGATAGATTGGTGTCTTTTTATTTTGTAAATAACAGATAAAATGATAGATTGGTGTCTTTTTATTTGGTAAATAACACGTAAAATGATAGATTGGTGTCTTTTTATTTGGTAAATGACACGTAAAATGATAGATTAGTAGTGTCTTTTATTTGATAAATAACACGTAAAATGATAGATTGGTGTCTTTTTATTTTGTAAATAACACGTAAAATGATAGATTAATGTCTTTTTATTTTGTAAATAACACGCAAAATGATAGATTGATGTCTTTTTATTTTGTAAATAACACGTAAAATGATAGATTGATGTCTTTTTATTTTGTAAATAACACGTAAAATGATAGATTAGTGTCTTTTTATTTGGTAAATAACACGTAAAATGATAGATTGGTGTCTTTTTATTTTGTAAATGACACGTAAAATGATAGATTGGTGTCTTTTATTTGATAAATAACACGTAAAATGATAGATTGGTGTCTTTTTATTTGGTAAATAACAGATAAAATGATAGATTGGTGTCTTTTTATTTTGTAAATAACACGTAAAATGATAGATTAATGTCTTTTTATTTTGTAAATAACACGCAAAATGATAGATTGGTGTCTTTTTATTTTGTAAATAACACGTAAAATGATAGATTGGTGTCTTTTTATTTTGTAAATAACACGTAAAATGATAGATTCGTGTCTTTTTATTTTGTAAATAACACAAAAATGATAGATTCGTGTCTTTTTATTTTGTAAATAACAGATAAAATGATAGATTCGTGTCTTTTTATTTTGTAAATAACAGATAAAATGATAGATTGGTGTCTTTATTTTGTAAATAACACGTAAAATGATAGATTGGTGTCTTTTTATTTTGTAAATAACACGTAAAATGATAGATTGGTGTCTTTTTATTTGGTAAATAACACGTAAAATGATAGATTTGTGTCTTTTTATTTGGTTAAAGCAACACGTAAAATGTACTTCTAATTATTAGTTATTCATTGACTTACCTTGCTGCTCAAGTTTTAGTCTCTCTGTTTCTTTCTCTTTCTCTCTCTCTCTCTCTTTCTCTCTTTTCCCCTCTCTCTCTCTCTCTTTCCGCCCTCTCTCTCAACCCCTCTCTCTCTCACACACGCACACACATACAAAGTCGCTTACATGTTTCGGTTTGTGGACCACCCGACTCCTCCTGGTCTGAGATACACTCGGACTATCTGTGTTGTTTGTGCATGAGCCTTCTTTTATGTTGGTTGTTTCAGTTTTATTTTCCTGGGATTGGGATTCTGTTGGTGGACATTTTCGTCCTGATTGGAACTCTTGACTGGAAGCCATTAATATTGTAGCGTTCGGGCAAGCATCCATATAGAATGTAAATTCCTATTGCGCCGGATATTTCCGATGTTTGTTTGAAGGAAGTAACTCCTATTCTTCGGATCCACTGCTGTTGGGATCCCTGTGGTACCCCACGACTTTTCCTGATCAGTTTTGATTCGCACCTGACCAGGAACTGTTTATCGCACAATTCCCACTTTTAATAAAAAAAATACGAAAAGAAATTTTATACCTTTGACACAAGTGAAGAAAAAGTATTTTGATATTGTTTGAGTAGTGCGGAATTTTTCATCTACAATCGAAGTTAAGCAATATCGAGCCTGGCCAGTACCTAGGTGAGAAACCGTTTGGGAATACCAGATGCTATAAGCTTGAATGTACAAGTGGTGCAATGGATAACGGGTCAGAATTAAAAATCGCGGAGTCGAGTTCCAATTCCAGTCAGGTTCATTATAGAAACTTCGTAGATTTATACTTTCTAAACGTATAAATCTACCTCTTCTCCTCCAGGTATGGGTTAATTAGTAGGGCTTACATCAGTAAATCATTATTATCCCAAAAATCCTTAGAATCTAAAAATACTTTCTGGCTTTAACACTAGGATGGCCGAGGTGTCGTTTTCGACACCTTCAAATTTTCAACCAATTACTATGGAATAACTAGTTTTGGTTCGATGCTGAGGCTTATGGACAATTATTGAATTTTAGCAAAGATGCTTAACAGACTAAATTCTTTAAAAAAATATTCAGTGGAATAGCTGATATTTCAGGTTTTACCTTGAATGGCCGAGGTATTGTTTTTGACACCTAGTCTATTCATAGGCTAAATACATTGAAAAATTTCTCACAAACAATAATACCTGTGTTTATGTCCCCTATCTATTTATCTATCTATACACACACATTATATATATATATATATATATATATATATCACTTTCTTTCAGTATGAGGTATACTAATATTTGTGAATTTCTTTTTAGAGTTGTTATTCCTGACTTGAATATTGAATATATTAAAGATGGCTGCTTCACGGCGTAATGTAAATAAAGATGTCAAAGTAGCTGGCCATCCTAGTGTTAAATAATCCGCAAAAGGTTGATAGGCCGTAAAAAATAAATAGATAAATCACAGTGCGGAATTTTTCATCTACAGCATTTCGCAACGTTACCATGATATTGTGACAACGTTGGAGACGAGAGGTCAGTTTACGGGTCAAGAAAATAGTTGATGGCAAAGTTTCAGTAACGTCTCCACAACGTCACGGTCCCTACTCCAACCAAAATACAAAATATTTGTAACGTTTTAAGAATGAGCCACGTTAGTTGAGTTGACATCTTTTATATTTGGTACTTCGTGCTGATAGCAGACAAAGAAAGAAAACTGCAGGAACTCCAAGAGAAGGTAATGAAGGAAAGCGAGAAGAAAGGACTAAGCATCTATTGCAAGAAAACGGATTACATGGTTGTTAGTAAAAGGGACAGCCCAACATGCAAATTACAAATCAAACAAATACAATAATTTAAATATCTGGTAAGTGTTTGAATAGAGGACGGAAAGTGCAGTACTGAAATCCGAAGGTGTATTGGGATAGCAAAAGATGCTTTCTAAAAGCTAAGCAAAGTATTAAAAAACAAAAAGTTTCCGTTAAAAACAAAGAAAACACTACTAAACTATATTGTAATATTAGTCCTCGTATATGGCTATGAATGCTGAACAATCTCCTCACTAATGAAGAAGAGACTTAAAGCAACAGAAATGTGGTTCTACTGAAGGATACTGAGCATGAGAGCAACGACGAAGTTTTATAGAAAATGGGAACAAAAAGGAGATTTATACTTAACACTAAGAAGAGACAGTTGAAATTTATAGGGCAAATAATGAGGAAAAAGGGCTTGGAAATTTTGATACTCACAGGACAGATTGAAGGCAAGAGGGACAGAGGAAAACAACGCATAACCTACCTGGCGATCTTGTGTAAATGGATGGCAGAACAAGGTTTAGGGGAGATAACAAAAAGATAACAAAAGCTACAAAGGACAGGAAATTGAAGGGAACATGGCACAAAAGAAGAAGAAGAAGAAGAAGAAGAAGAAGAAGAAGAAGAAGAAGAAGAAGAAGAAGAATTCACTTGTGTAACAAGGTTTAGGAGAGATAACAAAAAGACAAAATTTATTAAGAGCTACGAAAAGCAGGAAATTGTGGAGAGCCATGATCACCAACGTTCTGAAGGGCAGCGATACAAAAAAGAAGAAGAAGAATGAGTTTGGGTAAATAGATGACGAAGCAGGGTTTGGAAGAGATAACAAAAAGACAAAATTTAATAAGAGCTACGAAAAGCAGGAAATTGTGGAGAGCCATGATCGCCAACGTTCTGAAGGGACACGATACATAGAAGAAGAAGAAGAAGAAGAAGAAGAAGAAGAAGAAGAAGAAGAAGAAGAATGAGCTTAGGTAAATAGATGGCGGAGCGGGGTTTGGTAGAGATAACAAAAAGACAAATTGTGGAAGAGCCATGATCACCAACATCATGAAGGGACATGGCACATGGAAGAAGAATAAACTTGTGTAAATAGATAGCAGAAGAGTGTTCAGGAATGATAATAAAAAGACATAATTTATTAAGAGCTACAAAGAAGAGGAAATTGTGGAGAGCCATGATTACCAGTGTTCTGAAGGGATGCGATACAAAGAAGAAGAAGAAGAAGAAGAAGAATGAGTTTGGGTAAATAGATGGCGAAGCAGGGTTTGGGAGAGATAACAAAAAGACAAAATTTATTAAGAGCTACGAAAAGCAGGAAATTGTGGAGAGCCATGATCACCAACATCATGAATGGACATGGCACATAAAAAAAGAAGTAAACTTAGTAATGATAACAAACAGAGAACTCCAAGACAAAGTAGAAAAGGAAAGTGGGACGAAAGGAGAAAAAAAAGGAGTAAACATCAATTGTAAGAAGATAGAATGTGTAGCGATACACTGAGCTACGACATGTATTTTGGGATTTCATAAATCTCCAAATGGCCACATGATAAACTCTTCCTCTGCATTTTGGACTCTCCTAGAGGGACTTTGGCAGTGATAAGGACCAGACTCGATATTAAGAAGTTCCGTGGCAATATAAAAGATAAACTTCACCTACTTAACCGGGCACCATAAACCCCTGCCAAGAGGTAAAGAAATCCCCACAAGGGTTCAGACACCTTGTGAGTACTTGTATTATTTACATTATTCAGACTGTTATCCTCAATTTCATTGCTATATTCAAAACGTTTCGGCCTTTGTACGCCCCGGCCTTCTTCGGGTGAATGGCTCATATTCATTGGAATATTCACAACATTTCGGCCGTTGTACGCTCCGGCCTTCTTCAGGTGATTGGCTCATATTCATTACCATATTCACAACTTCTCGGACGTTTTACACTCCGGCCTTCTTCAGGTGATTGGTTCTCATCTTCATTGCTATATTTACAATGCTTCTGTTGTTGTACGCTTCGGCCTTCTTCAGGTGATATAGACAGAGACCTTGTGAGTCAGTCGTTCACTTTTGAACAGACTGCTCGGTTGAACTCTCTTCCTACGGGCGGGAGGAACCCGAAGGAGGCTACGCCGAAGGGCGGAGTCTCCTTTCGGGAGGTAAAACTGGCCCTGAACCCGTTTATACGGGTTCAAACGGGCATATTTTTTGGCCGAGCCGAATGGCTCGGGAATGCCCACGTTAAAAAGGCCTTGTGCCACATGACACCCTCGTGGGGGGGGGGGTGACTCAATATCGTGACTCAATAACCTAATGTTTGTTGCGTCTTTTGCTTTATATTGAAATATACGTATTAAATGTGGTAAAAGTATTTGGCGCCCTCTCTTCTTCTTACTTAGTACCTCCTTATTTTCTGTTTGGGGGCTTTTCGAGGTACGGAGCAGTTAAATATCTAACCCCCCCCCCACGAATGTATGATCGTCAATAAAAGGATGAGTTCAACATGCAAATTACAACATAGAAAATCTGTTTGAATGTTTCGTTTCTGAATATTTCGCACCAGGTTCCGAGTGCCGCCTTTTTTTCTCTTCAGTAAATTCACTTCAATCAATATTTTATTCTTACTGTTTTTATTCGAAATCGTGATGTCAACAAAATGAAGCCCGCACCCAATCACACACAGAAACCACAACCCTCCCGAAATAGCCTTTTACTGAGATTAACACCTGACTACCCTCACACGTTCTTGAAACTAAAAATTATAAATTGATAAAAACCTTAGACACGCCACTGATTCCCGTGGTGATGGGGTGGGGGTGGCAACGTGAGGTTTCGTGCTTAGCTAACATTCCCATTAAAATCTTAAAATAAGTTCAACTTTCATAATTCCCTTAAAAAACACGAGCTCAAAAAATATCTCCGGAATCTTATAGGCGAAGTCATTTTTTTTACCTACACACCATAGTCTACGAATAACTGTACCCACCCTAACTCCAAAATACAAAGTGCCCCACCCTCCAAAATTGACATCATTTAAAATGTGAACATCTGAGTAACGACATGCTCCGGGCAAACGAAATTAAACAGACTTCATGTTGAACAATAAAAAAAAATTTATTTATCAAAATTGAAACACGAGATTCAAAGGGACGTAGATTTTATAACCGATAAAGTTTCACAAATGTTCAATATGCGAACCACCTGTGACACGGCACACGTCAAATCGGTGGTCCAGCTCCTGCCAGACACGCTGTAGCATGTCTTGCGTAACATCCTCCAGCGCCTCAATGATTCTCTACTTAAATTTCCTCTAGGCTTGTAGAAAGAGTGGGAGATATAGACTTGTCCTTTCATATCGCCCGATGTTCATTATAGTTTTTACAGGTTTTGTTAAAATTTGAGATCATTTGAGCGAGAATTGGCTACGTTACAAGACTACAAATTTTTTGTTGTGGACATCCTGTATATAAAAAAAATCTAAGATCAGAATAAATTCATTAAATTCAAATTCAGACAAGAGATTCAAAAGGATGTAGATTTTATAACCGATTTCACGTCAAGTCGGTAGTCCAGTTCCTGTCAGACACGCTGTAGCATGTCTTGCGTAACATAGAAAAAATTCACAAGTTTTCAAGTCAGGTGAACTTGGTGGCCATTTCAACAGCACAATGTCATTATCACTGGCACGTCCAATCCATCTTCCTGATAGATTCTCATTGCACAGACAGCCTTCCTCTGAATTCTTTGTGCCAGGTTCAAATCTGCTTTCCGGTTGGTACAATTTTTTTTCTCCACAATGCACGCTGCACAATCTTCTTTGACTGTGATCGAGTAAATTTTAACACACAAAATGGCTTTTCATTTCTAGTGAACATCATTCTTCACCATGATAAAAAGAAAAATTAAACATTCAACTTTTTATACATTTTGTTAAAATTTGAAATCATTTGAGTGAGAATTGTCATTAGGCTACAGAATGATGTCAATTATTTTCGGATGCCCAATATACTGTAATATTTTTTTTTATTTTTACAATGATGTTCACCCAGTACAAAGCCCGGAGCCACTCAAGGTAAAGGGTTACAGTGTAAGAGGCATAGTTTATGGGAAAGATAACAATTGACACGAGAGTTGATTGATTGTTTGGTTATTTAACCTGCATATCGATCACTTATGGGTCATTAATGCCGGAATTGGTTGGTTGATTTTGTCCAGCGGCATGACAACCTCCATAGGAGTCTCGGTGTCGAAATCCAAATATTTTCTACGCAACTTTATGACTTTAACCACCGATGTTTTGTACGGAATTTTATACTTTCAGGTCAAACGTATGTTGTTTTCTGTGTATTATAGTATTTGTTGCAACTTTTGTTAGTATTTTTTGCAGTTTATTAGGATCCGCTTAAAAGTAAGCAACTGATCACAAGAGATGCACCAAGGTGCAGTTTCTGCTTTGAGTGAGTATCATTGTGCATTATTAGTTATTTAACGAGCATATCATCCACTTGGGAGAACTAACATTAAAAAAAGCTGAGTAAAAAGATACTCTAGAAAATTTGGGGGATGGTGAAAAGACTGGAATTGGGATGAAATCAAAAAGACGATAAAATTCAAACAGAAAGATGGTTAGAGATTAGAGCGGTTCAAACGAGGTGCAGGGTTGACATGCTGTGACATGTTTATCCAATACAATACCCAAGAGCCACTCACGGCAGAGCATTACTTAATGATATTCTTATTTGTAAGTAGGAGGCGGAAATACGTGAAGATTATGAGGATATTTAAGATAGCTAATCTGTATTATTTACATTATTCGAACTGTTTTCCTCATCTTCATTGCCATATTCACAACGTTTCGGCCGTTGTACGCTCCGGCCTTCTTCGGGTGATTGGATCTCTGAGATGAGGTATTATGATTACTTATAGTTGATTTTGTTCAGCGGCATGACAACCTCCATAGGAGTCTCAGTGCCGAAATCCAAATATTTTCTACGCAATTTTATGGCTTCAACCACCGATGTTTTGTACGGAATTTTATACTTTCAGGTCCAATGTATGTTGTTTTTAAAGATATAGTTTATAGATAATAAGATGTATTGTTCTTTCTTTTATAATTGTGTAAGCAGCCTATTTCTTTCAGGGAACCTATTATTTAAGAAACAGATACGATTTTAAAAAGTATGGTAAGGGTTTTTGTGTATCATAGTATTTGGTGCAATTTTTGTTAGTATTTTTTACAGTCTATTAGGATCCGCTTAACAGTAAGAAATTGATCACAAGAGATGCACCAAGGTGCAGTTTCTACTCTTAGTAAGTATTATTGTGCAAGATATGTATGTCCTGTCTTCGATCAGGTAGCGTATTTTCCGGCTTTCAAAACGCACTTTTTTATTTTAAAAAATACCCTGAAAATACGTGTGCATCTTCCAAGACGAATATAAGGCAAAGCCCAGGCTCAAGTAATCTTGGACAATCACTTAATTGGCTTGACTGATAGGGACGTGGATTTGTATGTTGAGTCATTACACTATAATGTTAGCTATCTATCTAATTCAGCCTTTTATATCATGTAATCTCAGTACTTAGCTGTTACAAGTATTGCCAAGACTATAAACCTTCCTGGAGCCGAGCCACAAATTTAAACATGATCTGTTTACTAGCAGCGGCGGGAGCCTTTCTGCTCTTAACTAGTATGTTATTGACATACAAACAAAATTGGACAAGTGATTAATGTAAACAATATATGGCGCCAGTATCTGAGGGACGCAGGGTGAATGTTTTATTGTATGAGAATGACTTTTTTTCTTAGAAATTTTCTTTCCAATATTAGCTCTCTATTTTTCCAATCTGACTGCCGACTGAGGTTCAGTTTGTTGCTTGAAAACGCAAAACAAATTGTTTGCCATTTTCTTTTAACGTATTTTGTGATCTTATTTTTGTAATCTCTATATGGGAGTCTAATGTTGGTTATTGTCATTTTGCTTGTCTCTTTTGCAAGGGCATCAGCTTTTTGGTTTCCCTGGATTTGAACAAGTTAAGATTGTAGTGATCTTCCTCTTGGGAATCGGTTCACAAAGCAAGAAATTACTGCAACATTAATATTAGGGGAAGTGGGTATCTTTATTGGGCTATGGTTTACTCATATGGAAGAGGACAACAGTAATTGTACCTAACATCGTAATTCTGTCAATAGAAATCCATCTGTAATGTGAAGTGGCACCATCTTGTAGACTAATGTTTACACACACTCAGTAGACTCGCGGAATTTACAACTCGTCTAAGTTCATAATATTAATTACTTTTCATCGTCTCTTAATACACACCCCAGATATTTTAATAACTGACGTCACCAGTTTTGACGTCACCAGTTTGTAGTCCATACCTGTGTCTCTTTTGCTGACAACCATACAATCTGTGTGTAGATTCTTTCAGTTTTTTCTTGTTTTATAATAGCATTCACCCTGTACAAGTCCTAAGAGCCACTCAAAGTAGAGGTTTACAGATTAAGAGACACTGTTAACGATTTGAACAGTTTAAGATTGTAGTAATCGGAGAAGTATCTCCTTGAGAGTCGGTTCCACAAAGTAGCGGTTCGTAAGAAGAATTTTCTCGAGTGGAGTCTAAAGGGAATCAGGGCGGTTCTCAGAGTTGAACGTATCTTATAAGTACAAATCCACAGAAAGTGATTTTCACGTAATTTTTTAGGACCAAAGAAAGTTACTTGATTTCTCGAACATTCTATTTTTAAAAAATTGTCTTATCAGAAAACTGTGCCAGATACGTGACACCGAACATATTGCGTGGAAGAAGTAAAAAAAAAAACCGCTACCCTCTACCTTTTCTTATCAGTGAATGTTAGTGAGGGTCAGGTTTAAAAGAAAGATATATGCAGTGCTATAAAAGGACTAGAAAAATACAGATCAACCCCAGAGCTCGTAAAAAAAGGGGGATAGAAACGGCAGGATGAAGATTTTTCTATTTCTGATTCTTTGCTTCGTTGGGACCTCAGCTGTAAACGACAGCAATCAAACATTGTTTGACATAGCCAAAAAATATGGTTTACATGATATTCTTATGGATCTGGGGGTGCGCGCTGGCTTAGCAGACAAAATGAAAGAACCAGGTAAGATTCATCGATTATCATTTGTTTTCATCTAATACAAGACTCCGGGAAGAAGGTTGCTGAATGAGATTTTTATTCTTTAGACGATTATTTTTGAATGAGGTTTTTATATGTTATTCATTATACGATTATTAATGAATGAGGTTTTTATGTTATTCTTTATACGATTATTTTTGAATGAGGTTTTTATATGTTATTCATTATACGATTATTAATGAATGAGGTTTTTATGTTATTCTTTATACGATTATTTTTTTGAATGAGGTTTTTATATTATTCATTATACGATTATTAATGAATGAGGTTTTTATGTTATTCTTTATACGATTATTTTGAATGAGGTTTTTATATGTTATTCATTATACGATTATTAATGAATGAGGTTTTTATGTTATTCTTTATACGATTATTTTGAATGAGGTTTTTATATGTTATTCATTATACGATTATTAATGAATGAGGTTTTTTTATGTTATTCTTTATACGATTATTTTGAATGAGGTTTTTATATGTTATTCATTATACGATTATTAATGAATGAGGTTTTATGTTATTCTTTATACGATTATTTTTTGAATGAGGTTTTTATATGTTATTCATTATACGATTATTAATGAATGAGGTTTTTATGTTATTCTTTATACGATTATTTTTGAATGAGGTTTTTATATGTTATTCATTATACGATTATTAATGAATGAGGTTTTTATGTTATTCTTTATACGATTATTTTTGAATGAGGTTTTTATATGTTATTCATTATACGATTATTAATGAATGAGGTTTTTATGTTATTCTTTATACGATTATTGGTGAATGAGGTTTTTATATGTTATTCATTATACGATTATTAATGAATGAGGTTTTTATGTTATTCTTTATACGATTATTGGTGAATGAGGTTTTTATATGTTATTCTTTATACGATTATTGGTGAATGAGGTTGTTATATGAGGGTGAGGTAAGAAGCGAAGCGTATGAGGATATGTAGGAAAGGTAACGATAAACTCTAGCCTTAAAGAAGTTAAAAGCATAATGATCAGGGAAGCATCCCCCCGGGAGTTTGTTCTACAAAGTAGTGATCCATGGAAAGCTGTTGCAATAGAACTTTCTTCTTACTAATGGAATATCTCTAGCATGGGAATGATTCTTCGCAGAGTATGTGGCATGATGGGTCTTAGATGAGAGGGACTGAACTAATGGAATTAAGGAATGAAGGTCGTCGGAACATTTGCCATGGAAATAGAGAGGAATTTACGACGTTTCGTCGATGATAAAGATCTTGGACAGTGAGAAATAATTCATCATCAACACGGCAACGTAGACGCTTCCTGAAAACCTGCATAGAATTCAGTTCGGAATAGGCACATCATTCGTGATATGATAGCACTATTAGTCTGATCTGGCTCTTGTAAACATACAACAGCGGCTATCTGCCTGTATTTCTGAAAGAAGGTATTGCAACTATTTACACTATTTACATCGCTCGAACTGTTGTCCTCGTCTTTACTGCCATATTCACGACGTTTCGGCCGTTGTACGCTCCGGCTTTCTTCAGTATCGGTATTTCTGAGATGAGGTATTGTAAATATTTACACTATTTACATCATTCGAACTGTTGTCCTGATCTTTATTGCCATATTCACGACGTTTCGGCCGTTGTACGTCTTCATCAGTATATGTCTGTATTTCTGAAATAAGGTATTGCAACTATTTACTCTATTTCTATCCTTCCGACTGTTGTTCTCGTCTTTATAGCTATATTCACGTTTCAGCCGTTGTACTCTCCGGGCTTCATCAGTATCTGTCTGTATTTCTGAGATGAGGTATTGTAACTATTTGCATCGTTCAGACTGTTGTCCCCATCTTTATTGCGATATTCACAACGTTTCGACTGTTGTACGCTCCGGCCTTCTTCAGGATTTGTCCGCATTTCTGAGATGAGATATTGTAACTATTTACATTGTTCGGACTGTTGTCCTCATCTTTATTGCCATATTCACGACGTTTCGGCCGTTGTACACTCCGGCATTCTTCAGGATCAGTCTGTATTTCTGAGATGAGGTATTTTAACTATTTACACTATTTACATTTTTCGGACTGTTGTCCTCGTCTTTATTGCCATATTCACGACGTTTCGACGGTTGCACGCTCCGACCTTCTTTAGGTGATACAAGTTTCAATTTCGAACTAAATCCTTTATTTAATCCACGAGTGTAGATTGTTCTAATTCCAGGTGCCATGTTTCTTTTGTTTTTGTTATGTTTGTTTTGGTTTATATATATATATCACTTTCATTTAATTCTTATCAGTAACTTTTATCAATTTATTCCCTCTTCCTTGGCCAAATATTAAAATCACAATTCTTTGAGTCAAGTCACTTTTGGGATTACTCAAGGAACGCTTTTATCCAGTGGATCACGTGATAATGTGTTATGTTTGAATTTCCAACGTATAAAAGGAAGGTGGTTCCCCAGATAAACGGAAGGGAGTTTCACTGTCGGGAAGGACGAGAAAAGAAACTGTTACAGTAGAAGTGGCGGTTGCATTTAGCTATTTCAAAAAGCAAACGGGTGGGACCTAGATGCCAATCTAGTAGAACGCTTAAATTCATGTAGTCAGGACACCAAGGGAAAAAAAACTCGTCAGGGCAGTTGGCATGAAAATATTTGTAGAAAAGACGCAGGGAAGCCACACTACATTGGTGAAAAAGTGACAGAAGTCGAGAAAGAAAGAAAGAAAGAAAGAAAGAAAGACAATAATGATAGCTGACAATGCTTCATTGAAGAAATTTCAGGCAATCTAAGATTATTGCATTTTTGATCACAGAGTATAAAATATTAACAAAAATAACATGAAAAAAAGGAATATTAAAAGAAATACAATGCTTTATCTAAGAAATTCAGACTATTGCAAACTTGAATAGGTTTAAAATTGAAAACACCGTGTATATTCGTGTATAAGCCGATTTCATATATAGTGCGCGCCCTGAATTTTTTGCATTAATTTTAACCCCTGTACAAAAAATTGACCTGTGTATAGCGTAACTAGTCACCGAAAATGCTTAAAAAAAAATTACCTTTGTATAGTGCGCCCCGTATTTTTACGTAAAAAGAACTGATCAAAAAATCTCGCACTATAGTCGATTATATACAGTACTAAATAGATTACTAAAAATATTATAAAAATGGATTTAAAAATATCGATATTAACTGGAAAAAAACGAATAGCGAACACACTGTTGACCCAAAACAAGGGATGTCTTGTGTTATTTAATAACAATATGTTATGAAATAAAATAAGACATATCTCGGCTGATTTGCAGGCAAATAAACTAACATACTTCAGAGCGAGAGTCGGGTGTGAACGGGACAAGGCCCCGTCACAAAATGGCCATTATCTTCGTTTACGCATGTTCCCGACGCACGAGTTTCGGTCGAAAAATAAAATAATATTTTAAAGTGTTTCTTTTTTTCGACCAATAAAAATGCTTCCCTCCTAATTATACTCGTGTCGTTTTTCGAGCCTGTTAAGTCATAAAAAAACGCCATAAAAGGGGTCACACGGAAGTACACCAGGCAGTCAACAGGAGGCCAGGGAAGAGACCTGTCACGGTCAGTCGGCAGCAGTCAACAGGAGGCCAGGGAGCGGTCAGACCTGTGAGAACTACTATGAGAGTCAACCCAGATCTTCAGCCGGCCTGAACTATAAGTGTCCCAAAACCACATATACCTACTGAAATAAATCACGTAAATCTATTTCTACTGTTGTCGTATTTCCTTCTTGCAACCATACGCTTGTCTATAACAAATACAACCCCTCCAGGTACACGCACACACCAAAAACAACAACAAAACAACAACAAAATCTATTAGCACGCTTAAATTCATATAGAGAACTACTATTTAAGGAAAATATTTGTATCTTGACAGACGGAAATTTACCCATTTGATCACTTCAATTGTGTATTTTTATACATGTTTCATTGATCAAGGCTGAAAAAGGTATTTTCAAAATGTTTGTTGGTTAAAAACCCTCGGCAAGAGTTTGGCGTACCTACGGAATAGCAAAAGTTGCCTTCCAAAAAATGAAGAAACAAGTGTGACACGGCCCAATCTATTTCTACTGTTGATCGTTTTCCAACTCTCACTAAAGCAACCATATCTCCGGTCTTGTCCCACGCTGTGTTTAATCTTAAACATACAACCCCTCCGACGTACAAATAAAAGAGAAAATAAACTCAGACACAAAGATTGCACCAAAACAACAACAAAACAACAACAAAATACTAGCACACTGCTTAAATTGATTCATTCTCTTCGATAGTCGTTAGGCAAGTTCTCTTGTCTTCGAGGGGAAAAAAACTCAGCCGCAACTCTCTGTCGTCCGAGGTGATCTCTTCTCGCTGCCGTCCGGGGCTGAACTCTGCCGTAACTCAACCTAGCTCTTGCTCTGAAAATATTTGTAGAAAAGACAGACGGAAATTTACTCGATTATTTGTATAATCACTCAGGGCGAGAGGGTTATATAATCCCAATTGTATTTTTTGCTTTATGTTTCATTGATCAAGGCTGAAAAGGTATTTTTCAAAATGTTTGTTGTTCTTGTTTTTAAAAAAACAAAATCCAATTTTGCTTTTCTGCACGTACGAAAATGCTTAAACTACTATCCTCGGAATATTGGCTAAGTGAACTGAGACAATTTTTTTTTCACCTCTGTTTTTGGTCAGACCCGACAAAGGTAATTATCTTTTAAAATTGTCCACTCAAAACCAGAAGGTCAGATGCATCGGAATAGCAAAAGTTGCCTTCCAAAACCTAAGCGAAGTATGAAGAAACAAGAAAATGTCGTTAAAAAGAACGAAAATCATGTGCTGTACGAAAAATTTCTCTTCCTCTCTTTCCCCTTCCTTCTTCTTCCCTTAGTTCTGTAATTATTTTCAACCTCCTTTTAAAAAAAATGAAAAAGAAAAATTAAATCAAATTTGGGATGGGTTTTAACAGAGAAGGGAAAATATGACACTGATATCTGAAGACAAATTAGGATAGCAAAATAGGCCTTCCAAAAGTTAAGCAATGTATTAAGAAACAGTAGAATTTCATTAAAAACAAAGAAAAGAGTACTTAACCGTTACGTAACACCGGTCCTCCTATCACAAACGAAAAAAAAACGTGAAACAACCGAATGTGGTTCTACAGAAGGATGCTGAGAATACAATGAAACAAACATGTGAGCAACGACGAGGTTTTAGAAAAAATGTAAACAAAAAGGACATTTATGCTTAAGATCATGAAGAGAGAGTTGACATTTTAGGGCAAAAGCGTTAGTTAGATCCAGTGACAGGACCCAAACAGTATGAGTTCAATACCTGGTTAAGGCAGTGGAGAACTTGGAGAGGGGAATTAACAGGAGATAACTGATAACTGACATCCATTAGACATGGACGTAGAACTAGAACGGTCTACCCCAGCGAGCGAAATAAAGAGTTCAGTTCGACATTCCAAACACCTGAAGAAGGCCAACGGCCGAAACGGTGTGATAAATATGGCAACAAAGATGAGGACAATAGTTCGAATAATGTAAATAGTGTACATAACACCTCATCTCAGAAATATAGACATATATATATATATATAACTTAACTAAAAGCGAAAAGTTAAATATATAAACTTTTCCTGTTTCTTCCTTATCCTATCATTCTGTGAAATTCTAATCCCTATTTCGTCCATATTTGATCCTATTTAAAATAACCTTGACATTTGACACATACGCACATACACACGCGTACTCGCACTTACACACACAGACACACACACATAAAAAGAGGAAAAATAAACCTCACAGCGATAATGAGAGTACCGAAAATTATGTATAAATTAATAACATTAAAATTAGTATAAGGGTAATGAAAATAGAAAAAAATTGCAGTCAATTACTGAAACTTTCTGATGAGCGGACTGAACAATTGTAAAAAAGGTCTGTCGACGAAACACTGGAAACATCAATCAACTAAGTGAGAAATTTTATTTGTATTAATCCTATATACAGATAGATTTAGTGTATTGGGGCAGCAGATCATTATTTAAACGTATATTGTTAAATATAACAGACAGAGAATGTTTATTATGTTTGATCAGTAGCCGTTCTAAGCTTCGTATGGTTGCTTTAATTTCGGGTGAAAATAAAGACAAAAATTGTCCAAAATTTGGATATTTTTTTATTAAGCTGGTCCTTGATCTAAGCTTTCGGTTCACATGACTGGCTATACGGACATTTAAACAAATATATTCCCTATCAAAGATGATATTCTGTTATGTTGACACAGAAGATTGCTGTGACGATAACGGTCGCGGAATAGCGGACGCAGGTCGTAAATTTATGATGCGGTTCTATGACGTCGTACCACGTGAGAGAATGAAATATTAACAACATAACCATGTCTAGATGCAATGTAATTTGTTGTGACTATTTTGAAATGTAATTTTGTTAAATTTAAATGCAATGTCAATCGCTATCTACTATCCTCCTCATTGCTCTTTTCTCTTTCTCCTCATTACTAATGTTTCTGTTCCTAATTCCTCCACACCCCGTAACCCCTTGCATGTTAGTATCTGTCCTACGTTGCTTGGGGTGAGAACTGGGAAGATTTGACACTCACAGGGCATATTGAAGGTAAAACGGACAGCAGGCTACCTACTTGACGAGCTTAGGTGAACAGATGGCAGAACGTGGAGTGGAGGATGGCTATAAGGTGCAAAAGATAGGAAGTTGTGGAGAGCCACGATCGCATTCACACTTGAATAAATACCACGGGTAAAGGTGTGAGTCTATCTCTTCTCCCTCACAGTTATGGGAAAACAGTAGGGCAGACTGGGATCTCTAACCGTGGTTGGTAGCCAGTCTAGGATAGGAAAAGGCTATCTCTGAATTCAAAATCGGATGTAGCCCTGGAGACTAAAAGGATGATGGAGTTCTGAATTAACTCCGCTGTACTGTACCGTATTATAAGGTACTGTATTCTACTTTACTGTACTCTACTGTACTGTACTCTAATGTGATGTAGTGTGCACTAATGTGCTATACTCTACTGTACTGTATTCTAATGTACTATACTGTGCACTAATGTACTATACTCTACTCTACTGTACTCTAATGTACTGTACTGTGCACTAATATGCTATACTCTACTGTACTGTACTCTAATGTAATGTAGTGTGAACTAATGTGCTATACTCTACTGTACTGTATTCTAATGTACTGTACTGTACACTAATGTACTATACTCTACCGTACTGTGCACTAATGTACTATACTCTACTGTACTGTATTCTAATGTACTGTACTATGCACTAATGTACTATACTGTACTCTACTCTAATGTACTGTACTATGCACTAATGTGCTATACTCTACTGTACTGTATTCTAATGTACTGTACTCTGCACTAATGTACTATACTCTACTGTACTGTGCACTAATGTACTGTACTCTAATCTACTGTGCTGTACTGTGTACTAATGTCAACTCCTGCTCGGGCGGTCCGTCCGAATTTTCAATACCCGCGGCTGATCGATGAGTTGATTGCTTCGATCCAGACCTTGCTTTATCCCACGTTGTGTTTAGTTTTGATCATAAGGCTGGCAAAGATCAAATCGTCGTCGGGATTCGTCGTATTGGGTTTTGGTCGAGGCAGAATGAAGACGCACGTGACAAAAAACAATTTGAATAAAAATAAAGGCTTTTATACACGTTCTTTTGTACAGTGCTTAGTAAGTCTTAACGTTAAAATTTATCAATTCTTCATGCAGAAAATTAACTACCCAACCCGCATCGTAAGTTGAAGGTGACACTTCGGCTGGTTTGTTTAAGTCTGGCACGAGGCTTATGTCGGAGATTCTCTTTAGGCCAGCAGTCACATGATATCAAGCAACGCGATCGTCTCTCGTCTCAGTGTTTGTAACAACTGTCTCGGGCGCTTCGGCTTCTTGCATTTGTTGACATTCACATAAAACCGGCGTGGGGCATGACACGATTAGAGGACTCGGTATTTCCCCTATCTTTCAACAAGAGCCCGTTTGTTGTCTGGCTCTTTTCTTATGGGTAGCTGTCACAGGCATCGATCCGCCCCGATAACTTTCCCCTTCTCTTATTGGCATCTCACACCAACACCTCCCGATGAGCGTGGGCAATCCTCCACCTCCCTCGGTGTTTCATCTGTGCCTGTCATCTCAGCCAGCCTAGCTCCTGACCGTCTGGCGTGTCTTATCTTATGGTCATTAATTAAAAAATTATCATTTCAAATTTGGCTTACGGAAATTTTTCTCAACCTGTTCTTGTCAAAAATCAGATATTTACCAGATGTTTTCGTCTCAGGCAGCTATCCTCTCAAGCCCCGTCAAGGTCGCTGCACTCCGAATACCCAGATTACACAAAGAGACCTTCTTTTGTGTTTTTACAACCCTAACGGCCTCATTAAACAATTGTCAACCTTAAAGATCGCCACATGGCTCCTTTGTGACAATATCACTGTTCTTTAGTAACTCTCTGGTTTCGGAAAATTAGCTTTTCAGTAGAAGGGAAAGGGAAATCTTCGCTCTTTCTCTCGGTCTGTCCATCGTTCTATTCATTAACACTTCTTGTCTCGTTCCGGGCTATGTTTTGGGCTTTAACAGCTTTCTTTCCATTTTCCAGTACCAAATAGTGTCACACTAATGTACTGTACTCTAGTGCCCTGTACTCTACTGTGCATTTATGTACTGTACTCTGATATACTGTACTTTAATGTACTCTAATGCACGGCCCCGTGCTTTAATGTACTGTACTATATTATTCTGTACTTTAATGTACTCTAATTTACGACCCTGCACTCTAATGTATTCTACTCTATTGTAATGCACTTTAATATACTCTAATTTACGGCCTTGTACTCTATTGTAATGTACTTTAATGTACTCTAATTTAAGGCCTTGTACTCTAATGTACTGTACTCTAATGTACTCTAATGTACGGCCCTGTACTCTGATGTACTGTACCCTAATGTACTCTAATGTACGGCCCTGTACTCTAATGTGCTATACTCTATTGTACCGTACTCTAATGTACTTTAATATACGGCCCTATACTCTAATGCACTGTACTCTAGTATACCTTAATATACTGTACTCTGTTGTACTCTAATATACTGTACTCTACTGTAGTGTACTCTAATCGTGGCCTAATTCTTCCTACCACCAGTATTCGTAACTCGCTATCTGGTTGTTCACATGATTAAGTCGCTTCCCATTGTGTTAATTTCAGGACCGTGGACTGTGTTTGCGCCAACCGATCTGGCTTTTACTGAGTTTCCTCATGTGTACCTGGAAAATCTGAAGAACAATTTGACCCTTTTAGAAAATTTCCTCAAGTACCACGTTGTGAAAGGCCTCCACATGAAGAAGGACCTTGACGCAAACGACATGGAACTCCAGACAGTAGGTGGAGGGAAAATCCGTGTCAACTTGTACCGTTCGACAAGGGTGAGGATCTAACAGCTTTTTTAAATCGCCACATTTTCTGCGTGACTGTTCGGGTCGTGTAATGGTAATAGCGAGGAACGAGAAACCGGCTCGCTGACTTCATTATATTCACTCTTGCGCAAATGCTTTCAGAAAAGCTAAAACCCCATGACTTCTCTACTCCCACCAGCTATGGATTAAACGGTGGAACAGGATGTGTTCTTCAATCTTGGTTGACAACCAGTCTAGGAGAAAGAAAACTCTGAATTAGATTGAACTATTTAGCGTGGGAACATGTGGTCGTCTAAGGGTGGGAAAACACTGACAGAAAACCAACCCTCCCCCAGAGTACAGAGGTTAGGCATGGGGTCATTTATTCCACCCGTGGAATAATTCGATTGCATAAATTTATAATTTATCACAAATTTTTAATTCGATTACAAAAATTGACAATCTAGGACATTCGTACCTGAAAAAAAAACTGAATGTATTTCCCTGAACACCGCTATTATTTTAACTACCTTCACTCCTCGCAATGTTTATTGATTTAGAAAGTGATGATCAGAATTGTAACAATTTAGAAAAATCGCCAAGCAGAAAACAGCACGGTAAATGATAGATAAGAACAAACTTAGATAGATAGATAGATAGATAGATAGATAGATAGATAGATAGATAGATAGAAATAAACTGACTGAGATAGATAGATATGAACAGTGAGATAGATAGATAGATAGATAGATAGATAGATAGATAGATAGATAGATGAACAGACATATACAGTTTGTGGGGAGGGGAGGATTTACAACCTATCAAAATGTACAAACTATTTGCTATCGTTCAAATACGAAAGATATGAAAATGACACCATCATGTCAAAATATATATGGGAACTAAAAATGAACGAAAAGCAGCATGAATAGATTTGGCATAAAGTGAAAACTAAAAATAGAAACAAGAGCAGGAAATATGGATTTATGCATGGAGGCTAAACTGCAAATAACAGAATTTAAGAACATAGTGTGATAAACAAACGAAATTATTTCATACTGTCGACATTCTGACGCATTCCCATAAATTGTGAAGAGAGCAATAGATCTCGAGAACGCTATTAAAAAACGGTGACCCATTTTGAAAAATCGCTAAATGGAAAGTCCCAAGAGCCATTCAAGGTAGAGGATTACTGAATGAGGTTGTTTTATGAACGTAAGAGTAAGAGGTAAGAAGTTCAGATTATGAGGATGTTTACAGTTAACCCTAGACTTGAAAAGGTTAGGATTGTAGTGACGAGATGAGGACAATCTCTCTGGGGCTTGTTCCACAAAGCAGCGGCTCTTAGAAAAAGCTGTCAATAAGGAACTTCCTTCTTACCAATGGAATACGAGGGGAAGGAGGATGATTCGACCCACAAACCGAAATCACGTCAAATTCTCATAATTGACCTTTGTCCTTGATGTTTGCTCTTCTCTATTTTCAGACTATTACTGTCGAGGGTTGCAAGATCGTCAATTTCGATATTGTGGCTAGTAATGGCGTCATGCACGTGGTGGATGAAGTTCTCATTGCTCCAAAGGGAAATCTTTTCATGACGCTGAAGAGGAATCCAAATTTTACGATTTTCTCTGATTTCTTGGCCCAAACCGGTCTTGACAAGGAACTGGAAAGTAAGTTTTAATTATTTTTTCTTTTCCTTTCTTTTTCGTGTACGTTATAGACCTCAGTCAGTTAAGTAAGTGAATGACTCATGGAGGTGTTGTTATGTCGCTAAAAGTCTACCAATGAACCAACGGACATCTTTAATAGACGTCAGTCATTTATGTGCCATGCATGATACACGCTTAGGCGATCATGTATCTTTCGATACATGACTGACAAGGTAGATTTCTTCCCGCAGTAGGTTGCCATTTCGTTCTGCGGTAGCCCAGTTGCCATCAAAGGCTGTAGAATGCGATCTGTCCTGCTATTTACCTATAGCTGGAGGGAGAAAAAGAGGATTCATACCTTTTCCATGCCGCTATACATTACACCACCATGCCTCCTTTAAATCAGTTATGTGCCATTTTTTTCTTTCGATTCAGAGTTTTTCTGCAGTAGACAGGTTACTATCCAAGAACCCGATCCGTCTTGCTATTTACAGAAGAAGAGAATTCATACTTCTCCCAAGGGTATTAGCACGTAAGTGAATGTAATGGATTCGACTGGAATTTGAACTCGGCTCTCTTCTGAGTCTTGTGTCAAGGTGCATTGTCCTGCATGAAAATAGGAGATTCATAAAGATTATGGTGTAATCTTGGTACCACATGCTGCTGAAGAAGCCTTTTGCAAATCTCAGCATTGATATTGCCATGTACGCGGATGATAGGGCCAACTCCTGCAGATGAAATCTTTCACCACACCATCACACTTCCGCCACCAAACTTAACGGTTTTCTTGACACATTGAGAAGACAGTCTTTCACCTGTTCTATGGCGTACGTAAGTTTTGCCCTCAGAACCAAATATAGTAATCTTGGACTCGTCACTGAAATGAACTGTATCCCATTGTGCGACAGTCCAAAAAAACATGTTCTCTCGCATACTCCAGGCGTGCCCTTTGGTTTCACTTTGAAATGAGAGGCTTCGAAGCTGGAATACGAGCATGCAATCCTGAATTTTCTAACCTGCGAGCAGCCGTTTTCCTTGAGATCTTATTATCTGTCTCTTCATTAAATTTATGGGCAATTGGTGCAGAAGTTTCAAAACGGTTTTTTTTTGTAAATATTCTAACAATTCTTCAATCTTCTCTTTGCGATGTTTTTGGAGGTCTGCCGGTTTTTGGTTTTGCATCTAACGTTTTATCGGTTTTATACCTGCTAATTACAGGATGAACGACACTTTTAGACCTATGAACAATATCAGAAATTTCTGAAATTGACTTTTTTTCTTGATAGTTAGCGATAATGAGTTTTTTTTTCTTCAAAAGAGAGCGTTTTGCGTGTAGAATTTGCCATATTGCTTGAAATAAAGTCCTAATGATAAATGAACTTTTACTTATTGTTGAAAAGCTCCATCAAGTTTTTTAACAATGTAAATTAAAAATTTATGCAAATTATTAACATCGTTTCTTAACTTTTGTCCAGTAGCTTATTTCCTTTGATCCATTTAAACTTTATTTAAAAAAAAACTATTATGTTAATTTTTGTAACTTTGTATAATATTTATGCATTACACCCTAATCTTTATTCAGTAAAAATTTCATTGCTAATCATGCATTACTTTTTAAGTAATACACATATTTATGTCTTTGTTGTTTCCGTTCCTTATATTATGGCCGCTACTGTATATATATATATATATAGTTGGACTGATGTGATTTTGTGACCCTGGGTTTTACGCGTTTCAAAAGCGTGAAACCCAGGGTTACAAACTTAATCAATCCAACTAAATATGTTAGCTCTATCTCTGATATTGAGCGCTTTCCAATAAGTACTGCGCATATAATATATAAATAATATATATAACATACCAACAGCTTCCCATACTTAATACTTCTCGTTTTCACTCTCGCGTGGTCATGTGTGACGTCATGAACTGCGGTGCGATTTTCGCTTCCAGCGTCTTATATGCACGTGTTTATCGTTGCTTGGAAATCATCCATGTAAACCGAAACAGACTATCATCACATTCTTGTCCGTGTATTGCTTAATATATTGTAATGTAATTGTCATCTTTGATAATGGCTTATGTAAGCCGAAAGCTTAGATTGGATTAAAAAATATGGATCAATATTGTGATTTTCTTTCTTCGTTTAATGATAATGTTATTAAGATTATCAGACGATGTGAAAAGAATTTACATAAAATAAACAGACAACACTTGTCTATATTATTTAATGAAACATGTATGAATGAAAAAATGCTGCCTAAATACACACAATAAATATATATATATATATATATATATATATATATATATATATAATCAATTCATCCCAAACAACGTCACTAAGACACAAGGGGTTACTGAGAGTGAAAGAGAATCAGATAAATTTAGTAGAAACCAGAAAACTAATCCTAAACAAGAAACACTTTTGTTCAAAATACTGGGGAGTAATATTAGCCTCTCGTTAGGCCATCTACTGATTGATCTATCTATCTATCTATCTATCTATCTATCTATCTATCTATCTATCTATCTCTCTCTCTCTCTCTCTCTCTCTATATATATATATATATATATATATATATATATATATATAGAGAGAGAGAGAGGGGCTTAATATGAGTAAAAGTTTGTCACTTAGCTGATTGATGTTACCTTCAGCATCACGACTTTGAAGATGTACAGCATCTGATACCATAACAATCTAATCACGATCTAAACAATATTCATTTTGAAAAAAAAATTTGAATATTACTCGCTTCCTTTTTGCCAGACTTTGAATTATGACATTTTGTGTCCTCCATATGATTTGACTGAGCTTTCAACCGCCTGATAAACATTCATGAACGTTCTCAAATTTACAAGCCTTGATAAACCAATGACACCCTTGCCTTTGTATATAAACACGTGCAACAAAATAAATCCAACATTGCCTTGATAAAGTCCCTCAGAGGACGAAACACCACGGCTAAGAATGATTTTTCCTCTTGTCTTTTTTATTCATGTTGTACTTTACAGATAATTTGCGCACAAACACACACACACACGCACGCACACACAACACGCACGCACACACACACACACACACATATATATATATATATATATATATATATATATATATATATAGGGCCGGTACATACTTTCTGTTATGGGACCTTACCCATAATAACATAATGGACTATTCCATACGCAATAAATACTGCGCCTCTAGAGGAAGCAGGGAGTTCAGCCTGAAGTCGGGCGACCGGCTGATTGGCTGATCGGTTGAACTCTCTGCCTTCGGGCGGGGAGGAACCCGAACGAGGCTACGCCGAAGGGCGGAGTCTCTTTCGGGGAGGTAAACTGACCCTGAACCCGTTTATACGGGTTCAAAGGCCCATATTTTTTGCGAGCCCACGGGCTCGAGATCCCACGTTAAACCGGCCTTGTGCCACATGATGGCCTCGTGGGGGGGTGACTAAATACTGTTCAGTCTGAAGTCTGGAGTGAAGTCCGTCAGAGTCTGTCAGTCAGTCAGAGCGAGCGAGTCAGTTGAGTCAGAGGCAGTCCGAAACAGAGTGGCGTTCAGACAATTACTACTAAACCTGATTGCTCGTACTAACACTTTCTACTTCTCTGTATATATTCCTGTATGTAATATATCTGTGTTATTCCATACCTGTGTTCGAGTTCTTCTTTATTGGTTCTACCTTGGACTATCACCATCGTACAAGGAACCGGATCATAACAGTTTCCCAGACCACGTTTCGACCAGGAGCGCAACCTTCATTGTGGGCCATAGGTACTGTTTTGTGACCCTCGCTATATTATCAACTTTAGCCTTTTTCTACCTACATATATATATACGTTACAAATTACACTAAGCACAATTGACTATTAAAAGATAAACAATTTTCGCGGATTATGACGTCATTCTGGGGTCTTTTTTTTTCCGTTCAAATCCGTGAATTTGTTTTGCTCAAGTCTCGAAATTTATTGAAGATGGACTGATCTATTATGACATGTCTTTAATTTATATTTCGATACATTGTTTAGTGATTGGGTTCTTCAATAATTAAATGGATAAGATTTCTTACGCGAATATTTTATTGCACAGGGAATAATGGTGGAGGTAAAGATTAAATGCACAAAAATAACTGACCAATGGATTTGCAATGCAAAAATAACATTTATTAAAACAAAATTAACGAAAGTAATTTACATTATTTACATTATTCGGACTGTTATCCTCATTTACATTGCCATATTCACAATGTTTCGGCCGTTGTACGTTCCGGCCTTCATGTGATTGGGATTTTCGAACCTTTTAATTCGTCCACTGGGTAGATTGTTCTAGTTCCATGTGCCATGCCTCTTCCGGATGTCTTAATTATTTCCCTTTAATTCAACTCTTTTTTTTTTTGTGGGGGAGGGTATCTAAACACTGGATTTAACCAGCGTCTTTGACCATTCAAGGACACATGGCCCAGTGGATAAAGACGTTGGTTAGATCCAGTGACTAGACCCAAAAAGTTGTGAGTTCAATACCAGGCTACAGCAGTGGTGAACCAAAAAACATGGAGAGTTGAGCTAAAGGGAAATAACTGAGACAGCCGGAAGAACAATCTACCCCGGTGGACAAATTAAAGGTTTCAGTTCGAAATTCTAAACACCTGAAGAAGGCCGGAGTGTACAACGGCCGAACCGTTGTGAATATGGCAATGAAGTTGAGGATGAGAGTCCGAATAATCTAAATAATGTAAATAATCATAATACCTCATTTCAGAGATATAGACAGATACTGAAGGGCCCGATATACCAAAAATAACAAAAGTTTAAAACAAGATTTTCGTTTGTTATAAATAAATTGTATACACAACGAAATGTTCTTGAATATGTTATAGTGTGACTTACTGTGGGCGTGTTTTAGTGTGAAGCCTTTCACAGCTCTTTTAGCTTCAGCGTGGAAAGTTTATGTCAGCCGCAAATGACATCACGAAGTCCGAACCAATAACTGCTACAACACAAAGAAGATATTTAGCTGTTTCAATTTTATTATATACTAAACTAAAATATATATACTATATATTACTATATAAAATATATTGTAGAACAAGTATATTGACCTTGACTTGTATAAAAATACGTATGCTGTTGACACACTGAATGATTTTAAAACCCTAAGCCGGCATATAGGAAAAGTTTGCCGATCCGTAATATAAATTACCTTCAGGAGAAAATGAGACTTTGCCACCAACCCACACCCCACAAACTTAGAATGCTCTTAAAGTGTCAAATTGGTTTAATGTCGGAATAAAAAAATAGCGAGTGAACTGTCCGAGTTGCGATATAAATTAAAAATACGATTTAAAATAAATAGATATAACCCGTGTCTACTTTATTGATGCGAGAGTAAATCTTTCGCTCTCGATAACCCCTTACGTCTTGCTTGGGAGGTGAAATGATTCGAAAAGATTAATTTGAATTTAATGCTAGAAATCGATTTATAAATTACTAGCAGTAGAGCCCGGCGTTGCCCGGGGATGTAACAGTAAGAGATAGATCAAGTATCGACCATCATAAAGACTGAAAAATAAAATTGACAAAGATTATTGTTTAAGGTTGACGGACACGCATGTCTTAATTAGTTTTTTTTTTTTTTTTTTTACGAATTGGTCAAACTCAAACAAAAACATTTTTTTTGTTTTCAATCGTTATGAGTCTACCGATTGAATAGAATTTTATTATAAACAATTGTCTTGTAAATGGAATTTTTAAAGCATTCTGAATGTAAAAATAAAGAAAAAAGTGTGCAAGACAATAAGAAACACTACCTGCCAAAAAAAGTGAAGTTTTGTTGAAATCGGTTGAAAAATGTAGGAAATCCGATCACATATATAAAGGAACACAGACACACACAAACAACCTGGGTTTTATAAGTATAACTCGATATGAGTTGCCCCCCTTCATTCTGGCAACAGCGATACCTCTTAATCGTGTTTTCAAATTGATTTCGTGCAAAAACAATTGTGTTTTTCCGATCACATATATAAAGGAACACACACACACACACAAACAACCTGGGTTTTATAAGTATAACTCGATATGAGTTGCCCCCCCCCTTTCCTTCTGGCAACAGTGATGCATCTTAATCGTGTTTTCAAATTGATTTCGTGCAAAAACAATTGCGTTTTTCCAATTTTGGCCGCTGTCAGAACCACCGCAAGGTAATTTTACGTAGTCCTGTGAAGTTTTGTTGAAATCGGTTGAAAAATGTAGGAAATCTGATCCAATATATAAACGAACAGACACACACACACACACACACACAACCTGGGTTTTATAATAAGTAAGATTTTCTCATTTACAGACGGACCTTACACCGTTTTTGCCCCCGGTGACGATGCTTTCAGGAAGCTGGGTAACGAAACTTTGCAACGTTTACATAACGATCAAGATATTTTAGAAGGTGAGTATCAACATAATATTAAACTTCTTCTTCTTCTTCTTCTTCTTCTTCTATATGCCGCGTCATTTTAGGACATGGGCAATCATGGCTCTCTACAACTTCCTATCTTGTGTAAGCTCTTAGCAGTTTTTATCCCTTTGCTAACACTCCTGCATTCCGTCATCTATTCAAACAATATCGTCAGGTAAGTTGCTCACTGCCTTCCTCTTTCTCTCTGGACCTCAATATGCCCCGTGAGTGTTCAGTTTTCCGAACCTTCCTTCCTCATTATGTGTCCAAGGGATTTCACTTATCGTTTGGTGATTCTGTCATTCATTCAAACGAGCTCATCAGCTAAGTTGCTCACTGCTTTCCTCTATCTCTCTTGCCTTCAATATGGCTCGTGTGAGTTAAGTTTTCCGAGCCTTCCTTCCTCGTGTGTAATTTCAGCTGTCTCTTTCTGATTCTGAGTATGTGTGTATTTTCTTGCCGTTTTCTTTATCGCTCTGTGCATGGAATTCTCAGTATCCTTCTGTAGAATCATATTTCTGTTGCCTACAGTTTTTTCGTTATCCATGTAGTGATTGGCAAGCATTCACTGCTTTCTTTTATGATCCTGTCTTGGAGGTTCTGTAGTTTCCTTTCCGTTTCAACCATCAACAACGATGTCATTAACGTAACTCATTTATTTGG
Source organism: Acanthosepion pharaonis (assembly GCA_903632075.3). Taxonomy (NCBI): domain Eukaryota; kingdom Metazoa; phylum Mollusca; class Cephalopoda; order Sepiida; family Sepiidae; genus Acanthosepion; species Acanthosepion pharaonis. The sequence continues at coordinate 304,694 of CAHIKZ030003771.1, read as the reverse complement.
TCAGATGAGTGACTATTTGAGAATACCAAGTGCTATAAGCCTGGATGTGCGGATGGTGTAATAGATAAGGGCTCGAAATTGTTAATCAGAAAGCCGAGTTCCAATTTCGGTTGGGATTATTGTATTCACTTACGGTGGTGGGAAGGTGACCGAAGCCGAGATGTCAGCTCAGAACCAATAACATTGCAGATTCTATTCTTCTTTGTATTTTATCAAATATCTGTAAATGCAGACGTGCGAAATAATGGGTTTCTCCAATTCGTAACTCACATCCTGAGCTGTATCTCTTGCTGATGATCTATATATTCGTTCACTGTTCTTCTATGTACTGTGATCCTTCAGGACGTGGGCGATTATGGCTCTCCACAATTTCCTGTCCTTTAAGCTCTTAATAAATTTCTCTTTTTGCTATCTCTCCTAAACTGTGTTCTACAATCCATGTACACAAGCTCATTCTTCTTCTTCTATGTGCCGTGTCCCTTCAGGACGTGGGTGATTCCTTGTTCTGCCTCTTCTTGGTTTTCAGTATGTAGCCTTTTTGTTTCTATTTTCTCTAAAACTTCGACGTTGCTTATATGTTCAGTTCATGGTATTCTCAGCATCCTTCTGTAGAGCTACATTTCTGTTGGTTCAAATCTCTTCTTCATGCTGAGATTATCCAGCATTCACCGTCATATAGGAGGACCGATATTACATAACAGTTTCGTCCTCTTTGCTTTGTTTATAACGAGATTTTCCTGTTTCTTAATACTTTGCTTGGTATTTGAAAGGCATCTTTCGCTATTTCAGTTTGTCTTCGGATTTCAGTGTCGCATTTGTATTGCGCGCTTTGATTACTTCTTTTTCTATGTGCTTCGTTCCTTCATGACATGATGGATCATGGCTCTCCCCTTTACTATTTATTTATTTTATTCTATAATAGGATTAGATAGATTCACTTATCGTCCGGTTCACACTCCTCCGTGTTTTTTGGAGCTGGAGTAGAGTTTTATCTTTTGTTTCGTGTTTAAGATTGTGTTTCCAGTTCCATCTAAAGTATACTTCAACTCTATACTTCTAACATCTCCGTTTAAACCCTGAAATTTTATTTGCTCTTTTTTTAAAATTCTTTCTATTTTCCTTCAATAGGAGTAGATGGGTTTGACTATTGTCCGCTTCATACTCCTTCATAGTCTTTTAAATAGGAGTAGAAACTTATCCTTTGTTTTCTGTTTACAATTGGGTTACCGGTTGCTTCTAAAATATTCTTATTCTCCTTCACTCGCAGTAACCCCTTGCATCTTAGTGGCATTATTGCCTTGCTTGGGGTGAGTTGATTAAAAAAGTATTGAATGAAGACCTACACTGCATACCACAGGACATTGTTTTTGAAGCCTCAGTGACATTACCTGGTTAATACTTTGAGGTAGACAAAATATCTACCTCGTCTACAGACTTAGTCAAGAATTTAAAAGACAGGATAAACAGATTATCGTTTACACCCACTATATATGAGACTCAGCAATCTATTATAACACCACTATTCTATGGCTATTGTTGTCACACACTTTTACTTATATAACGTACTTCCTATAAGGATTCTCTATACGTAATGTACATCGAAAACATAGCATTTTTAATGGTTCTTCCAATATTCAGTAAGTTACGTGCCATGCGTAATACACGCTTAGGCGATCATGTATCTTTCAATACATGACTGACGAGGCAGATTTTTTCCTGCAGTACGTTGCCATTTCTTTCTTCGGTAGACCAGTTGCTATATATCCAAGGCATATAACCCGGTCTGTCCTGCTATTTACCCATAGCTGGGGGGTGGAGAAGAAGAGGATTCATATCTTTCCCAAGGGTATTAGCACGTAAGTGAATGTAATGGATTCGACTGGAATTAGAACTCGGCTCTCCGATTCCTCAGTCCTAGTGGCTATCCATTGAGTCAGTTAGATGCCATGCGTGATACACGCTTAGGTGATCATGTATCTTTCGATGCATGACTGACGAGGCAGATTTTTTCCCTCGGTAGGTTGCCATTTCTTTCTGCGGTAGACCAGTTGCAATATATCCAAGGCTATAGAACCTGGTCTGTCCTGCTATTTACCCATAGCTTTGAGAAGAGGATTCATATCTTTCCCAAGGGTATGCTAATATTATAGGTCTTTAATCACTGAACGATTTTTCAGCTGATTATAGTGTCTTTTATGTTCGAATTTTCCTCTTTCGCCATATAAATCAATTTCCCGATTCTTGCTGATATTATGCCGTCTTCCCATGATTGCCATCTTTATTTGTTCTAAAGAACACTTTATCCCCCCACCCACCAAATCTTGAAACTTTTGGTGTCGCTTTTGTCAACCGTTCGTGTTTTTCGACTTGGTAACAACTTGTCAAACACTAATTTTATTCTTCTGGAAAACAGTAATTCTACCCTCGACATGATTTGTTTTTGTTTTACGGCAAATCGACCACAATTTTCATCTATCGTTTCCTAGTTCTGACATCCATTCAAATGAGCTCATCAGTTAAGTGGCTAACTGCCTTCCCTGACTCTATTGCCATCAATATGTCCTGTGAGGGTCAAGTTTTCCGAGCCTTCCTTCCTCATTATCTGTACAAGGGATTTCAGCTATAGTCTTCTGCTTTTGCCATCCATTCAAACAAGCTCATCAGGTATGTGGCTCACTGCCTTCCCCTATCTCTCTTGCCCTCAATATTCCTCGTGAGGGTTAAGTTTTCCAAGCCTTCCTTCCTCATTATGCGTCTAGGGCATTTTCACTATCGTCTTTTGATTCTGTCATCCATTCAAACAAGCTCATCAAGTAAGTGGCTCACTGCCTTCCCCTATCTCTCTTGCCATCAATATTTTACGGCATATAAGCCTCAATGTGTTATTTAATGCCGATAATTTTGTTGCTGGTAATATTTTTCTTCAAAAATGCATTGCTGGTAATAATTTTTTACAATATATTTCTGGTATTAAAACCTATTTTTACACTTTCATGGTGTTTTGAGCCCAGTTTGGGGATTAACTATTTGCCCATAGTTGGGACCCTAACAGGAGCTACCGCCCGGGTCAGGGTGGGCCTGGGAACACCAGTAATTAAGAGGTGGTTTCATGCTCCTCAAAACCTCCTGATCAGAGGCCTTGCTGCTGGACGTAGTTTATCGTCTTACCCAGGACGCGGATGTAGTTTGTCGTTTTACCCAGGACGCCCCTCGACATGCCTGATGGTCTATTAACTATTACACGGTAAAATTTCGGAAAATTTTGAAGTGCTTCTTCATTTAATTTCTCAAAACATGATTTCTTCAACGTTCTTTGGAACATTCCCACAAGCCGTTCAATTTGTCCGTTAGACCTTGGATGATACGGCGGCGTCGTAACTTGTTCAGTGGGGAACATCTTGCAAAAATCTTGGAATTCTTTATCCGTGAACTTCGTTCCGTTATTGGATAGCATTGTATCTGGTGTGCCATATCTCAAACACTTCATAAAAGAAATTCACTTTCACTGAGGATGTTGGATTTTTGCAGGTATAAATTTCCAGCCATTTTGTGAAACTATCAACTACCACAAGATAATATGATCCATTGATAGGACCTGCAAAATCCATATGCACTTTTGACCACAGTGTGTCTGTCTTTGGCAAAGGTTCTATCTTTGTGATAGTTTTACTGCCAGAGCACAACCTCTACACACTTTCAGTATCATTACAATATCTTGGTTCATTCCAGTTGAATATATGAAACTTCCTATCATAGATTTCATTCTAGAAATACCAGGGAGTCAGGCCATGAAAATCCTTTAGTATTTGTTTCTGTAATACACTCAGTATTACAACTCTTTGACCATACATTACTACACCATCACATATGCTTTTAAGTCTGTGTTTCATTCTTTGTTACTTTCCTTCAATTGTTTTTTTATTTTCACAATAAAGATGTCACTTTCTGCATTTTCTTTTATTTCATCCAGTGTCACTGGTAACTCTCGTACTACATTGCACAAAATGTTTTTTTTTTTATTTCCATGTCACGTTTTAGTTTTGTGATGACTGTGTCCTCCAATGGTTCTGAATTTTTAGGTATTAATCTAGATAATCCATCCATATATCCTAATATTTATAACGGTTGGTACTCCATTGTAAAATTGTAGTTTAACAGGATGGTACCCTAGCATTTTAGCCTATTAACTGTATGAGTAGGTATGGTTTTCTTTCAACCATATATTATTAATAAAGGTCTGTGATCTGTTTACAACATGAAATTTCTTCCATAAATAAATTTATGAAATTTTTTCACAGTGAATATAATTACTAGAGCTATTTTTCTATATGGCTGTAATTTTTATCTGCTGGTAGAAGCGATCGGGAAGAATGAGCGAAGGCGTTCGTTTTACCGCCATTGTATTTGTGTAAAATCACCGCTTCAATAAAGTACTCACTAGCATCTGACGCCACTACAATTTCTGCTTTTGGGTCATAGTGTGCTAATGATAAATCAGACTTAAGTCTTCTTTTTATTTTGTCAAACGACTTTTGACATTTATCATTCGAATTCCACTTTAATCCTTTTTTAAGTTAAGTGGAGCCCTTACCTTATGCATATTATGTACATAAATTTGATCGTAATTAGCCAGTCCTAAAACAGCTTGTAACGTAGTCATATTTGATGGTGTAGTCATATTTCTAAGTGCAGTTAACCTTGATGAATCTAATTGCCTACCATTTTTATCAATAATTTGACAATGGTATTTAATTTTCTGCAAAAACAATTCACATTTTTTTTCACTAAGCTTGAATCCATATTCTCTTAGTTTTCCCAAAATTGTTTTCACATGCTCAACATGTTGTTCTTTCGATACACTCTTGATTAAAATATCGTCTAGATACACCACAGCGAAGTTGCAATTCATAAGCATGGTATCCATGGCATATTAAAAAAATAGCTGATACCACGTTTATACCAAAAGAAATTGATTAAATTTATATAAACCTCTGTGCATATTTATGGTCGCTAATTTAGAACATTTGTAGAGGACCGTGGGGTGAAGATGTAAAGAACACACATGGGTTAAAATTTCCTGATAGCCGGTCCAGCTACAAGAAAATGTTGGCCTTAATTAAGTCTAAAGAAGACAAAGAAAACAAACAAGACCGATAATTATATACACACAAATAAATGTATTAACAAGTTACAAGCACACAGACAGTTATATTGAGTTTGTGTGGTGAATGTTATGTGTGTGTATTGTGGTGAGTGTTCGTACGCACGTGTATTGGTATTGTTCTTAGCGTGTTCCCAGAATTTGGGAAACGCTGTATTGGTGAGATCTCACATATTGGTATTAGGTGAAATGAAGAAAGAGGAGAAAAGAATTACCTCACCTCCACGCGAGGTGGGATACGGCCCAAGGCCTGAGGGGAAAAGAGAGATTGAGACAAAAGGTCACCCAGTATTTATAGCCAGGAGAGAGAGACCCCTGGTGAAGGATTAAGAAACTAAGGAGGAGCTAACTCCGACACATTCAATGTGGATTTGTAAATACGCTTCAGAGAGATCAAGCTTTGAAAATATTCTTCCGCCGTTCTGGACTTGGTAAGGAGTAATTTGTGTTTCTAAACAACTGTTTAATCCAGTTGAAAATTCCGTGCAAACACGAATTTTATTATTTCTTTTCTTTACATTCACCACTAGTGCAGTCCATTTTGAATGGTTAATTTTTTATTATTGACTGTATTGACTTCATTAGTTTTGGACAGCCTAGGGAATGTAGTTGCCGCTTGTACTGCATGCATTCTTTGAAATCTATCTTGTTGGATGGCTACCCTTATTCGTTTCGTTTAAATATATTCTACAAATGTTAGGTTGGACTGAAATTCGGATACAATTTAAACCAACAGCCATTTTCACTTCCTGTTTCTTCTACTGTTTTCTCGCGAAGTGTTTCTTATATTCTTTCTAGCGAAGTGTTTTTAACCAAGTGTTTCTGTCATTGCTTTTCAGCGAAGTGTTTTAGCGAAATGCTTTTTAGCGAAGTGTTTATGCTATTGTTTTTTTACCGAAGTGTTTTCAGCGAAGTTTTTCTGCTATTGTTTTTTAGCGAAGTGTTTTTATCGAAGTGTTTCCGCCATTGCTTTTTAGCGAAGTGTTTTTGATTATTGTCGTATTAAAACACTTCACTGTTCGCTATTCAATTAAGTGAAATTTCTATTACACCAATTCCTTCAAGTCATTCCAAGTCTTCATTAACTTGTTCTAATGCTGAGAATGGTATGGTCCATTTCAGCTTAAATACTGGCGTTGAACTCCTTTTTTTTTTATTTGAAAATCCGCTTTGAATTTTGAACACTGACCCAGCTCATTTGATATAACATCTGGAAAAAATCTTTTGAATTCTTCCTAAAGATTTTTGCTCTGATTTTTCAAATTAGTTGTTTGTTTTTCCATGTTTTTTTTTAGATACACTTTTGATTAAAAGGTCATCCAGATATGTCACTGCAAAATCACAATCTGCAATCATGATATCCATAGCTTGTTGAAAAATAGCAGGTGCCACGTTTATACCAAAAGAAGTCAGTTAAACTTATATAAGCCTCTCTGCATATTTATGGTCATTAATTCAGAACATCCATTTTCAATCTGAATTTGTAAATACGCTTCAGAGAGATTATCTGCGCTAATGACAGGACGTAACCGATGGGAGCACGGGCACAATTGTAACAGGTTATTTCATGCAATTTGTTTTCACACTGGATATCAATAAGAATTATTTTTTGTGAACTTTATTACTAACGATATTGTATTGTTCTTTTCTTTACCAAAATTCACTGACAGAACTTTTAAAATATCACATTGTCCATGGTGTGCTCTGGAGGGCCGGCATGCACAGTACCTATCTTGAAACTTTGGTCCCACATGACAAAATTTTCATCAGAAAATCTTTCTTCGGTAAGTTTATCTCTTGTCAGTACCTTTAATCTTTTATCCCTGCGCCAGACGAAGGTTAAGACTAGTTAAATTATACCTGGGTACCTACCGTAGAGCAATGGCTATCAAGCCAATCTATTTCGTTATTCCGGCCATATCACGTTAAAACATCGGTTCATGTTCGATCACTGAAGTTAAGCAACGTCGAACTTTGTCACCACCTCGATGGTTGACCATGTAGGGACATTATTATTAATAAATAAAAATTATAAAAAAAAATTATTATTATTAATAACATTACTAATAGTAGTAGTAGTAGTAATAATAATAAATAAAACAAAAAAAATAACATTAAACCGTGTTTAAAATAAAATAAATAAAACCCAAATAATAAAATTTCTCCCAGCATGCAACGGAAAACTGAAAAAAAGAATTCTTCACGGCTAAAAACGCCCAGCTCATACTCTTCACTACCGACCCTCAACGAGTCAAGACACCCATTTCCTGTTCTCAGCACCTTGCTTTTTGTAAGACGAAGCGACTTTCCTCATTTATTACATGCAACCTTAAAACGCATATAACTCAAATACACACGCACCAGTACACAAAAAAAACAAATAAAATTATATGATTTTAATTTAAAATTTAACATGCTTTTAGTGCTATTCCCTTGAATGTTTTTATTCCTCTGAACACGAGGCTATCCCTGCTGCTATGATGTAAGTGACCCTACAACAACTTCGGAATATCAGGTGCTGTAAACTTGGATGTGCGTGTAGTGTAATCGATATTACCTCAAAAGAAAAATTCATACAATCTAAAAATATTATCTGGCTTTAAATAACCTACAAAAGAGTGATAAGTCGTAAAAAACGAATCAATCAATCAATCCTGTGTTTAACACTAACAGCGTATGCAAATATCGACGACAATCTATGTCCGCAAATCCGTCATTTTTTAGTTAAGTTAAAGAAAGTTTCCAACAGATGGCGCTGTGTTTCCATAAGGACGAGGTTATATTTGTCATTCATGTAGCTAGTCAATGTTTAACGTGTGTAATAACCTGCAAAAGGTTGACAAGCCGTAAAAAACGAATCAATCATTTCTGTGTTTAACACTAACAGCGTATGCAAATATTGACGACAGGCTTTCCTAAAGTCTGTACCATATTTGGGAGCATCAAAGGCAAGACCATTTCAACGGGACATATTCAACATAGTTTTGGGGTGTATTTAAACACATAATGAGCATTACATTACAAAAGGGCGTCTATTTAAAATACGAAGTATCCACTATAAGCACTTTTGAAGTAATAAAGATGGCGGACATTTTTAATACTTCTAAAATTATTATAGTGGACACTTCGTATGCCTTGAAGATTGCACATAAGCATGAAACAGACTGTCGCCACTGGGTTTCCACTTTTGTATTTACATACACACTATCCCTGATATTGAGCTCTTTTATCCATAAATATAGCATATATTAAAACTCTGTGTGTGTGTATGTGTGTGTGGGGAAATAGTGGATTACTGGATAAAGGCTCGGATTGAGTTCCAATTCCGGTAGAGTTACACGAAAATACCTCTGCCTCACTAACTACGGATCCTATAGCCTTGGATAGTAACCAGTCTAGGAGAAGAACAACTCTGAAATCGAAACCTTCAACAATGGGTTAAATAGCCTCACCAACCCGCAGTTGGCCAAGCCTGGTGTGTATGGCTGAACTCCTGAAGACATAATCAACCAGGGAGGAATTCCTCCAACAGGTATGAGAAAGCCCTGAATTTGTATATACAGGGTGTATCAAAAATACTTTTACAAACTTTGGGGCAGGTTCCTCACACCAAAAACAAGGGCAAATGTCCATATAAACATATGTCCGCAAATCCTTCATTTTTTTAGTTAAGTTTAAAGAAAGTTTCCGGTAGATGGCGCTGTATTGCCATAAGGACGAGGTTATATTTGTCATTCGTGGACATCTGTAGCTAATCTGTCTTCAACGTTTAACATGTGTAATAGTGAATTAACCGAGAAGTGTTCCTTATAACAATGGCAGGATATTCATATCGTGAGCAGACAGATATGATTTTTACATCTGGTTATATGAATGATAATGGATGCAAGGCTGCACGGCCGTATCAGATTGCATTTCCAGACAGAAGGCAGTCGAGTCCTCCAATCTTTACTGCTGTTTATCGTCACGCTGCTGAGACAGGATCCATGGCACCACAAACTATGGATAGCGGAAAACCGAGATCCATCTGACCACGAAGAATACATTCTACAGGCTGTCGAAGACGATCCAGGTATCAGCACATGTCAAGTGGCCCTAGCATGTCGGGCATCTCATAGTACCACATAGAGGTACTTTTTTTTTTTTTAAGCATTACGCCCCGAGCAAGGCGTGAAGCCACTAGGATGCAGGGGGTTGCAGAAGATTTGGAGCAAGAACAGATAGGAGTGATAGAAGAAAGGATGAGGAGAGGGATAGTGGGTAGATCAAGGTAACTGGAGATGTCGATTGACATTACATTTGAATAGTTGGAGATTATAGCTCTCAGGGAAACAGTAATTGGGAAGGGTGTTCCACAGGCGAGAGGTGCGAGGTATGAAGCTATTGGAGTAGAAGACACGGTTACATTTAAAAGTTTCTACAATGTAAGGGTGGGAGCGGGATGCCAGCCTCGTAGGGCGCTTGAATTCATGGAGTCTGGGAACCAGTGAAAGCAGCTCCTCGGAGCAATTACCATGAAAGTATTTGTAGAAAAGACAGAGAGAGGCGACAGTATGTCTGTGAGAGAGCAACTGTAGACGAGATGCCAGATCAGGGCCAATTATATTACATATCTACCTCTGGATCTTGTCAAGAACTCCGAGATAAACAGAAGGTGCCCCAGACCATATATGGCAGCAATACTCCATGCAAGGGCGAATGGTTGATTTGTATATTTGAAGTATTGATTCCGCGGAGAAAAATTTCCTGGCGCGGCACAGAGAGCCAACTTTCCTCGCGGTGGAAGAAGCAATTGACACAATGTATTTGTTCCATCTCAGGTCAGCAGTCAACGTGAGACCGAGCAAAAACAGCAGCTCTTGCATCCGTATCATTTGCAACGCCTGCGGGGTGTTATCCCTTTCTTAGCTAAAACATTTAAAGATAAATCACTAAACAACACATGTTCAGGCGTCATGGGAATAACAAGTCCTAGTGGCTTCTCGCCTTGCTTGGAGTGAAACGCTTAAAAAAAAAAAAAAAAAAAAAAAAAAAAAACAAGTGATGTTGTTGACAGCCACATCTCAATTGTATTAAAAATCAAATTTGGAGTGGAAGGCAAATCATGTGAAATTGCATATAACCAATAAATAAAAATGAACCTTTTAGTGTACTATACATAGAAAAACAATTTATATAAAACAAATAATAATCAAGAAATGTACACGTGTAGTTGATATATAAAATGTCCGGAATGCAATGGACATTTGTGATGTTTTCTTAGGACGATGAAATGTGTTCTGGTTGTAGGAGCTTTATTTTGGGAGACGTTAACACATGCGTCTATCTACAACGATGAACTGACGAGAAAAATAGCCGATCCTCATGACCAATGTCCGGAGAGAGAATAAAAAGAGAGAGAGAAAGGGGTTCCTTTTATACGCTCTCGCGAGTGATTCTGATTGGCTCCGAGGGAGCCTGCGTATTATTGTCTATTTTCGGTCACGGAAATCAGTGTAACATGCTGATATTTTAATTTTCACACATACATATACACATATAAGATATTGAACAATCAGGGCTGGTAGCAATAAAAGTGCTCAATGTAAAATAACAGAGCTAAAATTTATATTATTAATAACTGTACATTTTTTCCCATCGCCGATTGGCATAACATGAGTTTCCTGCAGATTAATGCATTCATGAAATTTAGTGTTGTACCAAATGGTGAACAGGCTCAACGATGCTTAACTTCGGTGATCAGAGAAGAACGTGATATATATATATATAAATATATATATATATATATATAGATAGATAGATAGATAGATACATATATAAACATATATATATATATATATATATATACACATCAGGACATATTCATAAAACATTGAATATAGTCTAATATTAATTGTTTTATGAATATGTCCTGAATATGGTCTACTAGACTGAAACGTCCGACATTGACATTATATTAACATTAAAACAGCATATTAGGATTTTTGTTTGTTTTTCCATATATTTTTCTTCATATATACATATATATATATACTTATACAAATATATATCTATACATACATATATATATACATATATATATACATATATATATGTAAAACACACATATATATACATCTACATATATATATATGCATATATATATATATATATGTATATATATATATATATGCATACATATATACATATACATATATATATATATGAATACATATATATACATATATACATATATATATATACATATATATATATATATACACATATACATATACATATATGCATATATATATACACATATATATATATGCATACATATATATATATATACACACATACATATACATATATGCATACATATATATATATATATATATATATATATATATATATATATATATATATATATATATACACACATATATATATATATATATATGCATATATATACATATATATATATACACACACATATACATATATATATACATATATGACTAATACAATTATAAAATTCATCACTCAACTGATATAAATAAATATAAATTTTATCACTTAAATTGATGTTATATTCAGCATCGCAACTCCAGAGTTTCGTAAATGAATCTTTGTGTAATTGTTCGGTCCATTTGTCAGAAAGTATCAGAAATTTTCTGCCAATTTTTTTCATTTTCAATATTTTTATATGAAGTTAAAAAAAATAATTCTTGTGGTTTTTATTAGTGTTAGGTTGATGTTTTCTTTTTTCTTTGTGTATGTGATGATCCAAACAAAAATGTGTGGGATCATAAAAAAGTGTTCGTCTGAACCCAACAAGTTCAATTATTTCGGCTAGACTGAGGGGTGCGATTCTTCCCCGATTTAATCTGGGAGAATATGCCCACTCGAAATGTGTTAAAAACCAAAATAAGAATGCAATAAAATAATATTAATTGTATTTAATTTACTGGGAAAAATATGTCTATTCTTCGCAAAAAGAAGAGAACAAAGTTTGAAATTCCAACCCATAAAAAACTAAAAGCCTATGATCAATGGTGAAAGTGAATCTAGGATTTGAGTTGATAGAATATTAAAATTGAAGTGTTTTTTTTTTTTGTTTTATTTTAAATTTATTTGTCATACACAGGTTTCTTAAGTGTGGAGAATGCTTTAATAATAAGTCGAGATATTCCAGCTACAAATGGTGTTATTCACGAAATCCACAAAGTCCTGGACATTGAACATCTGAGAAACAACATTATCGGTTAGCACTGAAACCGTTACTGCATTGCACAACTTTTTGCTGAATGCGTCAGCCATCTTTAAATATAACTGCAGACTTGAAAAGCAACAGATGAAAAAAAAAAATTTGAACGAATATGATGAAAATAAATTAATGAAAAAGAAGAAAATAAATATTTTATATAGTTTTTTTATTTTTTATTCATAATTATATCTGAGTAATCATTTAATCATGGATTGATTTAAACTTTTCCTTTGTCCATATAAACTTTATGAAAAGAAAATTCAGGTTTTCCAATTTCTATCTTATTTTATGCAATTTTTATGCCACATTTACAGGCTAATTCAAACTTATTTTATTTATGAGACAGATATCGCATTTTCTGTTGAGGCACATAAGGTTTAAAATGATTTTTTAAAAATGAAAAAAAAATCATTCTTGAAGTTTTTTATTTTAGTTTTAATTTCAAGCTAATAGATTAAATTTAATATTTCCAATAAGCAAAAAAAAACAAAAAAACAAAAAAAAATACTTTGCTGTATTTCAAAAACTAATTTAAATTGCCTGGAAGAAGTTTTTGTTTTGAAGTCGCTTAAAATCACAGATTTTAGAGCCATTGTTAGCCATCTATCATCACGATGTGATTCTCTTTATTAAAAAAAAAGACAGCAGTTGTTTAAGGTGTTAACAGCTTGACTGACAGACAGAATTTTAACTTTTTTTTTTCTACACTGGATATATCTATAAAAATTACTTGAATATAACATGAGTGCCTTTTTGATGTTTTAAGTTCCCACAGTGGAGTAATGGATAGTGGCTTGGATTGAGGAATCGGAGAGCCAAGTTCAAATTCCATTCGAATCCATTACATTCACTTACGTGCTAATACCCTTGGGAAAGGTGTGAATCCATCTCTTCTTTCTTATGATTATGTGTGCTTATTAGAAGGCATGGAAGATTAATGGATTGTGGCTCGGATTGAGGAATTGATGAACCGAGTTCAAATTCCTGTCGAATCCATTACATTCACTTACATGCTAATACCCTTGGGAAAGGTATGAATCCTCTTCTTCTGACCCCAGCTATGGGTAAATAGCAGGACAGACTGGGTTCTGTAGCCTTAGATGGCAAATGATCTCCCACAGAAAGAAATGGCAACCTACTGCGGAAAAAAATCTGCCTCATCAGTCATGTATCAAAAGATACATGATCGCCTACATGTGTATCATGCATGGCATATAACTGACTGAATCTTTAAAATTTAGGAAAACATTTTCTATAATCTAATGTTTTATTGAGTTTTAGATACCTCGGCTTTAAATTTACCATAGTTGTCGTTCTTATTGTATAATGTGTTTAAAACTTTATCAACTATTAAAATTTTTAAAAAAAATGAAAATTCTTGTAAAAGTTCATTATTTCTCATTATGAGATAGAAGCACCAATGCAGACATTTATTGCCAGAAATTTGATTTGGCAAACAGAAAAAGTGTTTCTTTTTCTCCTGCATAACAATGCAAGAGCACACTCCATAAAACAAACCCCCCCACAAAAATAGAAGATCATTTTACGAGAGTTAGGTTGGTTAATTTAGTGATATATCAAGTATTGTTGGGTTAATTAATGTCGAAAAGAAGTCTTATTTGACAAAAATCACAATGAAGTGGAACATAGGTGGATATTGATCTGATTTACTTCTTTTTCTATGTGCCATGTTGCTCTAGGTTGTGAGTGATTACAGCTCTCCACAACCTTCTTCATAGTCATTAGCAGTATTTCTCCCTTTGCCAAACCTCCTGCCCCTTGTTCTACCATCCATTCACAGAAACTAAACAGGTAGGTGGCTTGTTGTTTCTCTCTTATCCTTGATATCCCCTGTGAGTGTTAAGTTTTGGAAGCTGTCCTTCCTCATTATGTGTCTAAGAAATTTCAGCTTTTTGCTACTATTTTCTTTAAGACTTCTTCATTGCTTACTCGCTCTGTTCATGGAATTCTCAGTATCCTTCTGTAGAAACACATTTCTGTTACCCCCAGTTTCTTCATGTGTGGTGAGATTGTCCAACATTCACTGCCATACAAGAGGATTGATATCCCATAGCAATTCAGCACTTTTTGCTTTGTGTCTAATGAAATTTTCCTGTTTCATAATACTTTGCTTAGCTTTTGGAATGCATATTTTGCTAATGAGCCATGCCTAATTTGTGGCTCAGTAGTACATTATAGAGTTATTAATACATGACCTGTGTTGGTCTGAGAAAATGGAAAATTTGGCAATATTCTGGAACTAAGGGTGCTACAAAACTGGTAATGTACCTGTATATGGTAAGTGGCTTTATAGCAGACAAGACTAACTTTTTATCAAATTAGTTTTCTTGACAGAAAGAAAAAAAGCTATTAAATACAATTCTATTATATAAAAATTGCATTCCTAAGTAATGAGTTCATTGCAAACAAGACTGTTCTTGTTTATACTTTGTAAACCAACAAGATGTTAGAGGGGAACAAAATTCCCATGTGTAATAAAATCATTGATTAATATCTACACAAGTCTGGTTCTTCACCCTTCATTGGAATTGGCAAATATTTGTTTTATTCTTTTTTCTTAAGGTGATACTTAACATAAAATCATGACATCAGCAGATTATGTTGGTTAATTTAATGACATATCAAGCCCTGTCGGGTTAGTTAATGTCGAACAGAAATCTTATCAGACAAAAATCACAATGAATTTTATAGGTAGACATTTATATTTATGAGAAACAACCAAGATGCTTAAAGGATTTCACGATGGTTGGGTTGGTTAATTTAACGACATATTAAGTATTGATTCTTATTTCTATAAATGTTATTTTTAGTGGTACACATGTTGGATTTGTTATCCCTGTTTTCATTTGTTTTATTTTATTAAATAGTGAAATTAACAACACCTGACTTAAACTAAAGTTATGCTAAAGAAAAATTGTGTTTCAGGCAGGATTTGAATTTAGATCCCTTTTTTCCATCAAAGAAACCACTTTAGCCAAAGAATGCCTCTACCAGTTCAGGCTGAAAGTATAGGTGCTCCCAGTGAGGTCTGAACTCATTACTCGGTTGTAATTGTTCTAGTGAGACAAACTTGCTAACCATTATGCCACATTGAGGTGCCCAATATAAAATGTATATGTCTGTCCAGAGAAAATATTATAGTTTGATATATATAAAAAAAAAAAAAAAAAAAAAACAAAACACAATCTAGAAAGGGAGCAAAACATTAACCCTATCACTAGAATTGGGATGTGAAAAATTAAAATAACATTAAATTAATGATGTAATAATAATAAAGTGTGTGTGTGTGTGTGTATATATATATATATATATATATATATATATATATATATATACACACACACACACACAACATTGAAGTCCACACTCACAGGTGACAGGCTGTTTCATGCTAGATGCAATCGTCAGCTGTGAGAGCATGAAGCAGCCTGTCACCTCTGAGTATTGACTTCAATGTTCACTTTTATATTTACATATGCTCTATCTCTGATATTGAGCACATTGTTCCATAAATATAGCATACCTTAGAACTATATTTCTTCATATATATATTTTTATTCCTACCCCTCCCCTTAGTTTCTTATGAAATTGAACAAGTTACATTTGTTTCATAATTATGATACATGGTTTTCACCCGCTCATAGTTCATATTAATTTCTTGTCTGACACTCATGACCTTGTGTAGGATGATATTTCAAATGATATTTCAAATCACATTTTACCATGATTAAAATTCCCTAGTTTTTTTTTTTTTAGGTTATTTTTTTAATTTAGCGTAGGTCTGACACCTAATTGGTTAATCAGGCTAAACTCACAAGCCTCATTTTAATTTTGTTATCTGCTTTTGAAATTTAAAAATAATTTTTTTTATTCACCAGTTATTTTACCACTGCCTGAGGAGGCACAACTTTAATCTCATATAATGAGTAATATATATTAGTTTGCCCACATGCCATCTGTTTGCTTCTGAGTTTGCCCATGTGCAAGGGTAGTTAGCTAATCCTGGCTACAAATGCCTGCTCAAGCACATTAGTGATTGTTCAACAGCCACAGTGCCAAACTGTGGCAAATATTGTTACTATGCAGAACAGTACACTCAAGCCCTCAGTCATGATGACTTGTGACTTCATGCTGCCACAACTATCAACCCATTTTCACTAACAAGTCTTGGCTCAACCTGTGGTATGACTTTGGTGCTTCCTAAGGGTGATACAAGCTGAGATTATCTCCCCTGAACAATATTATTAGGTAAGTTGTCATCTCAACAAATTGACGATGGTGAGATTTCAGTCTGCGTCTCATTGTAACGTTAGCATTCTAATCGTGCATGCATTTGTATGTTATCAGCATATATATCAATAAATTTGAAAATTAATCATCTTTTCATTTCATTTTTATTTTGGAAAGAAAAAAAAAAAAATAAGAGCAAAAAATGTCCTTCCACATTTACAAAGAGATAGAAAAAAAAAATACATGATAGAAAAGGAAAAATTTTGAGAAGAAAAACAATGTACAAATTCCTCTTTGATATTTTGTGTCTGGTTTTAATCATCATCAGTGTGTTGAAAAAGGCAATAAAAAAAAAAAAAAAAAAAAAAAAAAAAAAAAAATCCATTGTTTGCCAACAACACAGCTAAGTAAAGAAAGGGGAGGATAAAATGGACATTGTCCTTCTGTACAATTTTAAACAATTGAGAGCAGGATATTCATATTGGCGGCGATATTTAAGAAAAAGAATAAAAAGTAAAGAAAAGGCAGCACAATTGTAGGGACACTTAATTCAATCACACACTGCTTCAAGGTGGGTGCATATTTAAAATTGTCCACCTATTTTTTTTTTTTTTTTTTTTTTTTCAACTAACCCCACCACCCTTGATAATCCCTTATCACCTGACAAATTTGAGGCCAAAATGACCCAAGAGTTCAACAATCACAAATCATTTACTCAACTCAGACATACAGCAGAGTTTCAGCAACACCTCTTTGCTGATGATTGTAAAAAGGTCGGTATTATAACTAGTAATTAGAGTAAATATTTTACTAGTATAACTAGTTTTGTTTTCTTTGTTTTTTTTTTTCTCACTTTTAATCAAAGAGATAATAAATGCAAAAAATCCCAACCCAGGCAGATAGATAATTAAGTAGATAGAAATCAATACAGCCAAGTGGTTATATGCGTCATGTCTCCATCTTAGCTGGAATTGGAGGGAGGATTGGTCACAGGTTCATAAGGTGGAGGAGGAGGTTGCTGGACTTGGGGCTCAGGAACCTGCTCAGATAATGGGATCTTGATGGCATCTTCATAACTGGGAGGCAGTAGCATCTGCAAGGGAAGACAAAAATAAATTTACATCATATCATGACACAAGATACAACCCGAGAGAAACAGGTACAAGTGTTGTTAGAGGGACGTAGGCAGGATTGTCACTGATGTGGCAAGATTAAAATACAAAAGTGAACCCATTCAGACTATGCTCCAGACAGACAGACAGACAGACAAAGTTTGAAGGGGAGAGTTGAACAGGCAAAAGTGTGCTTCTACCAGTTCAGGCTGAAAGTATAGGTGCTCCCAGTGAAGACTGAACTCATTACTCAGTTGTAATTGTTCTATTGAGAGATGCTTGCTAATCATTATGCCACATCAAGGTACCCAATACAAAATGTATAGATATATACAGTTCTATCTGTAATGCTTGCAGTCATTCCTGAACACTGACAATCCCTTTCTAATTTTCAATACATCTGTATAGTAAAATCATTAGCAATATATTTACATATAATATCCCCATTCTATCAGCTTTTTTTTAGTCATTCCTGAACACTGACAATCCCTTTCTAATTTTCAATACATCTCTACAGTAAAATCATTAGCAATATATTTACATATAATAGCCTCATTCTATCAGCAATGTTTGCAGTCATACCTGACCATAGAAATCAGTAAACGTTACACTCCAACAAGTTGAATATTGTATTTTTTAAATTATTATGTATAAGGTCCCTTTTGTGTTCACAGATACAAATTTAAAAATTTTTTGCAAGTTTCCCCAATTTATTATGAGAGACAGTTTTGACAATTTATTTTGTACATATCTGCTTCTGAATTAATATTGTTATGGGTGGTTTTATCTCTGATCATATCCATGATGGTTTTGGAAATGGTTGTGATTATTTGGATGTTGTTTAGATGGGAATGGAAGTGTTCTTTCAGTTGCCATTTTCTTTAAGGACTTCCTTGTTGCTTACTTGCTCCGTCCATGGAATTTTCAGTATCCTTCTGTAGAATCACATTTCTGCTGCCTCTAGTTTTTCTTTGTCCATAGGAAAAATTCTTCCAACATGTCATATAAGAGGATGGATATCACATAGCAATCCAGCACTCTTTTCTTTCTTTCTAACAAAATTTATCCATTTCTCAGAACCTTGCTTAGCTTTTGGAATGGCTCTTTTAATAGTCCAAAGATGAATTAAGACATCATATAAGTTCTATCAATTGCAGACATTATTTTTGTGCAATCTCCCTGCTAGCAGGACAAGTACGAGAAAATTAATTGCACTCCAATATACAAGTTGAATAAGTCCGATTCAATATGGATTTGTTCCGTTACATGGGCAGATCTGGAAAAGTGAAATTTACAGAAACTATCCAGGGATAAAGTACAGGCCGGGAAGTGGGTAGTGCCTCGAGGGACAGAAAGGTTCAAAATTGAAATAGATCACTCTAGCTATAAACAAATTTAAAACTCTCACCTCAGTGTCTGGATCCACTCTGTAGGCCCTAGTGGAATTTCTATAAGCCGAAACCATTTGTGCATACTTGTAGCAAGCCCAAACAACACTCAAAAAGTAAGCCTGATGAAAAGAAAAGGAAGAAAGATCAGAATTTCTAAAACAATATTTTACGCTCAGGTTTTCATAAAGCTACATCAGAAAATGAAGGGGAAAATAAAATTCTGGTATTTTTAATTTTTGTGTTTTTCATTGGTTAAGCAGACCTCACATGCATGTGTTTTGTCAGGCAGCACTCGTATATATGGGCCATGTGTGTATGTGCATCATAAATTTAGTTTGTTGATGCAGGATTCAGATGTGTGTGCATGTGTCAGTTGGTGTGTGTGTGTATCTAGTAGGCAAGTCTGCTTAACCAATAAGAAAAATTAAAAAAAAAAAAAAAAAAAAAAAAAAAAAAAAAAAATACCATCATTTTATTTCCCCCACTATATTTAATTTTCTGATGAAACTTTAATAAAAATGAAACCTGTTAAA
>CAHIKZ030003771.1:167500-280000 GCA_903632075.3 Acanthosepion pharaonis | reverse complement strand
ATCACTTTAAACTGTCATTTCTCATGGATACCCATATCTGAGAATAATCTATGTACATAGAACATTCTAAAAATTAATATAATTAAAATTAATGCAATATTTATCGCTTACCAATTTATAAAGAAATAAATAAAAGAAACAATTTTTTTTTTTATTCATAAATTTATAAACATTTGCTAAATTAAAATAATGTGAATCAACCATGAGGAAATTCTTATTTACCATTTTATAAAGCTTGATTTGATTGACAATTAGTTGATATGGTTTGCCAACCATTCCAATAAACAATTATAAACCAACCATTATCATTTTCCATCCACTTCTACTGATGATAAAATTCCCTGATGGCACACAATCATTTATTGAACACCACTGTAGTAATGGCAATCTTAACAGTTTTCTTATAAGGAAACATTTGGTATTCATTGACCAAGTAGCCAGTGCTACTATTGGTCAAAATTCCTATAATCTTTCAACAATCTTTAACCTTTGGGCCTACAAAAAAAAAAAAAAAAAAAAAAAAAAAATGGAGTGTCAAAAGAACAGTTTTTCCCTTGACACCACTATTATTTTGACCACCTTCACTCCTCAGCAATGTTTCTTGTTTTAAAAAGTGCTGATTAGAATTTTAATAAAAACTAAATAGTTGTTCTTGAGAATTGACAAAAATAATAAACGCTATTCTATTGTTTATTGGAATGGTTGGCAAAACACCAGCTAATTGCCAATCGATTCAAATTTTATAAAATCGTAAATAATAAGGATTTCCTTATAGTTGGTTTACATATCTTAGTAAATTTTTAAAAATTTATGAATAAAGAAATTTTGTTCATATTAATTCTTTATAAATTGTTAAATGATAAATATTGTACTGCTTTAGTTTTAATACAGTTACATTGTTTTTTAGAATGTTGTAAATATAAAATTCTTGTAAATAAACAATCTAATAGTGTTTGATATACTGTTATAAATTTTCAAGATCAAAGAAAATGAATAAATTCACTTTCATATATTCAGGTTTTATTACAATTCCAATCACCACTTTTTAAAACAAACATTGCCAAGTGAAGGTAATTAAAATAACAGCAGTGTCAAAGGAAAAACCGTCCTTTTGACACTAACTTTATGCCTTAAAAAAAAAAAAAAAAAAATAATAATAATATTATATATATATATATATATATATATATACACACACACAGGTTTCTCAAGTCTACTGTTAGTTCTCTTTCCAGTACTGATGGGGGGTTTCCTTCCTAACCTTTTGCTCAAAATAGTGTGGAACATCAATATCTTGATTAGGTCATTATTATTGTCTTCCATGTACATGTGCTATGCATTTTAGCTCTTGCTGCTTTTGAAAGTCCTCAAGTGATTTGGTTTCCTGGTAGAGTTCTTTGTGATTCTTTAAAGCCAGTCCATGATGTTTAAAAGGAGGATGGTCCTCGCTAAGACCTACAGGCTTCATTGATTTAATCATTGATCTGAAAAAGCAGTTGTATACAGCTGACAATTTAGATATCTCTAAACAAGTTTGGTACTATGCATGACATCCACATGAAAGTCTCAACCTGATGAAGCTTATTTAACAACGACTCAAATTAATGTTTTGGTTTTGTAGCAACTTACAGCATTGGGCAAAACTATCTCTTGTACAGCCTATTTTATGTTCAATTTCCTTTTCTCCTATACTGAATTTTTTTTATAACTGATCCATATACTGAGTACTGGCCTCATATTCAGATGAAGTTTGTTTTGGGGATTGACCATTGTTTACTGAGCACACTTAGGAAAAGCACTAACGATTTATTGCTAACTTTCTAAGTAACATTATTTTAAAGGAAACAAATTGAATATCCTAAAGGAAAATGATATGGTTGGTATCATTAAAAGGATAAAATTTACAAATAATATAGTGAATGTATTTATGAGATTTGTCCGAATTAACTGGCTTTAGAAAGGAGAACTGACAGGCAGGTTTACGAGAAAGAAATGTGACTGTACTTTTTCTATAAATATTTTAATTGTTTATATTTCCGAAATGAGGTATTATGTACACTATTTCCATTATTCAGACTATTGTCCTCATCTTTGTCACCATATTCATTACAATGTTTCGTCCATAATAAATATGGCAACAAAGATGAGAACAATAGTCCATATAAATAGCGTAAATATTTTCATGGTAATTATTCTAATGGGTTTTCTTCTTTAGTACTTGTAATTCATGCTCAGTAATAGACTGGCAATGAGGTCTCACCATTTTACAGTTGAACTAGCTAAATGAAACTACAGGTTCTATACTAATAATTTCTTTTCTCGTACTTCTCGCCTATGGAATTCTTTTAGCTTCTTACTTCCCTGTCACCTATTAGCTTCAAAAATTTAAATGCAATGCCAGTTGCCATCTTTCATTTTCCCGAATCCGATTCCTTTGTCCTTACTAAAGTTTTGATATTTTTCACTCCCTTCATCCTCGTGGCATTATCGCTTTTCTTTAGCCAGTGTGATTAAAAAAAAAATAAATAAATAAATAAAATTAAATAAAATACAGTCAGTAAAATAATTCTTACCCTTGCTGCTCCATAAATAAGGAGTATACTCATCATTATCGAACAGAGAGTAAAGGTATAAGCCACACACAAGTCTTCTGAAAAATAAAAAATTAAATATATTTAAGATAAACATTTTTTTAAAATGATTTAAAAAAGACATTTACAAAATAACAATTTAAAAATTTTCTATTGTACTTCATAGACTTTTTTGTAGTGTCAGGGCTAATACAAATTAAAAATTACATGATTCAGTTTTAAATTCCCTGTAGGTGACTCAGATTGACACACACCTGATGAAGGGCACAACTGAAACATCATAATAAAAACAAAGATACATTATTTACATTATTCAGACTATCGTCCTCATCTTTGTCGCCATATTCATTACGTTTCAACCGCTGTACGCTCCAGCCTTCTTCAGGTGGTTGGAACGTCGAACTGAACTCTTTATTTCGCTCACTGGGAAAGATTGTTCTAGTTCCACATTTAATGGATGTCAGTTATCAGTTATCTCCTGTTAATTTCCCTCTGAAAGTTCTCCATTGCCTTAACCTCAAGGACACATGGCACAGTGGATAAAGGCGTTGGTTAGATTCAGTGATAGGACCTAAAGAGTGTGAGTTCAATACCTGGTTAAGGCACTACCCCAGTGAGCGAAATAAAGGGTTCAGTTTGACATTCCAATCACCTGAAAAAGGCCGGAGTGTACAACGGCCGAAACGTAATAAATATGGCGACAAAGATGAGGACGATAGTCCAAACAATGTAAATAATGTACATAATACCTCATCTCAGAAATATAGACAAAAACAAAGATGTTTTTATCTTTTTTGTTACCACAATGTTTCAACCAGTGTCCTTTGGCTTTCATCAGATGTATGTCAATCTAGATCACCTACAGGGAATTTCAAACTGAACCATTTATTTAACCTTTGGTGGGAAATTGTTCTTGTTCCATTGCCCATGACTAGGGATATTTCATCTAGTTCTTATTTTAGTATTGCCGAGTTAATGAACATGTATTTTAAGTTCAAGTACACACTGCCAGGTCCAGGGATTGAACTCACAATTAGGTTACATGGATCAACATACACCTGATGAAGGCTAGGGAGTACAACAGCTGAAACATGATAAGGACAATAGTCCATACATAAATAATAACTCCTTGTCTCAGAAATTACCAAAATTTGTATAATACAACTTGTACATGGATCTAATTTCTTGTCGTATATAATCTGTTAGCAAACCAGTACAAAAATATTAACTTCAAGTGTGTCTAAGGCAGACATATCTGAAGGTTTGGCAGCAGCAACAAGCATTTTAAAAAATGATTTTTTTGCAACACATTACTTTGTTAGTTTCATTCAGTGCCATCTGTGATACACATTTGGGCAATCCATGACCAAGCAGAAGATTTTGATACAGTAGGTTGCCATTTCTTTCTGCAATCAACTGGTTGCTAGCCAAGTTGAAAGAACCCAATCTATCTTACTATTTAACCCATAGCTGGAGGGAGAAGAGATGGATTCATACCTTTCCCAAGAGTATTTGTGTGTGAGTGAATAATCTTCACTCCTTGGCAATGTTTGTTTTAAAAAGTAATGATTAGAATTTTAATGAAATTTAAACATATTAAAGTAATTTTATTCATTTTCTTTGTTCTTGAGAATTGACAAAAATAATAAATACTGTTTATTTATTAGATTGTTTATTGGAATGATTGGCAAAACATCGGTTAATTGTCAATCGATTTGAACTATATAAAATGGTAAATAAGGATTTCATTATTGTCAGTTCATATATTTTAGTAATTTCATAAATGTTTATAAATTTATGAATAAAAAATTTTCATATTTCTTTATAAATTAGTAAATGATGAATATCGCATTTCATTACTTTTAATACAACTATTAGTTTTTAGAATGTTGTAAATATAAAATTATTCTTTTAAATAAACAATCTAATAAATAAATAGGTGTAAATATTTTTATTGTAAATTCTCAAGAACAAAAAAATGTATAAATTCACTTTCATCATATATTTAGGTTTTATTACAATTCTAATCATTGCTTTTTAAAATGATAAACATTGTTGAGTGTAGTTAAAATAATTGGGGTGTCAAGAGGAAAATCAGCCTTTCGATATTCAGTTTTTTTGTGAGCATGATGCTCCAAGTTTTTTGGAGTGGCCATTAAATAGACCCCAGTATGCTGTAAATATATGAACTGACAAGCCAACAAGCTTGTGATGTTCTTTATTGCAGGGGTCTGGAACTCAACCCACAATATCTCTGGAGTCAGCCTGAATTGAAAACAGAATCATTTTTAATCAAAGTTCAGTTACAGCAAACATTGTTTTTTTTTTATGCCATTTGATCAGATATAAGAAGGGGAAAAAAAGTCAATTTACTTTAAAAGTATTTTTTGTTGTTGTTATTGGGATGAAGCCTTGATTTCAAATATTTATAGAAAGGATTTAAACAGGTTTTCTTTAAAAAAAAAAAAAAAAAAAAACTTTCATGAAATAGTTTAGAAAATAGCAGTCAGAACTTGATTCCTAATTTTATTCTTAAGACCATCAAAGAAGAAGGTAATAAATCACTGTACACAACAGTGATTCTCAATGGGAGCTGTTTTATCCCCTGAAAAGTGAGAATAGGATTCTTAAGGGAAATCATGATAAAATCTGTGAACCAACAGGAGATAATGAGAAACCTTTCCCCTCAATATATTTGGTAGAGGGTTGATTCAATGAGGTAGTTTCCTTGATAAAATTCAGAAACAAAACAGTGTTCGGAAAGTTACTGTGCCCTTTTCTAATCATATTTTATATATTTCACCCCAATATGGTTTTAACAACTGAAGAATGTTTATTTCTTGTCAAAAAACATTTTCAGAAGGTGGTAGATACACAGATTTGGTGTAACAGTATTTTGCTGATAAATTTTCAGATACACCTGCTGTAATGCAGTTCAAAACATTGTTGATAAATTTTGGGAAACAGGATCAGTAGACAATGTCAAAAGTCGGCAAATCTATCAGAGGAAAAAAAACTGATGGATATTCCTGACAGTATGCAGCAGAGTCCAAGAAGAAAATCATTAAACAAAATTTAGCACAGCAGCAAAATATTGGAACTGCTCATAAGGCCATCAGACAAAAACTATAAAATATCCCATACAAAATAATATCAGTACAAGAACTGAAACCAACTGCACTAGTGCAGATAAGTTCCAACTGATTTATCAAAGAGAATACTGTTAATGCATTGCATGTGACTTTTTTCTTTTTCTTTTTTACAGACGAAGCACGATTCCTTCTGAGTTATGTTAATTGGCAAAACACAAGATTATGGTCCTCCAATAATCCTCAGTTTGCATGAAACACCCTGACACAATCTGAAGGTTGAAGTGTGGGTTTCAATTTCCAGACATCAAATTATTGGCCCTGATTTCTTTATGAACACAATTAACAGCAAACGGCATTGTTCAGAGATTCTTTCCGCCTTCATTGGTCAAATAACAAGCAAGGAAATCAATGACTAATGGTTTCAACAGAGTGGTGCCACTCACTGCCCACACATCTTGCAGATTTATGAAGTTTTGAGAGAAAAATCTTTACAGACCACATTATTTACCAAGATGTATGTCACCGATCTAAATCCACCAGACTTTTATCTATGGGGGGCAGCAAAATCTGCAGTATGTAGAAGTTGTCCACATACACCGGATGACTTGAAAACAATGATAACAGCATTTATTCAGTCTATTTCATGTGAGCAACTGATAGCAGTGTTCAGAAGCAAAATAACGATCCATGCCTGTATTAATGATAATGGGCATCACTTTTAACATTGTTTCTAATTTTCATTCATTATTCTCCTCCTGTAGTCTATATTGAAACATTAGGTTTCAGTATAGAATTTTGGAACTGTGGTATTGCACTCAATTTAAAAGTTGGGGTTTCACATGATAAATAATGGCACAAAATATCTTATTCCAAATCATTACAATTTTTGAGGAAAAGAGTTTAAAAGATTAATTTTAGGTTCAAAATCATAGCATTGGAATTAATTTCATTCCAGTGATCAGTGAAAGCCTTATAGCACAACCATATAAAATTTATAATTTACTGAAGCTTTACAAATTGTACATGGACAATATGTATGGCAGAAGCACATTATTACTAAATCTTTGTGTCATCAAATAAGACCTTCATTTAATTCAAAGGGAAATTATACTGAACAATTTAGTTATATTATTATTATTATTATGTAATATGTTATACAGTGCAGTAATTTTAGCGTCATTTTCAATAAACAATGCAAATTTTATCTCATAATTTGTATCCAATAGTATTAATTATTATGTTAAGTAAAAAATCCCCTGTAAACAACTTAAATAGACCTCACACCATTGTGATTGGCTGTTGGTCAACTTCCAATCAAATGCGTGACAGAGGGGTATGGTTTGCCTATAAGTCAGTGTCTGCAGGCTGTCAATTTAGATGGGGGGAGGGCATCAGAGACTGATCATCTCTGATGGGGTCAACTTGGTGGGGAGGAGTATGATGTTTGAAAGACTCGAAACTGTCCAATGACCCAATTCAGAACATCACTGAATTGTGGTTTGAATATATTTTCCATTCGATGCATCTAATACAAAAGATATCAATTTTATTTGGATTTATTCTTGAAATAGTAAAATTTTAAAGGTCAATTTGTAAGAAAACCCTGTGGAAATTAGATATTTCTGTACATTATTTTAAAATGATTTTTAAAACTAAATACTCAAAGATTGGTAAAAGTTATGAATCTAATTTTTGGTGTCACATCAAACTCCAGCTTTCACACTGAGTGCAATGCTGATTTTCTACAAAAAGTGAAAAATCAACCTGCCCTAATAAAACATGGCTGTTAATAAAAATAGAAGTGCATAGTGACTTTCCAAAACCTGTATAAACATCAAAAGGACACACCTGGTTGATAGTGTATGATCAACTTCCTAAAAATCCAGCTTCATAAAACTTGCCATAAATAAAAAAAAATTTAAGGATTGCATTTTCTTCAAATGTTTAAAGTTTCAGGTCTTTTTTTTGTTTTCATTTCATCCCAAAAAAGACAATGATGTCAGTAAAATTCAGGGGTTTATAGGGATTGGAAAAAATTGGGAAAACTTTAGTGAGAAGAAGTGAGGAAAGGATAATAAAGGAACAGGGTTTGGGAAGATAAGGGGCTTTTTTCTTCTGGGGGGGGGGGATTGGCAGAGGAGTAGAAGTGGGTTTTTCCTGTCAGGATGGATGCTGCAGATATAGTATCTGTTCCATGCTGGAGGCCTTCTCTCCCCCCCTACCCCCTTGCATAACATTTGTCATGTAACAATGGTATGACAAGCTTAGACAAGTTAAGACCAGTGGTCCGAGTGGAAACACACTGGTCCAATGTTAAAAACCGACCTCATGTAACAACCTGGCTCAGTGTGGGAGTCAAGTAGACCTTGGGTTTGGGAAGATAGAATATGGTAATGGACCTGCATTTAAATTTTTGAAGACTATAGGTGACAAGAAAGCAAAAAATCAGAAGCATTAGAATAGGTGGCAGTTGACTAATTCAACAATAATAACTAATTACCAATGTAATTGCACATTTAAATTCATGTATTAGAGGCACTTGGGGAGAAAAAAAAGCTTATATATATTAGGGAGGTCAGAGATTATGACCAAGTGTAGACACATTAAGTTCAGTTTGGGGTTATTTGAACTTGGATTTTTTTTTTTTTTGCTACATCTCCCTCCAGTACTTCTGGTTTTGAACAAAAGTACTGAAGTTGTTGAGCTACATTTGATTGATTTGCTGAACAAACCACCTGAGGAGACCATAGTGGTCAAAACCAAAGTAGTGTTCAGCATTCATATCTTTTTTAAAATATTAAGTAGATCTGCAAGTCTGGTCTTCCAACTTGATATTGAGCACTTTTAATGGATACGATCTTAAATATTTTACTGTTTGTTTACTCTGGCGTGTATATATTATAAAAGAGAGCTGATAACAATATCCATTTATGTTAAAATGGGATATGGTTCTTATTGGAAACTCATTTGGGACGTGTAAATTATTAGAGGGGGTGTTGGAAAGTTCATTGCTCAACCCATTTTACAAAATCTATTTTTTTTTTTTGTACAATGTAACCCGGATATAAGAGAGATTTTCTCTGGTCCCAAAGTGTTCCCATACTTACCTAAACAAAATAGACCAAACCCGGATATGAGAGAAACCCGAATATAAGAGACTTCTTCTCCGGTCCCAACAACTCTCTTATATCCGGGTTACACTGTAAATGGAAAAACATGAAATTTAAACTTTTTTTTTTTTTTTTAAAATAGAAAAATGTCTAATCTATTTTTATTGAAAGAGAAATGAATATTGACATATTTAAATATTTCATCTAAATTCAGCAGAATGTTTGTGTTAAAAAAAAAAAAAAAAAAAAAAATAATCTGACTGTGTAGCTTAATAGGTCTTTTTATGCTACACAGTCTCTATTACAATTTTTTAGCTGACAAACCTTTGCTCCATGTTCTATCAATGATGCTATTGCTACTGTGTAAGGATTTCCTGTCTCCAGTGGACTCCAATTCCAGTACGTAGCCATCAGATTCAATGGGAGCAGAAGACTTGACAAATTTGAGCAGTTCTGGGTGCACAGTCGCAATGACAAGGAAGCAGATAATAAAAAGATGAGTTAGCTGGAAGAAAGAGAAGAAATTTTATTTCTTTTTAATTTTTTTTTTTAAATGATTGATTTCAGAGTGGGGGGGATTACAAGAGTCAAAACATCAAGATAGGACAAAAAAAAAAAAAAAAAAAAAAAATAAAAAAAACTAATCATACTTACAGTTATATATACGTTTCATATACTAAATGTAACAACTATAAAATTTTAGAAAAATTTAAACAACATTAAGACCAAAAAAGACATTTAAAAAAGTGTCCACATTCAAGTAGTAAAGTACCATGCTTCAATCCTTCAGCTTAGAACAGAAATATTATAACAAAGCATTTCAATTATGTCATTTTGGCCTATTCTGTTTCCACCCATGATTGTGTAGTTATTATCAACAGAAGTATATAAAGAGAGCAGAGTTCCATTTCAGCTTCCCTTTGAACAGAGTTCATATTAAAAAGCCACCTTACATAATTTTAGAAAATTACTAAAATTAGGTTTATGCCAAAGCACAAATTTGTTACCAATATATAAACCTAATTTTATAATCCTCAAAAGAAAAATAGACAAAACTACAAACTGTTATGAAATAGATTAGTTATATATATATATATATATATATATATATATATATATATATATAACAAGGGCTGGTAATAATCAATAAAGAAATGTAACAAATATTATGGGACAGACATAGCAGCAATTAGTGGATTTCAAATGAGTTGATAGGTTCACCTATCATTCGGTACACACTCCTCCAGAGTCTTTGGAACAGGTGTATAGTTTCCTGTTTAGGATTGGGTTTCTTGTTCCTTTTAAAGTGTTATTCTTTTTTCGATTGCAGTAGACCTTTGTATGTTAGTGGCATTATCAGCTTGCTTAGAGTGAATTGAAAAAAAAAAAAAAAAAAAAAATTTCAAACATTTTCTTGAATTTCATTGATTGTTACACTAAAATAAAAAAAAAAAGCTTTAATAAATTTCTATGAGAAAACTGTCAAAATTTGTGCAAAAATAGGCTTAACTGACATAAAAAAATCTTTCTCAAATTCATCCCTAATTTAAATGTTTCAAGAAATCCTATTGGCTAAAAAATAAAAAAATACAACATTCGTCCACGCATTTCTCAGAAAAATTTTCAACAGCTACCAAGCTTCGTTGGAGCTGATTTTTTTGTTAAGAAAACTATAAATAGAAACAGCAAACAAATTTTCGTCGCATTTCTGACTCGCACAAGCAAAAAGATACCCACGGGAATTATGTGCCACCAAAAAAGCAAACTTCTTGTATGAGAGATTAGAAAAATTTACACAACAAACTTTTTCACTCAATATCTTTCATAGAAAAATCTTTTGTCTAAGTTAAAATTCAACCTTTTTAATCAAAGGCAGACAACTTTTAGACGTTGAACATTTCCGAAACAGCTAAGAAATTTTTCTCTAAAATATACCTTTGCACACATCATTACAAACTAAGAAATTGTAAATTGTGTATATAAAATTTAATCTGTTCTTTCAAACATGTATTTTTTGTTGTGATTGAATATCGTTACCATTTAGCCATTTCTTATGATTTATGTTTGTGGATATTGCATATTTTATTTGCAGCACAATTTTAAATATTCATGCAACCTTCTCAGATCAACTACAAGTTTATAGAAGTCAAAATAAACAATGTTACCACTTTTACTAATTAATCTAATTACCTTTTAAAGTAATATTCTTTTTTCGCTTGCAGTAGACCTTTGTATCTTAGTGGTATTATCAGCTTGCTTAGAGTGAATTGAAAAAAAAAAAAAATTTCAAACACTTTCTTGAATTTCATTGGTTGTTACATAAAAAAAAAAAAAGCTTCAATAAATTTCTATAAGAAAACAGTCAAAATTTGTGCAAAAATAGGCTTAACTGACATAAAAAAATCTTTCTCAAATTCATCCCTAATTTAAATGTTTCAAGAAATCCTATTGGCTAAAAAATAAAAAATACAACATACTAATTACCAATATTTTTTTTTTCTTTTCTAGCTTGTTTTCTTTACCCCAATCAAGGAAACAATGCCATTAGGAAGCAAGGGGGTTTACAGGGAGTGAAAGAAACAAGGAAGAATTTAATTTAGAAGTGAGGAAAAGGACAATAAATGAACAGGATTCAGGGAGGCAAAAAGATAGCGATTGATGTTGCATTTAAATTTTTGAAGATTGTGAGTGGCAAAAAAAAACAAGAAATCGAAAAGGAGTTCCACAGGTGAGAAGTATAAGACAAACTATCAGACGGTTGCATCTAACTAGTTCAACAATAAAATAGAGAAACCTAGTTGCCAATCTAGTAGTATGCTTATGATCATACAGAACAGTTACCATGAAAATATTTGTAAAAAGACAGAGGGAAGCCATGTCATAGTGAGAAAGTGACTGAAATTGAGATGCCAGGTCAGGATTGATTACATCACAGACCCTTCTTTGAATTTAGTCAAGAATCTAGAGATATATAGTAGGAGTACTAGACCAGATATGGCAGCAGTATACAATGCACAGATGAATGATAGATTTGTAAACGTGTAAGATGGATTCTGATGAGAAAAATTGTCTGTCACCACACAGTGAACCACATTTCCTAGTAGTAGACCTAGCAACTGATTTAATATAATTAGTCCACTTTCTGACAGTGAATATTAAACTAAACCCAGCTTTCATTGCGTTAAAAAACTTACAAGTAATGGGTTTTGTTAATGGTACTTTAACCATTGTTCTACAACAGGGAGTCTATATATTAAACACATATGGATCACTAAACAAACTTTTATTCTTTTAATACAGTTAAGCAAAAAAAAAAAAAAAAATTTTAAATAAAAATAAAAGATTTAGTCATTGATAATTATACTGTCCCAGTCAGCTTTTATAAAATTTAACAGGTAAAAACAGCAGGTGTGAATAAGTGGTTGTCTTTGCAAACTCTTTGATGGATTAGATATTTACATGTCCAGTATGAATATGTCAAGCTGACCATCTGGCCAGCAAACTGAGAAAACTAGAACATTATATATGCATATAAATTCAAGCCAATAAAACTTAGGTATTGAGTAAATGTTGAACTTGATCAAATCAGATAAACAATTCTTGTAGTATTAAGGTACAATTTTATGTGTGATAAGAAGAGGTACACAGTTCTTGTTCTGGCAAATGAGTCAGAAAAAACAAAAAAGTACTACTGTACAGGCGGCATAAAGGTTATCAGTACAAAACATCAAATTCCATCAAAGACTGTTAGAGTCATAGCAGACAAAACTACTGCTTTTCTCAAAGTGAGTCATGGAAATGGAAATACACATTTTACAAATTGGAAAATTATTATAGAGAGCCACAGTCACAAGAATCTATGATGGAATAAACAATCATTCTGGAGGCTTCTTATAAAATGATGAAAGGAATGTTTCCATCATTACAGATTAAAAGTAACGATTCAAAAGGAACAGTTTTAATCATATTCGGATTCTTATTTCAGAAATACACACAAATTATAATTAAGCCATTCCAACACAAAACCAAGAATGGTTATCTCTCTCTCTCTATATATATATATATATATATATATATATATATATATATATATATATATATAGAGATAGAGAGAGAGAGAGAGAGAGAGAGAGAGAGAGAGGTAGAGAGAGAGAGAGAGAGAGAGAGGTATAGAGAGAGAGAGAGAGAGAGAGAGAGATAGAGAGAGGGATAGAGAGAGAGAGAGAGGTATAGAGAGATAGAGAGAGGTATAGAGAGATAGAGAGAGGTATAGAGAGATAGAGAGGGGGAGAGAGGGGGAGGAATAGGGAGAGGGGAGGGAGGGAGAGAGAGGGAGGGAGAGAGAGGGAGGGGGGGAGAGGGAGGGAGGGAGGGGAGGGAGGGAGAGAGGGAGGGAGGGAGAGAGAGGGAGGGAGGGAGAGAGGGAGGGAGGGAGGGGGAGGGGAGGGGGAGGGAGAGAGAGGGAGGGAGGGAGAGGGAGGGGAGGAGGGAGGGAGGGAGGGGGAGAGAGAGAGAGAGGGAGAGAGAGAGAGAGAGAGAGAGAGGGAGAGAGAGAGAGAGAGAGAGAGAGAGAGGGAGAGAGAGAGAGGAGGGAGGGAGAGGGAAGGAAATATTGGGAGGATAGAGGATAGAGAGGAAGGCAGGGAAATTGATGTTAAATTACTCTAGAATAATAGTTTTTTTTTGTTTTGTTTTTTTAGATGTGGAAGCAGTATAATAATCACTCCCCTCCATGAAGAAATAAAATCTTATCAGTTATGAAAAGTTCAGGCAAACCAATTATATATAATGACCTATTCTAATAAAAAAAAAAATTGCCTTAATTCTGATACATCTGATAATCCCTTTTCTAATTACCTAGTGCACAAACTTGTCCCAATTCAGCAATTAAAAAAAATAAAATAAAATAAAAAATAATTGTTAGTCAATTTTGTTTTCTTCTCCACTGTTAGAAATATTTAGTTTATTAGTACAGATAGAGATTAAAACTAAGCAGTAGTACTGGTAAAAATCAGTAGATCATGATAAAAGCTGAAATGACTTTTCAAATACAACTGATTATTGCATCAGCAGCTAAATTTACTGTTTTGCAAGATCTGCAATCTTTAGATCAAATCAAAGTTTTGATATATTTTAAGAGTTAAGAGCAGAATTTTGTTGGAAATCCTTTTACTTTTTATCACAAAACTATTCCTGGTAATGAAGTGTGTGTGTGTATATATATATATATATATATATAAGCCATATCTCATCAAATAATTTAGACAAGTTTTGACTGCTTATTTTTAATAGGATCCACTCATAATTACAGACAAGTTTCTTAGTACCCTTAAGTAGACAAAACTTGTCTAAATTATTTAATAAAAACATGCTATATATATGTGAACATTGAAGAAAATATATATATATATATATATATATATATATACACACACACAATGTTAATGAGAATATCATTTTTTACTTCTTGGTTGTTTGGAGAAAAACTCAAAATAGGATATATTGAATTCAATACAACATCCACAAAAATTGTCACATTATGTTTTTTTTTTTTTTTTTTTTTTGTCACCTACAATATTCCAAAATTTAAATGTAACATCAATCCCAATCTTTTTGTTTTCCAGAACCCTGTCCCTCACTAAAGTCTTTCCCATTTCTTTCACTTGCTGTAAATCCCTTACATCCTAGTGACATTATCACCTTGTTTTTTGTTGAAAACAAACTATTAATCCCAAAAAAAAAAAAAACACAAACACTGCTAATTGGATTCATTCTTAAGTGTTAACATTGTTTATTTTGACTTATATAAACTTTTCTTAGTAATTTTTTTTAATCAATTCACTCCAAGCAAGGTGATAATACCACTAAGATGCAAGGGGCTACACGGAGAAAAAAAGACTTTAGACGGGACAAGGAACCCAATTCTAAACAGAAACCCTATACACCTGTTCTAAAGACTGTGGAGGAGTGTGAACCTGATGATAGGTTCACCTATCAACTCATTTGAAATCCACTAATTGCTACTATGTCTGTCCCATAATATTTGTTACATTTCTCTATTTCTCTTTTGATTATTGCTAACCCTTAGAAATGTTCAAATCTTGGCAATCTTAAAATCACCAAGTGTTCTTGAACTTGTTTTTTTGGGGTGGGGGAGGTACTGGAGTGAATAACAAATTCCAATCTTTCTCATCTTAGATGACCATATAACAACAGGTGACTAGTAACAAATTTTTGAGACAAGGAATTATTAGATACTAGTTTACTCGGACTAATCCCCTTATAAATTTAGGGATTTGGTTGCTGAACTCTCCAGCTTTCAATTGAAGCACAATTTCCTTGAGTATAAATAATAGAATAAGAATAATCTGCTCCTATGAAATGAATAATGGTTTCAGGTCAAAGTTCACAAAAGTGTAAGGCAGACTTTAAGAAAGCTAGATGGTACAGTCAAAATATAACCACCAAAATGAAGATGTTTGGTTTGGTTTATGACATACTAACCTCAATGGGTTATTTAATGCCAACAAGATTTTTTATTGCTGGTAATATTTTTTTTTTCCAAAAATATATTGTTGGTAATATTTTTCTTTTTAAAAAAGTATTGCTGGTATTAAAACCTATTTTTATGCTTTCATAGTGTTTTGGAAAATATTCTCTGGAAAAATTCTCTGTAATCTGACACCTTTTGGGGGTGTAACTATTTGCCCATAGCTGGAACCCTAACAATTAAGGTGGTTCCATGCTCCTCAAAACCTCCTGTTCAAAGGCCTTGTTGTCAGGTGTAGTTTACCATCTTACTCAGGATGGGTGGGAGGGTGCTTGGTAGAGTATAAGTCTTCAAAAAAAAAAAAAAAAAAAAAAATTTAGAACTATTAACTGATACAACTGCCAATTACTATAGCATAATAGTTTGCACAAGTGATATAGTAGGTACATTCGTCCTGGGTATGACAATAAACTACATCCGCGTCCTGGGTATGACAATAAACTACATCCGCGTCCTGGGTATGACAATAAACTACATCCAACAGTAAGGCCTCTGATCAGGAGGTTTTGAAGAGCGTGGAACCACCCATTAATTACTGGCGTTTCCAGG
Source organism: Acanthosepion pharaonis (assembly GCA_903632075.3). Lineage (NCBI taxonomy): Eukaryota > Metazoa > Mollusca > Cephalopoda > Sepiida > Sepiidae > Acanthosepion > Acanthosepion pharaonis. Next base: position 264,108 of record CAHIKZ030003771.1, on the reverse strand, counting down.
TCTACCCTGACCTGGGGTGGTAGCACCTGTAAGGGCCCCAGTTATGGGCAAATAATTAACACCCAAACTTGTGTAAAAATAGGTTTTAATACCAGAAATACTTTGTAAAAAAAAAAAATTATTACCAGCAATAATTTTTGAAGAAAAAAATTATTATCAGCAATACTTAAAAAAAAAAAAAAAAAAAAATTCCATCAATACAAAGAGTTATAGATTCTTTAAAAAAAAAAAAATATGACCAGGTATAGATTTTTTTAAGGAAAAATATTCCCAGAAATAGATTTTTGAAGAAAAACATTACCAGCAAATTTTGTCGGCATTAAATAACCCATTGAGGTCGATATGCCGTAAAACAAAACAAAACAATAGTAGGTACCTCCACTAAAATTGCAATACCTAAGGTTTAAATTAATTTTTAAAATAAAAGCTCTCTAGAAGCTTTATATTTTAGCTTTGAACTTACTATTTCCAGTAAGCAAAATATTCTAGTGTATTTCAAATAGAATTATATTGATTGGGATATATATATATATATTAGTAAAAAGAATTTGCTTATTATATATGTAAGCAAGTTCTCAGGTTTTAAAAATCTTGCAAAAATAAAATACTTTTCTAAGACTTTATTTGAGGAATATTAGCTGATTTAAAGTGTAATTAATCTGATTTGAAACAAACATTATTTACTTTAGGTTTAAAATAACACAGAAATAAATTTTTAAACCAAATAGTAGCTATGTTTTTAACACGCAGTAGCCATGTTTACATGTTTGACAAGAGATGACAAGGTGATGATAGATTGATTGTTCTACAGAGACTATCTGTAAAACATAATTTAAGAAAATAGTGTGAGCACCTTTTTTTATATAAATTTTAAGTACTAAGTAATCTTAAAAATTCTGGAAAATATTCTCTGTAATTTTAGAAATGTTGATTTTAAATTTACTATAGTTATTGCACTTATTTTCTGATAATGTCATGTATGGTCTCCCATACTTTAAAAAATGGGCACATTTATATACATAAGAAAATTCCAAATTCTTTTAAAAAAATCTTGGTGTTTGAAGACATGTATTAAGCTTTACTTAATAACAATATCACCGAATGGATCAGACTAATGCAAAAATTTAAGATTTGAAACTTTATAAATTATTATAATTAAAATTTTTAAAAAATGAAAATTCTTGTAAAAATTTGTTATTCATTGAAAAAATTTTTTTCTTAAGGCAATAGTGCCCTTAATATATCTTATTTATAAAAGCAATTCAGAGTATTTCTCATTAAATAATTAGTTATATTGCATTTTTATTTTACAATTCAGTACAGATTTTCAAAAATGGTGACAAAAACAAATTGATGATTTAAATTCTCCAAGGAGTCCTGCTTTAAACTAATGTAATTATGAAGAGGCTGAAATTTTAATTTCTCAAAATTATACAAAATTAAGTCAGTATATGTGGGTGAGTAACAGATGCAAAAATAAAATAAAAAAAAATAAAAAATAAAAAATTCAAAAATAATTTAATTCATTTGTGAATAAGTTCTGAAAGTTTCATTGAAATCCAACAATTATTTGATTTTTGCAAGAATTCTCAAAATCAATATTTTTCACTAGTAATCTTTGGCCCACCGTTGATGCAAAAAAGAAAAAAAATAAAGATTTTGCTGCTAGAAAGTATTAAAAACATTCCATAAAATAATTGAAAAATACTTTGATTTTTCCTTAATAATAACAAGCATTTTGACAAAATTTTGTTTTCAAATTTGGGGCCTTTTTTCATCATGGTATGGTCTTTTTTGGAAAAAAAAAGCAGGGGTATCTATATAGCAGTAGTTTTGCATGACAAAAGAAAAGAAAAATAACTTACTTTTCTGGTTTAAGTTAAAATGTTCTTCAAATGTTTTGCTATAATTCCCCAAAATACTCCTCCAAGTGTCGTCAAACATTAAAAGACATGCACACACACAAAGGTATAGTACAGGAAACATTACTGACTCATTCAAGTACTAAGTGTCAGGGTCAGCTAATTAAATTCACTCTCTATTAATAGTTAATGAGTAATCCTGATTAACAAGCTGATATTTGTAAGCACTCGACAATGTTAAAAGTAGGAATAAGGGGCAGATCAGATTGGCCAAGTTTGTGCCAGATTAAAAAAATTAAAATCTGGATTTTAAATACTAATGCACAAAAAAATTAAAACCATTTATTAGCCAAGCAAATAGTCTGCATTGTTTTTGACAACTGCCTCATCGTTCTATAAGCTGTAGAGTTTTGAAACAAATCTAAGACAAATGTCAAAAGGCAGTTGAGATATTGGTTTTCATTTGGTTTATTCTCCATGATGGCAAGGAGTGTGGTTGATCATTTCAGTTAAAAAAAAATCAACCAGGCGGAATCTGCCCCAACCACTTTTTGACTGTTTGAAGAGATAATGCAGGATCCAAATAAACCTTCTGAATATTTTTTGGGTTGCAGTTCTGACACTTACTTTCATAGAGCATGATATGGCAAAAGAGCAACTTTTCATCCACCAATCTTTAAGGCATTCATTTGAGGACAAAATGTCAACATTCAACAAAGTCTGACTCACAATAGAATGATGAAATGTTTCAATCTATGTATTATAGATTGGAACATTTCCAGAGATCACCATCAAAACAAAAACCAGTGTTAAGTTGCGGTCATATTATATTAACAATGAAAATTAGGCACAAACTTTTGAAATGATCTGATACATACAAGTTCATTGTTTAAGCAACAAGCAGAGAGACAGAAAAATAGAATTAAAAAAATTTTAATTTAAAATCACTGAAGGCATTTTTAATTCAATTTTTAATATGAAATTTCTGAAAGTAATGAAGAGGTTATTGGATTTTTCCCAAATAACTAGAGTAAAATCCATGACCAGAAATACAATTCAGCATTAAAAGTTTCTATTCCAATTTTCAAAACTATGAAAATTACACTCTAATTCAGTTAGACTTATAGGACTATAAAGATTTAGGGTAACAGCATCCCTGGAAATATTAGTGATATTGTAATGGCAAACAGTCAGCAAACATTTACCTGCTAAGATAATGGTAGAACCTTGTTTGGTCAAAGCTCAGTCTTTTGGTGGTGAAACAGGAGTGACCTCTCCAGGGTACAGGCTTAGTCAATGTAAAAGCCATGCTCTCTCAGACTACATGCTTCTCTCACTATCTCAACCATACCAACAAGATCGAAAGGAATACAACCCACTACGTTTGAGGGTTGACAGAAGTCAGTCCAAACAACCAATTACCTTTGGGGTTCCACCCTGTATTTACTGACATAGCCTTTTTAGTGTTTGGACATGGCCTCAAGACAAGTGGTTTAAAAAAAAAAAAAAAAAAGATCAGGCTTTTTCTTCTAGATGGACTGCCTTCTCAGGCTAACAAGAAGTAAACAATAAATAAATAAAAAAAGTGTGTGTTTCTGATTAATGTGAGTAAAATATTTGTCACTTAGTTGATTGATGTTACCTTCAGCATCCAGTGTTTGGTAGACAGACTTGCTTAACCATTCTTCAGAGCGTAAATTACTGATATTCCCTGAAGAATGGACAAACAGGTCTGTATACAAAAGTCTGGAGTTGGGATGCTGAAGATAGCATCAATCAGCTAAGTGACAAATTTTACTCACATTAATCCTATTAATGGTCTATCTTTGATATTGAGCACTTTATTACAAAGACTGCTTGCCTTAAATAAGACATTTAAGGCAAGCAGTACTCATTGACTGTTAGCATTTTTGGCTTTATACTATCCTTGACATCTCTCTCTAATTATATATATATATATATATATATATATATATATATATATATATATATATATATCCCCAAACAAAAAAAAAAACAGTTTCTTCCAGATTTTCATGATGTTTAATATTGGTTGTATTCTGTTGTTCCCCTGCCAGCATGCCTATATGGACAGGACTTTGTCATTGACAATATCAGCAAAATCTGGAAGAAACAGTTTTTGAAATTTTAAAGTATTTTCTTCTGGAATCTGGTGACAACCAACAAATTAATAGAGAGAGAGAGAGAGAGAGAGATATATATATATATATATATATATATATATATATATATATATATATACACACACACACACACAGGGTGTATCAAAATACTTTTAAAAACTTTGGGGGCAGGTTCCTCATGCCAAAATAAGGGCAAAAGTCTATATAAATATATATCTGCAAAGCCTTCATTTTTGAGTTAAGTTTAAAGAAAGTTTACAGCAGATGGTTGTGTGTTGCCATGTAGACAAAGTTACATTTGTCATTTGTGTACATTTATCTGTTTTCAATGTTTAACTGCATCTCCACTTTCATATTTACATACGCTCCATCCCTGATATTGAGCTCTTTAGCCCATAAATATAACTATATATACATACACACACATATATATATATATATATATCAATCGCACAGATGGAGGTCACATCAGCAAGATCGATTAATATCAAAATGCATCATTTTTCTCTACAAATTATACCAATGATTTAAAATCAATCATTTTCTTGCAAAAAAAATGTGAGACATCAAGGTACAGGCAATTCAGCTAGTGTGTGTGTGTGTGTGTGTGTGCGTCATACACACACACATTTTTATGCATGCATACTGTATATGAACCATATGTATTAATTCACTCACAGACCACTAGAAAAAATTCACTGTTAATAACTCATTCTTGAATTGCCTGCCCAGCATTGGGTCTAAATCCATTGTTCCCAAACAATTTGAGTTTCATGAGAGTTAAATAATTCCATCAAAATAGGCAAAAATACATCTTGTTCTTCAACATTCCCCACACACACCATGTACAAGTGACTGAGCAAAGAGGAAACAATGACATTTGTCAGAAGTCAGTAATAAATGTAAACATTACTAATACATGAGCGCTGTTATAGGCATAATGGAAAATGAAGAAGAAAGGGATTGTCAGTGGTCAGGAATGAATGCAAGCATTACTAATAGAATAGGGCTATGCTATGTATAATAGAAATGCATTGCCAATGATTTTATTATAAAATTATACAAAATAAAAAAATTACATTAAAAATTGTGAAGAAATTGATTGTCAGTAGTCATGAATAAATACAAGTATAATTGATAGAGGGCTATATGTAGAATGAAATTGTAAATCAGGAAGAAAGGGTTTGTCAGCATTCTTTACAAAAATCCTGAAGGCTAAATGTATAAATAATAATTCCAAGAGAACATTTGTAAAGTTTATGTATAAAGCAACAAGAGATGTAATTACCATAAGTAACAGCTGTTGGTATTGGTTTAGGAAAATAGTTTGTGGGTTGGAAGAGGTTGGACAAGAAGAAATTTTAACCCAACTGGATCAACAGATGTTGAATGCATTTATTCCCAGGTTTGTCAGCATTGTCCATAAGATCAATCAGTTTGTTTTGTTTTCTTTTTGCCATTTATCTATTTACAGGTTATTTAAAGCCAGAGAATAATTTTTAGGTTGAAAGAATTTTTTGGAGATCATTTATGATTTTTACTGATACAAGTTGTACTAATTAACCTATAACTGGGGGGGGGAGAGAGACAGATTCATACTTTTCCCAAGGGTATTTCCGCATAAGTGAATACAATGAATATAAATTATATAAGTGAATATAAAAGATAACATTTACTATAGTTTTATTATCTGCATTTGCTGATGACTGCTATAGATTGATTTGTTTGTTATGAATTATCAACCCTTTGCAGGTTATTTAAAGCCAGAAAATATTTTTAGATTGTAAGAATTATTTGGAGATAATAATTTACTGATACAAATCCTACAAATTATCCCATTCGGTTGAAGAGAGATGGATTCAAACCTTTCCCAAAAGTATTTGCACATCTTACTTATTATAAAACACAGATTGTGTGTGTGGGTGTGTGTGTGCATTTATATATTTGATTGGATTTCCTACATTTTTCAACCAATTTCAACAAAACTTCACAGGATTGCATAAAATTACCTTGCGGTGTTTCTGACAGTGCCAAAAATTGGAAAAACACAATTGTTTTTGCACGAAATCAATTTGAAAACACGATGAAACACGATTCTGTCACCAGAATGAAAGGGGGACAACTCATATTGAGTTATACTTATTATAAAACCCAGGTTGTTTGTGTGTTCGTTTATATAGAGGATCGGATTTCCTACATTTTTCAAGCGATTTCAACAAAACTTCACTTTTTTTGGCAGGTAGTGTGTCTTATTGTCTTGCACACTTTTTTCTTTATTTTTACATTCAGAATGCTTTAAAAATTCCATTTACAAGACAATTGTTTATAATAAAATTCTATTCAATTGGTAGACTCATAACGATTGAAAACAACGTTTTTGTTTGAGTTTGACCAATTTGTAAAAAAAAAAAAAAAAAAAAAAAAAAAAAAATCTTTGTCAATTTTAATTTTCAGTCTTTATGATGGTTGATACTTGATCTATCTCTTACTGTTACATCCCCGGGCAACGCCGGGCTCTACTGCTAGTAAGTAAATATAACAAACCCAACTGGAATTGGAACTAGTCTCTAAAATTTCCGATTCAGAGCCATTATCTATTACCCCACCCACACATCCAAGCTTGCAGTGCTTGGTATTCACAAGTGGTCACCCATGTAGGTACCTACCAGGCTTGATGTTGCTTAACTTTAGTGATCGTAGGAGAACTGATCTTTCAATGTGGTATGTCAGTAAGCTCATTCATGTTAAGAACTTCCAGTTTTGCCAGTAATTTAACACATTGACTTCCAAGCCTCATTTGTGCTGGGGTCACAACACTATATTTTTGTGTAAGTGACTTTGTTTTAACATTGTTTCATTATATGAAGCAAGGATATCATAGACAGTATTTATTACCCACGACTCAGAGTGTCGTTCAATACCCAAGTCTATTTTACAACCCAGAGTCCCACACAAATACATGGTACAGCTCTGTGTATGTAAAAAAAATAAAATAGAAATGCCAGAAAAAAAAAAAAAAAAAAAAAAAAAAATCAAGAATATTGATTTGGGGGAAAAATCATGGTTTTGGTGTACCATGATCTAATAAGTAATTAATCATAGCATCCCACTCCTAATAATCCACATAGAAAAAAAAATGGAAAACATCCCACCAGAAGGAGGGTTGTGGGGACTTTACAAACATACCCAACCATGACGCTGACAAAAGATCGCGAGACAAAATATAGGATCGAACAAAGAATAAAAAGAAAACATCAACAGATAAGAAACCGGGTTGAATTAAGAGTCCCTTTCTCTGTATACAGAAAATAGTGTTCTTGTTTCTTTGTATTACATAGGGGTGGGGAGAAGATAGCATTAAAGAGAATGCCTCAAAGAAGGATGATAAATTTTAGTGGATTTGATTTTTTACCTTGATTTCAGGTTTCTTTGAAAAAAAGTCTAAAATTACATCATGGAAAATTTAAAGCATACCACTGTCCTAAGTAACCAACAGCACTTTCCAATAAAATGTAAAAGTAGGTTTAATTATAATGGACCAATTTTTTTATTTTTTTATTTACAGGTTATCAACCTTTTATTGGGTTATTTAAAGCCAAAACATTTTGCATTGTAAGAAGTCTTTTTTGCAAGTGAATATTGTATTCATTTTGTGGAGAATAATTTTTACCAGATACCTGTTATTTAACCCATAGCAGTGTACAACACCTGTGTCATCAGCACACTGCTATATGGCAGCAAGGCTTGGACAATATATGCCACGTCCTGGGAATAGCGTAGTAAGATAAGGTGCCCAACACTAAGGTCCTGTCTTGAGCAGGTCTGCCCAGCATGTTCACACTGCTCAAACAGCACAGACTCTTTTGGTTAGGCCATGGCCAACGCATGCCAGATGGCCGCATCCCTAAAGGCCTTCTGTATAGAGAGCTGGCCTCTGGAAGATCTACGAGGCAGCCATAGGTGTAACATGAAAGCTGTGAACATCACAGAGTCCTGGGAGAGCCTGATAGCCATATAATCGAAATGGCGAGGAACCCTGAACAAACACCTCAAGTCAGGGGAGGAAAGGAAAGCAGAAAGCAAAGTGACAGTTCCAACAGACCAGAGGCAGAACATACATGTAACCTGCAACAGAGGTTGTCACTCCTGCATTGGCCCCTACAGTCACAGACATCGATGCGCCAGCAAAGCAGACAACTAGGATGCTACCCATGGTCAACCCTGACCGACAGAGGCCTACACTTAACAGGGTGAAGAAGAAATCGTTTCCTACTTTTGTTCTCTGATTTCTTATTCCAAGTTGCTATTCATAATACTACCTACACATCCAAAGTTTAATTGTAAATGTAGAGTGAATGGCCATGAAATAAATGACAGAATTGCTCAACAAATACAATTGACAAAGTTTGCAATAAATAATAACATCAGAATCCATCTTGCACATTCATAAATCTACCATTCGTCCATGCATTGGATATTGCTGCCATATCTGGTCTGGTGCTCCAGCTATATATCTCAAGATTCTTGACAAATTCCAAAGAAGGGTCTGCAATGCTAACAGTCCTGACCTGGTATCTCAACTTCAGTCACTTTCCCACAACCATAACATGGCTTCCATCTGTCTTTACTTTAAATAATTTTATGGCAATTGTTCTAATGTATATTGGCTTGAGAAAGATGCTTATGGTTGTTTAATCTCCAGGGAAAAGGCACTGTATTTATTGATTATTTTCAAAATGGCCACACCATCTTTAGAGTGAGTGGCCATGGTTAAATATAAATTAAATGGCCGAACTGCCCAACAAACAGAATTGAAAAAGTTTGCAATAAACAATAACAAGAAAAATGAACAGAATTAAAAAAAAAATAATATAAAGCAAGCAAACAATAAACAGTAATATAGCTGTGATGCCATTTGTGGTGAAATTGTGATAAGTTTTGTGACAACATTCTCTGATCATCCATTGTTCACTGCACCAGTGATGACATCCAAGGTTGAGAGTATTTGCATATACACCCAACTCGCTAAGTGCACAGGTTCGTCTACTTGGCCAGGGTCGCTTTCAACAAATAATACAAGTGATAACAAATGTTTATAAAAACATTAGTTGGGAGTTCACAACAATATGATTTCTCACTTTTCCTTCGGCTGAACTGACAACTTTACTGGCCTCGACGACTCCTAATTTCCCACTACTGGTGCTTCTGCCACTGGCTGCTGGGTCACCTACCTACCTACTTCTCTCATGGCTGGACACGCCTTTTTTTCTTGACTTCCTCTTTCATTTTATATGGATAAATAATCCTGGAGTCCCAACCCCCTCCATCCACTTGTGTTCTGGAAGGTTTGGGACCATCCCAAAAGACTACTTTTATGACTGTCTAAAATCATTGATAAAAATTTTCATTTCCCAATTCAAAGGTGAACTGGAGACATGAATCCTGAAAACACTGACACTTTACTTAGACAGACTGGAAACAAAATTCCCAGGAAACTCACATAGCTGAGTGGACTTAAAAGGAAGGAATTCATCTCTTTATCTTCTAAAGATGTGTGAGAAATCATTATTACATGGCAAATAGTTCACAAACTAAGAATTGAGGTTGATACACAAGCAAATTTGAATAAGTGAACATAACATTCCGACTTCTAGGCAAGATAGACTGAGTCTGAGAATTGGCCTATTTCATTGGCTCAGAAGAAATCCCAGTATGCATTTGTGTGCTTCTGCCTATAAATTGAGGAGGGGAAAGTGTTTTGCAGTTATTCCCACTAGAGATCATTTCCTGAGAGTGAAATCAGCACCCCCACCTCAATCTAATAGATGAATGCACTCATATTTACTGAGATTTTTGGGGACTCATCAATGGAATTATTTGAAATCAGTAAATGATCAAGTTTTGTCTACATTTGTCCCAGAGTGTTGTTTGATACTTTTGTTTGTAATTGTTTTTGTCTGAACTTTGCCATTGGACTTTTGTTATGTATGCTGATGGGTAATTCCCCTAGTATGGGGGGGGATTCCATCTACAGAGAATTCATCTCCAGGAATGAATTGTTAGCTGTGCCCTTGGTGATAGAGGCTATTAATATAAGGACCATCTCCCTGCTGACAACTGACGAAGTCGTGGAAATTGATTGACATCAGCAGGGAGGTAATGGAGGAAGCCCTAAAAACGCTGAATATTGGGGTCAAAGATTTGGTCCAGAGGACCAATGCGATGTGGGGTATCCTGCTGGTGACAGAAGGAAGTCTTTGGCCTGGGACATTCTCACCACAAAATCAGTGAGGCTGAAGACTGTGTATATGGGCACCCGGATAACCTTACATGGAGTGTCCACGTACATCACTGACAACCATTTGGGAGTTTTTCTAACAAGGGACAGATGTGTCGAGGATGTCCCACCAACGAGAAGCAGAGCAAGCATTGCCACCAGTAATTTTGAAGTAATGGTGACAATGATCTGGAAAGATTTCTCAGATGTCTGCAACTTACTGATCTGTGACGAATGATCCGTCTTTGTCATTGTAGAAGGCCGACGTCCTCATTTTTGGTCCTGTGGTGCCGCAGGACATCTTTTAATGTTGTGTCTCAGCAGGAACCCAGTGCCAGCAACAGCCACTCCAGCAGTGTTATCAATAAACAAACCAGCAGCATCAAAAAGAAGCAGTTGGGACAGAAAAATCCAGACAGGCCCCCAGTGAGTGTACAGAGGTGGTAAAGAGAGGAAAAAAGTTGGCTACCCCCTCTTCTCCAGCAGGATGTCCCACCCAGAAAGGCAATCTTGCCAAAACAGCAAAAGCACCAGCAGCCAAAGGAGCAACTACAGCAGCAGATGCAACCAAGGAGAGGCGACAGCAGCCAGAGCAACAGCTGCAGATTGAGCAGGCACTGCCACAACTAGACCTTTTTATGGAGGTGGCGGAGATGCTTCCACCTTGATCCACCTCATTGTAAAGGGGGAGGGAGGAGGAAGAAGAGCAGTATATAATAAAGTCACCAAGAAGGAAAAGAAAAGGCCCTGGTAGAAGCCAAGACTCAATCCACCCCTGCTTCACCAGTCAACTGTTCGGTAAGAAGATGAGCCTCCCCTCTTCCCTTTCTTCCTCCCCCATTCCATCCCAGGGAAAAAAAAAAGGAAGAAAGAAAAAGTAGATTCCCAGATGGGAGAAAATTTTCAAAGTAGACAGGCAGGCTCTTGAGAGGGACCTTTCCACCCAGGCGAAGGCCTTCTTGAAGCTTCTCTTTAAATTCACCTTCATTGAGATCATGTCAACAGAGGACCTAAGGAATTTCCAAAAAGCCTCTGGAATGTTCACCCTAATAAGAAACACCGGTGGGAATCTGAGAGTTTGGGATCACTTGTTGGGAGCCAAGGTCGCTTTCCCCAAAATCAGGATGGCACAATTTGAGTCGTCGGAACTTAAGAAACTGTCGCAAGAGGTTACTCCACCCCTCACTATATAGGGCCCTAAAACTGATTTTCTTGATGGCTTTGTCTTGGATGGATGAATTACATCTGATATTAGTAGTGGAAGTCTGAGATAATGCAGTGGGGTCTTGACTCCCACAGACTTCTGTTTAGTCTGAATGTAAAGGATCAAACTTAAAAGATGTCTATCAAGCTAATCAGCTTAAATGTGAGGGGCTTAGATCAGAGTAAAACTGCCTACCTGCTTCATGATCTCTTGTCCTTCAGTGCAGACGTGGCCATGATCAGAGAGAGAGAGAGAGAGAGAGAGAGACTTTGTATTGTCTAGCAACTTTGTTGTCTATTCAGCATACAGGAACCAACTGACCAGAAGTCAGAAGTGTTACCTTGCTGGGTAAACATACCCAGGGTGCAAAGGTGAACCTTGTTCCTGTCAATGGGAGGAGGAGTTGATTGCGAACAATATTGTCATGAACAATAATTCATTTTGGATTGTTGCAGTTTTTGTGCCCAATGATTGAACAGAGTGTGCCTACCTTTTCCGTCGGTTAGGAGTGTTCCTGGCAGATTCGTCATGCTTAATCTTAATGGGGGGACTGGAATGACAACACAGATCCCAAGTTAGACAGAGGACCGAGAGCTAGTAGGAGGTCAGGCAATAATCGCTTGGTTGATCTGATTAGCAAATTTGGTCTCATTGATAGATACTGGGTTGAATTATCTGGGGCAGGAAATGCGGATGTGGGCTCTTAAGTGGCCATCTATCTGGGTAACCAGATACCTGGATAGAATGTTAATAAGAAGGGTCAATCTAAATTTACTAGATTGTCCCACTAGTTAGGCTATTCATACCATAGACTTATCTGTGTCCAGATGGTATTAAGTGCTAGGCCTAGAATGGCTGGACACTGGAAGTTCAATTTGTCTTTACTGGACAGGCAAGACTTCTGGCAACAGCTGACTAGATTAGTGCAGCAGGAACTAGTGGGGGTGGTTATTGGGAAGAGTTTGAGAGAGGCTTAAGGTTAGTATTAGGACTGTCACCACTAAATATAGGCAATGACTCGCCTTAGATAAGGCTAACAAGATGAAGACTCAAGGATAGTCTGTCACAGGCAGAGACTGGGGGGGGATAGGTTTAGTCAGGGAGGCTCTGGAGTAAGAGGTTAGCAAGCACTACCTTCCTCTTATTCCTGACCAACTTCATTTATTGCAACTAATCAAAATTTTTAATTAATTTTGGGGGGCATTTTATCCCACTGTGCATTCAAATTGGCAATTTTTGCTTTACTTTCCTTAACCCCATATTGCAAAATAGGATCTCTCATCTCTTTATTACTTAATTCACTGACCACCTCAAGCCTTCTAAAACTATATCCTAAAATCTACCCCCACCCCGCAAAAAAATTTTTTTTTTGTTTATTAAAAGACACTTCTACTGTTGTAGACATACTTATAGATTTTTACATAAGTCACATTGCTGCTGTTGACATTTTTTTTTTTAAATCATTTCATCCCAAGCAAGACAGGAATGCCACAAGAAGTACGCAGAGGGTTACAGAGAGTGAAAATCAAAGTGAAGAATAGGGAGGATTGAGGATAGGACAAAAGGTGAACGAGATTCAAGAAGACAGAAGATGATGACTGACATTGCCTTTAAATTTTTTTACGACTGTAGTTATCAGGGAAGCAAGTAAATGGAAGGGAGTAGAAGTAGCAATTGCAGTTAGCTATTTCAACAGTAAATGGGTGGGACCTAGATGCCAATCTAGTAGCATGCATGTAGTTGGGGCACCTGGGAAAAAGAGTTTATTAAAGCAGTAGCCATGAAAATATTCGTAGAAAAAGGCAAAAGGAAGTCACATCATGTTGGTAAGAAAATGACTGAAATCAAGATGCCTGTGCCTTCAACACTGAAATGTCCATCCCTTGTGTGTAATACAGTGGTACCTCGATTTTCGAATTTAATTCGTTCCTGAAAGCCATTCATGAACTGAAAAGTTTGAAAACTGAAACAATTTTCCCAGAGGAATCAATGTAAAATGGATAATCCATTCCCGGACCCTGGATGATTGCTTATTCAAACTTTCAGAACAGTACTTTGTGTACAAGTTTATACACAAAACCAATGAAAATCATTAGATCTAAGAAAAGATAAAGAATAAAACTGCATATAAATAAGAAAGGCAATTTTATTTCTGTGCCGAGGAGTCTTGATGGCACAAATAGAGGGTGGAGAGGAGGTAGGGGGAAGGGATGTTATTGTTTGGAAGGGGAGTCCTCCATCTCCTGGATTTTCTGTTTCTTGCCAGCAGATTTTGTCTGAGACTCACTAGGCCTCTTTTTCACCCAAATCCTTTCTAGTGAAACTTGCTTTTGCAACTGTTTCACAATGTTATGGAAGTGAGATACAGCACAGTCATTGAAAATGTTACTGACATGGCTTGCTACTGCCTTATCAGGGTGAGACATTTCAACAAAATTTTTCGCTTTACTCTATTTTGCACACACTTCTTTAATAAGAACGCTAGGCACATACCCACTTCTCTCCTGCACAATATAAGACCTACCAGCAAAAATCAGACAGCAGTTCTTAGCATGAATACACTGAGTGCGGGCTGACGCAAGAGTGGCGCCAATCACATCAGTGATCATGGTGCTGCCCATGTGGTGTAGTTGGCTTGTTCGTCAACCTAGTTATCGTATGACAAAAGGGAAAATTTTAGTTCAAAATTTTTGTTCGACAACCAAGGTTCCACTGTATAAACTAAGTAGTGTTTAGTTCTATTTCCAAACCAGTATTGCAGAATATCCAATTGAAACCAAAATAGTGGTGTCTGGGAGAACATCTTTGTTTTCACTTTGTCATACTTCTTTCTTCAAACAGCAATTTCCTATCCCACCCTAAACAGGCCAGCACAGCCAGGCAACAATACAGCAATGAAAGTATTAAGGCATTCTTAATTGAGCCAAGAAATTTCACTACCCCATCAGAGAAACTAAAATTCATTCAAATTTGATTTACGTACAAATGAAAGGACAAAAATAAGTTTTAACCGTTCAACTCTTCATCAATTTACATTTGTCCAGATCAATTGTTTCATTTCTATTCACTCATTCCAGTTTCACTATCTTCTGCTAAATTTCAGGAAACTTATAGCTCCATCCTCCCAGAACATTTTACAGAGTGTTGGCTGAAAAGTCCCAATCCCAAGCAGTTTCCCCAAAAATCAGTTTTTGAGTGACTAAACACTAGAATACTAAAGTGGGCCAGGCTGAGAAATTTTCAACACTCCATCATAACACTACCGTAGGTGTCTTTTACAGTCTTCCAAGGAATTTAATTTCATCCCAACACAGAGAATTCTGGAAAGGTCTGATATCCCGAATTAGCTTGTCAAATCATTCATTAGTGAGTGTCCAGATTGACTCCAAACCAATGGCATACCTTGATTTACCATTCTATAGAATGGTTTTTCACTCATACCGAGGCAGACTGGGACAGCTTCCGGTCCTATATAATGGAAGCTCCTCCCCCAACCTTCTTCAAAGCTGCTGTCCTAATCTTCAAATGGAACTTTTCTGGAATGGAGTGTTTTATACCCGAAAAAGAATTCCAGCAAAAATCAAACAGTCAACCCTGGTTCACCCCTGAATATGCTGCAGCCATAGCTCAGTGGAACCACTACTTCACAATCAATTGCAAGGAGCAATGTAGTCTGGCCCTTACTTCTTTCAGAACTGCCCACAATCACTGTAAGAGAGTTCTGGAAAACACAAAGTGCAGCTACACACGATCTGTCAAGGCCAAGGTTAAAAATGGACAAATTGGATCTTTCAAGAAGATCATGGAGCAGCTGGATAGGAACAACCTCTTGTGAGACAAGCAGTATGGGCTTTGATCAGCCTGATCCACTGCTGATGTCCTAACTACCATTACACACAGAATTAGTGAGATCCTTGACGACAAATACAGCAAGGACCACAGCATTAGATCTCTCAAAGGCCTTTGACAAGATGTGGCATAAAGGTTTGCTACACAAGCTCTTCATCTATGGAATCACTGGAAGGGTTTTTTCTATTATAAAATCCTTCCTAACAGGTAAATCCCTGAAGGTAGTTATTAATAACCAGTCTTCCAAAGCCCTTAAAGTGTCAGTTTAAGAAATTTAAAAAATCCATTACTTCTTTAGAATTTGCTTTGTTTACATTTCAGATACATAATTGAGCAGTTATGAACTTTTGGCATACTAAAAAAAAAAATAAAATAAAATAAAATGTGCTTAAAAAGCAGTATTCATCTTTGCTTGATCAGTAACACCCTTTGTGGCAGGGTCAGTTAAAAGCATGTCAGATCAACGTCTATTCAAATATGGGTATCCAGTAAAAATAAGTACCCAATATAAAAATTTAGGATGAATAATTATAATTAAAGGATTACTTTTTAATAAAAAAAAAAAAAATTGTTATACAGTAGGACTGTGTACTTCCTGCTCTTCCCTACTACTTTGACAATGGACTGTGCCTACTTATAAATATGGAAAGTAGCCACACATTAGATGAGGATTTGAGTAGTATTTGATTTACTAAAGTCTTTCCATTCTATGTATTAGTATTTAATAAATCTTGTTTTCTCTACCTAGTCTTCTGTTTCTTTGATACTCTAACTACAGCCTTCCTAATTCTTGGCTATTTTGAACTCCTATGTACGAGTATTTAATAAACCTCTTCTTTGTTTTCCCTAGCTGGTTATCTGTTACTTTCATATGCTCTCTAACTACGGCCTTCCCAATTCTCAGCTATTTTGAACAAAGACAACAATATAATATAAATAAGAATGTTACAATGAGAATATTACTATTTCTTTATAATGATACCAGTGGAGGAGTTTATGAAAACATCAAATTGTTAACCTAAAAAGGACAAAAATAAAGTTCAATGAAAAGACAGAACAAGCACAGTTTGGTTTATAGGCCTTAATGTGAAAAGGCATTTCATTCCAGGCATCTTTTACACAAAAAAAACATACAGATATCAAGCAAAAGAAAACAAGTGGAAAAAGGTAGAAGGCGGTAGTAGTGGAGATGCAACAGCTGGGAAATATTTTCTGGTTTTATTTGCTGGTCTTTTATTCTTTGAGTGTGTGTGTTATCTAATCAACAGATATCAGGAAAAAAATGATCTAAATTCAAATATGGTAATGAGCATCACAAACCAACCTCCTTAAATTCATTTTAATCCTAGATACAATTCAGAGATTAGGTATATCCTTCAACTTATGTTCCAGCAGATACAACCAATTATATAAGAGTGCTGTATCCCTTCAGGATGTAGACGATCATGACCCTCCACATCTTCCTGTCCCTTATGTTGCACTTTATTTTCCTGTTCCTCTTTCCTACAATCCGTCCTGTGAGTATCAGATTTCCAAAAATTTTATGTACCCCATAAATTTCAACTGTCTCTTCCTGATGTTAAGTATAAATTTTCTTTTTGTTTAAACAACTTAAATAAATAAATGAAAAAAAAAACAAAACAAAACAAAAAAAAACAATTAACTGACAGGTTACTCCTTTTCTTTGTATTTTTTAACAACAGACTTTGACAGAAGTGAAAAACATCTGTACCGTAACTAATTTATATTTTCCTTATCTATTAAATATTAAAATCATGTGCACAGTCACACAAGCTGTATCAGCAGGAGCAGGCTAATGTTGAGAGTGAAGGTTTTTGCATATAAACAGGGTTGGATAAATGAGTCATTGTCAGTATTCCGCCATGAAGATAGATTTACTTCCAAACAAAGCAAAGCACCTTTTTCTGCTGATACTAAGTCCAGCCTTAATAAAATACACAGGCTGACCAGAAACTTCAATAAATATTACCAAATCCTAACAAGTTCCTGTCTGTATTTCTGGTATAAGGAGTTACCATTTACACACATTCAGACTATTGTCATCTTTATTGCCATTATCCCATTTCGGTCACTGTGACCTCCAGCCTTCATAAAGTGCATACACCCAGTTCGCATTCCTCCCCGGTCTTTCAAACAGGAGTAGAGGTTTATCCCTCGTGTCCTGTTTAGGATTGGGTTTCTGGTCTCTTCTAAAGTTTGCTTTAGCCCTGTAATCCTAACACTTGTCCTTTTTTACAATAATCTTGAGTGGATCTTGGGCCTTCAATTAGGTGAACATTAGTAAAAGAAAGAAATAAGGATCAGGGTAGGCTACAAGAAATTCTGAACTAAATTCTTTCTTTACTCTATAGGAATGGACTGTTCTTGTTCCATTAGACATGCCTAAGGATATCATGTCTAGTTCTTATTTTTAATACTGCTCACGATTTCCACTGAATTCACTAGGCTATTGTCCCATGGTAGACTAAAACATGAGTTTGTTAATTTTATGACATAATAATTGTGAGTTCAATCCCTGCACCAGGCAGTGTGTATTTGGACTCAATGGTGAGTAATAACTGTACAGTACTAAAAACAAGACCTAGACATGTGCAGTGGAACGAGAACAGCTTAACTCCTGTTGATTAAATAAAGGCTTCAGTTTGGAATTCCCTGTAGATTACCTGGATTGATATTCACCTGATAAAGGTACAATAGTCCAATTATTTTACATCTGTTACACTATCTATTCCCATTTAATCAAGTCTTTTTATTTTTTTTTTTTTTGTTTCAGTAAAAGAGAGTTAAATCAAAGTCTGAATTAATTTAATTCAAAGAAAAAGGATTTCAAATAAACAATCTGATCTGAACCTGAACAGCTTTTCACTTTTGAAGCATCAGGTATTCCAGGTGAACTTGCATGCCTTTGCCAACTGGACATAAGTGTTAAGAACTGAACTTGAACTTGTTGACACTCACCTTAATTAGATAAGTGCTTAAAAGTTACAGAAAAAAAATTAGCTTCGTTGATATTGTTTCGTGGCATATCAACCTCTATGGGTTATTTAATACCGAAATCTAAATATTTTCAACACAATTTTATGCCTTCAACTAGATATCTTGTACATCATTTTATACTTTCAGGGCAAACATACATTTATTTTAGATATATAGGGTGTAAATGATAAAATGTATTGTTGGTAATTTTTTTTTTATAAGAATGTATTGCTGATAAATTTACTATAGAAATCTATCGCTGGTAATTTTACTCTAAAAATGTAATTTTTATATTTTTAGTGTTGTATTGATTGTCCTTTTGCTATAAAAATGTCTTTATTTTATTTTATTTTTACTTACTACCCCCCCCCAATACTGTCCTAGTGTTTTGATTTGTTCGATAGTTGACTATTTGCTCAAAGGTGGGATTCTAACAGGTGCTACCACCTGGGTTAAGGTAGATCTGGGAACAACAGCAATTAAGAGGTGGTACCATGCTCCTCAAAACCTACAATCTCCCAATCAGAGGGCTTGCTGCCAGATGTAGTTTATCATCATATCCAAGAGGGAAAGAAAACAAAAAAAAAAGACAGAATTTGAAATGATATACAGTCAAAATTTATCAACTCCTGTTTTAGGCTGTATACATTCCGTTAAAACTACAATATAACATTTGGGACAAAGATGATGTAATAAGGCCATTTTAAAAAAATCTGATGCCAAGTCACTACATAAATAAAAAAAAGTTATTAATAACTTATGTAGGAAAAATTTGATTCTGAAATCTTTAAACGCATCAATGTTCTGTAATTCCTGTCATGAATGCTTAAATGGAATTCTCGTCAAATATGACTGGAGATTACACTACATAAAGTTCAAGCTTCAAATCCTAGCCAGATATCAACATTTTTGCCAATAAACAAATGTTCCATTTCTCTATTTTAAAAACTAGTGTAATACTCAAAGAAATAAGGAGATGATTTACATATGGATTGGCACTTTTATCAAGGATCAGTGAAGTTTCTTAGTCAGAAACACAGATGTGAATATGCAATTCCAAGGGGGCATAACCACATGCAGCAAACAAGATTGAAGGAAACAGTTAATCACTGCTGCATTCTTAAGGGAGTGCTAAGGGAGCTGGACAATTTCTAGAACTCCCAGCACATACACACAAGCAGCCTCTACTTTAAATATAACCTTGCGTTACACTATTGTTTGGAGGTGATAAATATAAAGGGTCACTCAAAAGATAATAAAATAAAATGCTTCCCATTTTATTAACTAATGTCAGAAGAGGCTTATCATAATATGACAATCCAAATAGAAGCTTCTCACTAATAACTTATGTTACAGATTGCACTCTGGCAATGAAAGTGCATATGTAGCATATGTGTATTACAGAAGAAATTGCATCCATTGCTGTTTAACAAAACTTGCTGAATGTTTATCAAGAACAAACGGTGGATGTAAGCACAGGCAGTGGCAACAGTGATATGTGACAAGCCACAAAATGAAGAGCACCTTGAAAATGCATATCCAATGGTGGTGACTATGTTGAAAAATGTGTTTTTCTAACTGAAAACTTGCTCAATCCAACAGTGTTATTGTGCTCCTTGCATCAGTTTTTATTTTCAGAGCATGCCTTATACAATGCATATGTGAATAAGTTGGAGATCTCATCAGGGACAAAGGATTTTTTTTTTTAATCTGGGAGATAACTTGCACAAAAATTTTTAGACCAATCTATATTGAAATATCATTGTTCATAATATAAGGAGGATTTTATTACAACAACAAAGACAATTTAAAATTTTAAAATTGGTTAATTTCTTTACTGCTTAAAACCATTCCTAATTGGCTAATAGAATTCGGACAGACAAATTTAATTTGCATTTTTGAAATAATTCCATAAAGATACACATAAATGGTATGACCTATATAAGCAGATTAAGGTAAGATTTTGGTTTTCTTATTTATATTTATTTCTCTTACTATCTCCAAAATAGATGGATAATCAGAATTGCCAGACCACAAAGCTGTATTTTGACCAACAATCAGAAAAGCTTCATAAGTACAATATTAGAAAATAAACAAATAACAAAAAGGAGACCATGTCTAAAAATAGATGTATATTTAAAAAATCACCAGGCGATAGTTCAAGCAACCAACCAGAAAACCAGGATATATGACTGTGAGCCAATGAGTAGCAGAGCAGTATCTATAGATGCGTATATAACCAGATTGAAAATAAATTTTGTCCATTCTCTGATGCCGTGGTCATCAATATATCCAAAAGGAAATACAACATTTGCACGACTGACTGGTGACTTTAGATGGCTAAACATTCTGCTACATTTAAAAATATACACTTTTCTTTCTCCAACTTTTTAAGCGGCCTGCTGATACATTTGAAAATCAACATACATTCCTTCACCCATATTGTCAAGCAATGACTACTACATCTGGATACATACATACATACATTTACTTCCTCACAGATTCTCTCTTGCCCTTTAATATGCACTAGAATTTTTACACTTGAACTCTTGAAACTTTAACCTTATCCTTATATTGTGTTATATAAAGGTTTATTTTGTATTTATCAATAATCTGTTTATTTTCTTTTAATCATTACACAAAGCCAATATACACACAAGTCATTTATACCGATATATAAATAGGAACAGACATTGTCATAAGAAACAATTCATCAATAACTGATAAGCTCCTAACAATCATAAGGTAAGCATATCTACTTTTGTCCTCCAAAAAGGCATATTTTCTCATTTGCTCAAATATTTAACAAGATTTTTTTTTTTTTCAAGTTATCTATTGTATTTAAAGTTTTGTGTTTTATTCTCTATTGTAAGCAGGATTAGATACTTTCAAGAAAAATAAGGTGTCTATTTCCAGGGCTGAGAGGAGTCTCCCATAAACACCAGCACATTTACAGGAAAGAACACACATTGTGTAGAGAACACTTAGTAATTAACAGCATTTGAGACAGACCAAAGAAAATAGAAGCCAGAAATTTATGAAAAAGAAAAAAAAAAAACAAAAAACTATAACCTCATCTAGATCAATGGTTCTCAAACAGGGAGAACCCCAGCAACCCCCCCCATGGGGGTCTCTTTTTCACAAGTTACTTATTGACTGTAATCATCATTAGAATAAAATCGATGTAAATATCCAGACCTTTCATTAAACATTTTGTTTGTTGAATTACAATACCTTGGCATACTATTGAATAGTATGTTTCAGTTTATTTAATAATTAGTTATGAATTAAACCAAATTACTGTACATGTATTCAAGTTTAAAAATCTATCAACATTTTCTATTGCTATTAAATTCATAAGACTACTACATAAAAATAATATAGAAAAAGAATTAAAATTTTCCATGATATAAGCATATTATTTGGAAGCACCTTTTAAGTTTGACCCTCTTGGAAAGGAGGCAGATGACAATCTGACTTATGGTGGAAATGGTGCATTAGATAAAAAATGGTTGAGAATCATTGTTCTAGTCCTTCATTCTGTCATGTTAAGGTTTTTAATATATCACAGATATACTAATGCTTATAATGGACCTTGGAGAGTAGACAAAAAAAAAAAAAAATTTCTTTTCTGTTTCCAAGCACCTTATTTTAGAGCCTGTCACCACAGAGTTTGACATTTTTATTGAACTTTTTCTTTATTGAATTACAATACTTTAGCATTCTATTGAACTTTGTCTACTGAACTATGCTTCAGATTATTTAATTAATAATTAGTTATAAATTAAAACAAATTAAAGTTTAAATATTCATCAACATTTGTTACTTCTATTAAATTCATAAAACTCCTGTATAAAAAATGATCTGTGTAAATGTCTATGTAATAATATGTAAAAGAATAAAAGAATGAAGATTTTCAATAATATATGCATATCATTTGGAATACAGAAATTGCATCGGACAATATTGGAAAGGTGGGTAATGACATTCCAACTTATGGTGAAAAGTGTGCATTGGACACAAAAGGTTTAGAACCAGGTCTGGATAATTCTAGAACCCATTAAAATGTCAGAAGTACCAAAGGCAGTAAATAAAATACAAAATGACATCATTTAGATCAACATTCAGCAATAAAGATCTACGGAATTTATCATAATATTAGCTGAATATGGATTGCCTTTATTATTCTCAGTTTGGTGTGGCTCTTTATGTACACAGTAAAGACTATTTCAACATCAGTGACACCCAGCTGGTGCAACTGGTAGAAACTTAATAGTTTCACTATTATCTAACTGAGAGTGGTTTCCATTACTGTGTCCAGAATAAAATTTATTTTTCATAATAGGAATTAAAGAACAGGTTAGCAGAGAAAGCGACATGTGAAAGAGAGTGCTGAATAGTTCCAATCAAGAAAGCATTCCAAAACTGATTCAGATGTTGGTCAGATTAGGAGAAGTTGTTTCAGCACCCCCTCTTACAAAAATACATGATTCACTTTCACTCTTGCCTGAATTGGCTTCTGATTGAATCTTAAAGGAAAAACCTGATGCTTACAGATAATGTCAAACAATTTCATAGTCATCATCACTGTCACAAAAGGAACATCATTAACCTTTAACACTCTGCATTATTCAGAAGTATTGCTTTTAACACTACATCCTAAACTACAATGGCCTCATTCTGAATTTCAAGCAAGGTTATTTTCACTGTTGCTATAGCAGGGCATGATAACACAACCATGAGATTTAAATATAACACTTGTTGAGCAAATAAATAGAGTCACCTACAATTGTAGAACAAACATTTTGCTTTGGGAATAAATCATCTTTTGAGTGCTAATGGACAATATGTTATTAACTATCCTGGCAATTCTTGGCAATCTTCCACTTGTGTCTCACAAAACATTCAGGAGAGAAGAAGAATATTTGCAGGGCATTCTTGGAGAAGTAAGGATGCGCCTATTAGTGATATTCTATTGTGAAAAATAGAACTGACAAATTGGCATTGGTTTCCCATTCAAAACATACATTCAGTATATAAGTGAAGACATAGGATGACAACTCAAAAACTACCAAGTGCGATAACCAATTGGAAAGAAAGAGTTGTCAGGATTTGTGCAATTGGCAAACCCTGATGATGGCATTGATTAGGGAAAGAAGAGTTTGAGATGGTCAGTAAAAAAAAGTACAAAGATGAAGTTGGTAGGATTTACTAAAACCAGTCTATTAGGCAAAGTCATAAATAACTTCCTTTTTGGGGGACCAACCAGTTATGTTTTAAAGAATAAAGTTGAAAAACAAAAATGGAAATTATAACAGAACCTAAAGGATAAACCTGACCATGCATGAAAGAAGAGAAAGAGTCTCTAAAAGAGACAGTATCACAGGAAGAGAGAGAGAGCAGTGGTAAGCCAGAAGAACCGCCTATTGCTCGCTTCACACTCCTTCCTTGTCTTTTGAACAGGAGTAGAGGTTTTTCCCTTGTTCCTGTTCTTTAAAGTTTTCTCATTTTCTTTCCCATTTTTCTTGCATCTTAGTGGTATTATTGCCTTGCTTAGGATGAACTGATAAAAAAAAAAAAAAAAAAAAATGCCAAACTTGCCAAGCAAAGTTATATTTAAAGTTTAAGAATAAAAAGTCTTAAATCAATGACCTTGACGTAAATGGGATTTGCAAGGATGCTTTTGTGGGGCTTTTGATGAAGTAGGGAAAAAAAAAAATTAACAAAATATATTCAAATACAACATTCACATCAGTATTTCATGTAGACTTTAATGAAAATATTTATGAATAATTTGTGTCGATAAATGACATAAAAACTGACATTCCAATCTGATCATGTCAAATACTTGTACGACAGGACAAATGGAGTCTGATGCAATAGCAGTATTGTTTCTAACTCTCATTTCTATCATTGTTATTTTTAATGACACACTGAAATGCACAGGAAACATTCACAGAAAATTGAGCCTTCCATTTTCAACACAAGAAATACAGAGATTTGTTCATTATTAAAGTAAAATGTGTTAGATAAAACTAAACAGAAAAATTCAGTTTCTACAGTAAAGATTTGCCAGAGAGAAAAAAAAAATGCGATGTTCAAAAAAGATTTGAAAATTGTCTTAGAAGATACAGTCTCTGTAAATTGTTTACACACACAAAACAAAAACAAAAAAAAAACAACACCTGATGAGTGAAGATTTTTTTTTTTAAATAATTTTAATGTTAAATTTTTTTATCGTTCATGAACTTTCATGCAGGTCTAGGGAACATAGCTCATTTTGACACTCAACTTTACAAACTTATGGTTACAGGTATTAAAATCAGCCAATTTGGGTACTTTAAATAATAAAAGTAAACATGTCATTTATCAAAAGATTAGATCATTTCTTACTGTTTTCCAAAATATTTTAAACAAAACAAAATTCAAGACATTTCACCTATCAGCTGACTCATTTTGTTTTCATGATAGATTTAAATCAAAACAGCATGCTTATTTTTCAACAATGAAACTTGGTATTCAGGTTTGGAAAATCAAGTACAAAAGAATAGATTTCAACAACAGAAAAATTTAAAAACAAAGCATAAACAAAAAGTGGGTGTGGAATGTTAGCAGATTCTCTTTGAACTTTAATGTAAAAAAAAAAAAAAAAAAAAAAAAAAAAAGTCATTTGAAAAGAAGAAACATTACATTTAAGACATTTATTTATACTTAAAGAAATGAAAAATAATAAAAAGAAATAAAGTGCTATCCTGATTCATTATCCAAGAATTCATTCTAGTTTTTAGAATACTAAGTTTACTGAATTATTATTTTAAAGCTATGCATAACTTACTGGAAGTTTAAAAAAAGGTCACCCTGATATGTATAATGAGAATGCTTTTCTTATATATTTGCCTAAATGGTCAATATTTTTCAAACATTGTTGCTTGTGATTCTTTATTTCTTTCATATTAATATTTATGACAAATAATCCCAGCTCATTATTTTGTTATGAATATAAAAGAAATCCTAATTCAAAATTAATTACAATAAAACAGGGTTGGTGCGTACTACTCCCTAACCCAGCGACTTTCAAGCATGATTGAGAGCTCCCCGGGCAGTGCTTTGTGACCCTTGCTATCTTATCAACATTTGTATTTTTTCAACCTAAATTTATATACATTACAAATGAAACTAAGCAAAAAGATACAAAATTTCTGGAATGATGTCATTCTAGGGTCTTTTTTTTCCTGCTCAAATCTGAATTTGTTTTGCTAATGCTAAGTTTCAAAAAACACCATTTTTTATCCATAATGTTCAACATGTCAAAACCATTCAACATTTTAACAAGAAAAACATCAAGCTGATAAAAATTGCTGCAAAATATTGATTTAATCAAGCAGAATGATCTATTATGACATATCTTTAATTTATTTTTTAGATATTTTGGATTTATTTTCACTTTTTCTAGTTAAATTGTTTACCTATTGCATATGATCCATTATTATACATAATTAAAATAAAATTTGTATTTCATATGAATACTACCTTATGAAAATTGAGATGTTGCAGCATGGGAGCCCCCTATATCATAGATTCAAGGGGGGATACAAGACCTGGCAGAAAGAGCCATGTAAGAAATTTGGAGCATTGTCAAATTTACTGCTTAGAACGACACTGAATTATCACCCTTATATTTCCTTTATTTTTATAAGTTGACTCATATTCTGAGCGCTTTACTTTTGTATTAAATAAAAAAAAATCAGATGTGAACTGAAATAAAGCGAAAATTGTCAACTGCCAATATAAACTGAATCACATCTGTGCATTCTTTCTGCACGAAGGTGAAAGTTTTTACTTAAAAATAGTAGTTCTTAGCTTTTCAAAAGACTTTTCTTTGCCATAACTTTTTTTTTTTCTTTTTTTTACTCAATTCGACTGTCTTTTCGTTTTATTTGTCATGCAAAAATTAGTCAGACTTCCCACCAACCCCACTTATTTTTGTTTTTCAAGTAGAGATTATTACGGGTCATAATGTTGAATTAAATTTCATTGTGTGTGTGTGTGTGTCTCTAACTGACTTTATTAGGGCCTTAGGGAAAGGAAGTTGAGAAATTATATTGCATTTTTAACGTGTGATTTAAATTAATTTAAAAAAAAAAATAATATCCAGTATTTATTAAAAATCGTTTGAAGCTCAAAAACTAAAAGTAACTATAAATTACTAAAATTTTCGAACCATTCAGGTTCTTCTTTTCCGCACTATTACCCATGTGACAACACAAATGAATAAAAAAAAAAGTGATATCATCTGAACATTACACAACTCGTGAAAATGTCACATGAGGAATTCGAATTGCCAAGTGTTTTTATTTTATTATTATTGTATTTATTATGGTCAGAAAAAATTAATCTTTCCAAATAAACTTGGATACTATTTCAACAAAAGTAAAACAAACACTTTTTTTTAGTTTTAAAAAAAGTAAAAATCGCTCAAAGTTTTTTTAAAAATAAAAAAGTATAATTTTTGTTTTAAGGATTTTTCAAAGATACATGCAAGTGAATAGCCAACCCAAATGGCAAATCAAATGCAAGCTTGAAAATTTATGAGATTTTTAATTTTAAATTTCTAATAAATTTTACATTTTAATACGAGGTTAGTTAGTATGTAAATAACTTTCTTTTCTTTTTACTAGAGAGTTTTTGCCTGACAAGTAGACACTAGCAAGAAATAACCATTTGGCGATATTTTAACGTTGAAATACTATTTTGACTGTCTTTTTTGGCCATCCATACTTCAAGATTGTCTCGGAAAACATTTAAGCAAGCTTTCATCGCGTGCAGTTTAAGCCGAATCAATATATTCACTCAATAGTTGAAATGACTAAAAAAAATTTTTTTTTTTTTTTTTTTTTTTTTTTAATTCTTTCAAGTAATCATTTTTAGAGTGGTATTGAATCTTACGTTTTTATTTCTAACACTATTTTGTAGAGGAATGATTTAACTTTTCTGTTGGCAAATATCGTGGTAAAAAAATCAAATTTAATTTTGGGATGACAAAGTCATTTAAGAATAAGATTAAATACTAGTATAAAATTTTATAAAATTATATGTCAATTTATATACCATTTTCTCTTGATACTTTAAAAATTTTGTTAAATTAAATGCGATTGAAAATTAAAAAAAAATATAACAATGATCATTTTGTTTTGGTACCTAGTGAGTAGTCTAGTTAGTTTTACTTTGTGGGGTTGTATTCAAAATATTACAAATTGTTGTTGTTGTTGTTGTTATTGTATCTAATCTACACTTTTCTTTTCTTTTTTTTATAAACAAAATGTGACACTTTTTTGTTCGTTAGAACTCGACGAGCACTAGCTTTTTTTGATTGCCTAAAAGACGAAAATAAAAAAAATAAATAATTTCCACTCACAACCATCTAAAAATTATCTTTGTCAGAAAATATAATTTTCTGTTTTTAAATAAATGTCCTGTTTTAAGGCGGATACTGACGATTTTCAAAGCAAATCGTATACTTTCTGTGTACACACGTAAAACAAAACAGGATACATATATTTTTTGTTTCGTCCGCCATAGACAATTTGCCAATTTAAAAATAGCTATCCTTTTTTTTTTAACCTGAATAATACTTCAATTCTCATTCTGTATTGCATTTGAGGACTTCTTTTGATTTTTTAAATTTTATATTTATTTTTGTCTTCCACAGAAAGAAAAAAAAAAAAGGTGATATGTTTTTATAAAATTTATGCCATTTTTCTATGATTTTTTTTTAGCCTATCTCCAATATTTTTTTATGTCATAGACACGATGATTTTTAATTTCTTTTTTAATTAAAACAAAAGGAATTTTTTTTTAAAAAAGTAATAAAAAGACAGTTCAATCAATCAAAGTTTAATTTAAATTACCTTATTTATCATGGAACGAAGTCCAAGTTTATTTATCTAAAAAAATTAAATAAACTCACAAGAAAAATAACATCAAATTTAAAACAAAGTTGCTAACAATTGAATTAAAACTCAGGAAATAAACATTTTTTTTTTTTTGTAAAAGTATATACTTCAGCATTTTAATTTTTGAATGAATACCTTATTTTTGTAATTAGGACAGAAGTAAAAAAAAAAAAAAAAAATGATCACAGACAATGCTACATTTCAATGGTCCCATATGGATCCATGAAAATAATTTCTCTAAGTGTCTAGTCTCTAAATTATTAATGTTTCGAGCTGGCTTTTCCCAGAAAGCTTAGATAATGTATCTGTAATTTTAGAAGAAGACTAGGACAGGGTCTTTGTAAAATTCAAGCCAATTTTACATCAACAGGAAGAAAAAACAGTTTTGTTAGCGAACACTTTTATTTAGTTTTGTTTGATTTTTTATTTTACCAGTGATTTGGTATGTTTTTAGGGGAGCCTTTAAGGGTTTTTTTGTGACTTTTCAAAATTCACGTTTTTGTTTTGTTATTTTTCTTTTTGAAAATTAAAAAATCTGTTTTTTTTTAAATTTCGATTATTGACAGTTATTTTCCTTTTTTTAAAAAAATAAACAATTAGTTTCCTTTTTTTAAAATAAACAGTTTATAAGTAAAGGAATTTGATTATGGTTAAAGAAAAAGAAAAAAAAAAAACTAATTTTCTTTTAGTTTTATCTTTTGAAAATATATTCTTCATCACACACCCCCAAAATACAACGTAAATATGATAAGAAAAATACATTTAAAATTTCAACAAATTTTAGGTTTTAAAACACATATTTAAATTCAAAATTAAATGTCACATTATTTGACATTTTCATCATTTCTAAGCATTCAAAATGTCAAATTAATAATAAATAAACAGCATTCCCATTAGAGATCGTGATAACTAATTTACTTAAATTGTTTCAGATTTTATAATATATATATATATATATATATTGTTATTCAGGTAAGGAAAATTACTTAAAAGAATAAAAGTTTTAAACAAACAGAATAAAGTACCCCCTAAAAAAAGACTTTATTTTTTAGATGCATTTAAAAAAAATGCAAGCAGTATATTTCACTAATGAATTATTTTAACTGGATAAAGCGAAATTAGAAACTAAATCTATTTTCCACACCAAAAAGCCATCTACGTCATATAAACTTTAATAAGAAAAGAAAAAAAGAAAGATGTTTTTTTTTTTTTTTACTTACTAAATGCCACAAGCCAAGCATAATTGTTCCGGTTCGTACTGAACAGCAGAAACAACATATATACGAAGGGTCATCCCTTTGGTCGATTTTTAGTCGCATTTTCATAATAACCGGTACACTGGTTCCTCAGGGGGTTCAGCTGACAAAACAAAACTTAAATGAGCGAAAAGTCGACACGAAGGATGTTGTTTTTAATCATCCACCCAAACACTTACTGTGAAAAAGAGTGAAAGTAGGCACAACAATGGCGTCAAATCATTAAAGTTTCAAAACCTGACCTAAACACAATGTATTTACCTTTGGAACACAGCAAATACAGAACTTTTCAAAAGAATATTGGATATGATTTTACTTCCAAACTGTTGACTCAATGCTTATCTGCTTTCTTTTGTAAAGAAAACTTTAACGCATTGCAACAAAACGTGTATTTACACCCAGAACTATTTTGTTTCAAGGCGTAATAATACATTATATTACTTACGTCATAAAGATGTCCAAGGGAAGTAACTGCGTGTTCTATTTTTACAGTTGTCTCCTTTGAGATGCTCTCAAAGTAAATGATAAGCTAGCTACATGCTTTATCATAAAGTAATGTTATTAAGCAGGGTCGTGTTTAGACCTAATTTAATTTGGAGGCCTCTTCATTACGTATGTTCGGCCCCGCCCTCCGTATATATATATATATATATATATATATATATATATGATGCTTTTTTGGTGTCAAACATGAAACATTTCAACTAAAATTGTTTTTTTAATATTCTTGTAACTACTTCAATTTTTCATTAGTAACTACATATTTAAAAACATTTTATCCGAAATTTGTATCCTTCAAGGGGCCCAATTAATCCCCCCACACACACACACACACAGAATTTTTAGGTTTATTCCCCCAGGTCCTTTTCTGTTAATTCACCCCCAAAATAAAAAGAATTTATATTTACAAAAATTCACACCAAATTCTCCCAGAGCAAGACCTATCGCAGCCACCACTCCTAAACAAAACAAATAAGATGGCTTTGACCTTCGCAATCCTTCTACTCCCAGAATTGAACCGGCAGTTAATTAGCAATTAAACAACTATCCTGATATATTTTGAGTTACAAACATTAAATATATCAGATAAGGGAATGTTAACGAACATTTGAACAGCATTCGGAATATTTTTATATTTAACAGTTTCTACTCCCAGTAGCCAGGGAGTAAATGAACAAACGTTATTGACATAAATTTAGCCCCTTTTTCGACTAATGCAAGTACATAGGCCCCCATTTTCCTTTCTTGTTTCCACCCCTCCTCGTTTTTTAGGTGACAGATGTCTTTGTTCTCTGTCGAGACCAGATATTCCTCGAATCTGTCTTTTTAATCCAGTTAACCAATATTTCTCCGAGAAGTCCTACTAATATTGTTTTGTTTAGTTTCTTGTACATATATCTTTTTCATTGTATATAATCATTGAGTTTTGATTTTTTTTCCCCATCCCCCGATAATTGTATAAATAAAACTTCATGCTAGGGACTTCATAGAGAAAATTAGGTATTTTGGTGACAGCTAAGAGTTGTTATTATGAAAGAAAAATTGTAATTACGAATGGATAACGAGTGAGACTAGCCAGTTTTGATTGTAGGACTAGAGAAGACCAGTCTTTTCCCGATTCCCACTTTTTAGCAATTGTGGCACATTTTGTATTTTTAATGCAAATAAATATTAAGATCAGGGTGTAGTATCTGCGCGCTGCCCTTTGATCTACTCGGTGTCCCGCTGAGGGATACACTTTGGCGTGATCCCGCTTTCCTCGGTTGATCCGCCCTGGAAGTCGTATCATCTCAACGATTCGGCTCTGTTTAGGGAGGAGGTTTCCATCTGCGGGATGGAATATCTCCGACGGTTTGCCCGAATCGTTGAAGCAGACGACCAGGAGGCAACCATTTCAGCTACATTTCCGCCATTACGTCCCTGCGCGGACACTGACCAGCTTCTCATCACTGATACATTGATCAATTTCACATCTTCGACACGTCCAGACCGACCGTCAACATGACCGGAACGATCGCACTTCAACGGCCCGTCGTCGATACGTCCAATCTAACCGTCGACACGACAGGAACAACTGCACCTCAACTACCCATCATCGATATGTCAAGTTCGATCATTGACACGACTGGAACAACCGCACCTCAACTATCCGTCATCAATATGTCCAGTCCGCCCGTCGACACGTCCGGTCCGACCGTCCGTAGACACGACCGGAACAACCGCACCTTAACTACTCGTCATCGATATGTCCAGTTCGACCCTCGACACGTCCGAGCCGACCATCGTCACGACGGCATCTCAACGTCCCGTCGTCGACACGTCCTGTCCGACCGTCAACATGACCGGAACGATCGCACTTCAACGGCCCGTCGTCGATACGTCCAATCTGACCGTCGACACGACAGGAACAACCGCACCTCAACCACCCATCATCGATATGTCAAGTTCGATCGTCGACACGTCCGGAACAACCGCACCATAACTATTCGTCATCGATATGTCCAGTTCGACGGTCGACACGTCCGAGCCGACCGTCGTCACGACCGCATCTCAACGTCCCGTCCGACCGCCAACATGACCGGAACGATCGCACTTCAACGTCCCGTCGACGACACGTCCTGTCCGACCGTCAACATGACCGCGATCGCACTTCAACGGCCCATCGTCGACACGTCCTGTCCGACCGCCAACATGACCGGAACGATCGCACTTCAACGTCCCGTCGTCGACACGTCCTGTACGACCGTCAACATGACCGGAACGATCGCACTTCAACGGCCCATCGTCGACACGTCCTGTCCGACCGTCAACATGACCGGAACGACCGCACCTCAACGTCCCGTGGTCGACACGTCCTGTCCGACCGTCAACATGACCGGAACGATCGCACTTCAACGGCCCATCGTCGACACGTCCTGTCCGACCGCCAACATGACCGGAACGATCGCACTTCAACGTCCCGTCGTCGACACGTCCTGTACGACCGTCAACATGACCGGAACGATCGCACTTCAACGGCCCATCGTCGACACGTCCTGTCCGACCGTCAACATGACCGGAACGACCGCACCTCAACGTCCCGTGGTCGACACGTCCTGTCCGACCGTCAACATGACCGGAACGATCGCACTTCAACGGCCCGTCGTCGACACGTCCAGCGCAACCGGAACGACCGCACCTCAACGTCCCGTCGTCGACACGTCCTGTCCGACCGCCAACATGACCGGAACGATCGCACTTCAACGGCCTATCGTCGACACGTGTAGTCCGACCACACTTCAATTACCTGACCTCAAAACCCGTCCAATGATCCAACCGACCGACAATCAACTTATCTACCAATGGCTTCACAAAAGATTAGCCGATCAGTCTACCCGAACCTGACATGTCATTCAACAAATCTCTTTCTGTTTTCTTTGTTTTAATGAGATAAAACTGACGTTTGGTTAAAATATAAACTGACTTTTGTCCCATTGTCTTGACTGTTTTTGATTTGCACACACACACACACACACACATATATATATTTTAAGACATTTTTATGTTTGTATATTCTTTTTATAGATGTAAATATTTAAGTAAATGCTCTGTTTATAATAAACAATAAACTATTTACTTAAATATTTGTATGTATAAAATGAATGTATAAACATAAAAATGTCTTAAAATAATTGTCGGACTTTGTCCATTTCATTTTTGCTTCAACCTTTGGGAGTAAAGTTTGATGATCCGCAGTTTTTTAAAAGGGCTGTGGTAAAATAATCTATTACATGGAACCTTAAAGTGGTCTGTTTTTATTAAAATTATTTGCCCTGGATTGAGCTCTCTGGATTTTATCCTCTTTGGGTATACCCATACGGATTACCTAGTTTTTCATAAACTATATATATATATGTTTCATTAAATAATATAGACAAGTTTTGAACATTTATTTTAATCAAATTCCTTTCATATCATCTGATAAGCTTAATAACATTATCAAACACTTGGAATTATAAATGTAGCCTTATATATATATATATATATATATATATATATATATAATCATTTATTTAACAATATGATTCCATCGCTACATAAGAGTTCTCATGTTTCAAAACAAGCGTCGAAAACTTCAATATATTAAAGAACTTTGGATTTTTTACCTAACGAGTTCTTTCCTATTTTCTATATATTTTCACACACACACACACACACACACACACACACACACATATATATATATATATATATATATATATATATATATATATATATATATATATAAAATATTGCACATTGAGTGCAGGTGCTAATAAAATATGAAACTCGGAGTGAGGGAAAATTTACACTCTTTATTAATATATATATATGTTTATTACCTCACATATTATTTTTAGTGGGTACCCCTATTTGAGTAAATGCAGGTTCGAATCCTGCCGGAAGGCACATTTTCTTTATTAAGTTTCCTCGAGTGTACAGGTTGGTAGACGAAATACTGTTTAAAAAATAGAACGTCTACTCAAATATGGGTATCCAATAAAAATGACGTTTGAAGTAATAAAAATATGTCGGATGAAAAAATAAAATCCACTAATTCTTTAGAAATCGCTTTGTTTACGTTTCAGATACGAAACTGAACAGTTAAGGCTTCCAAAGTAATCTGAACGAGTAAAGTGTATTTTAATGGCAAACAGAAAATTGCTTGATTATGAAGCTCATCGTATCCGAGTGATCAAAGCACATCGGAACAAATGATGGTTTCTCCTGAAAATGGTGGCACATGTTCAAATCCTGCTGGAGGGAGTATTTTTTTTATGCAAATATATGGAAAAATAGAAAAGAACATTCTCAAGCGAAATTTTTTGAAACATGAGAACTCTTATGTAGCGAAGGAATCATATTTAAAATATATATATATATATATATATATATATATATATATATATATCAAGTATGTGGTGCAGTTCAATTTACATTACATGAATCATTCATACCTTATGCAACTGGAATTTATAAACAGGGATCATAACATTCATATACAGGTTCGGGGTTGATGCACTTCATTAAATTAGTTTGCGAAGATGTATTCTCACCATTTAAATCATTAACCCCTATATCTGTTTTTTGTATAAATGATTCATATAATATTATTTATTTTAGGATATTAAAAGATGTTAAAAATCGCTACATAATTATAATTGTAATTAGGTAACCATTTTTAAAATGTTTTATTATGCTAAAATAAATTATATATATATATATATATATATATATATATATCAATTTAAAATACAATATAAAATATAGAATAGTATACTGTAAAGAGAGGCTGTAAACAACCGCGTTTAAGAAGGCACTATCCCAAAAAAGCGCTCAATATTAAATCCGGAAGATCTGAGTTGTAGAGCAGAATAGTGGTGGAGTCGACTACAATCTTTCATCCTACCTACCAGTCGAAACCTGGGTAGCGTGGTAGCTTGAATTTTGGTGTGCCTAATTATATATATATATATATATATATATATATATATATATATATATATATATATATAAACTTATCAGCTCGCCTGATGACGATAATAGAATTATTTTTTAATACTTCTGCGACAACCTTGAATTTTTTTGTTTTTGTAGATTATTATAATTATTGCAAGTTTTTAGTCCTTCTGTCTTAACCCATTACCTGCCATGAGCCTTATTTGGGGATCTGTTAAAATTAAACTCACTACATGTTATTCCTTGTATTTACATTGAATCTCTTACATACATTGCACTTGCAGGGATATATTTTACAACACTTAGCATTTAAAGTTTTTATTATTAGCCGTAAGAAGACACTTTCTGTCGTAATTTTACATTTCATGAGTAGAAAAATAATGACTATTTTGAAAAGTATTTTTTATTATTTCTAATCAATATTATTTTTTGATGTTTTATACACATATACATTTGATGTTCTTGTCGGAGTTAGCTCCTCCTTAATTCACTAATTGTTCACTAGGAGATGCTCTCCCTACACTATAAATATTGGGCAATTTATTGCCTCCTTCTCTTTTCTACTTTGCATTTCAGCAGACACATTTAAAAACGTGATCTCTCCTAGAGATCCGCGTTTTCTCCTACTTGTGGGAAAACGCCATGAAACACTTGTAAATTTGTTGTTTAATACATATATTTGTTGACATATATCGGTCTTTTTTGTTTTCTTTACACCTTCGGTTGGAGTCAATCTGAGTCCCACATTTTCTTGTAGTTGGACCTTCTAGCAGGAATAAACAGAATGTAAATGCTGCTTGTGTACTATGTTGAAGAGATTAATGTGGCTGCGTGTTGAAGAGCATTTAACATTTATACATTATTGAATCAATGAAAAACAATGAGAAAACGATTTTTGTTCCAACGATAAAATACATATTAAAATCAACAAATACAAAACAATTTTGTAATGTGTGAATATTAAGGAAAAGAAAGTAGCTTCCCTTTATCTATTAGCTTGAATAAGATAAAATGCAATTAAGAATGTTTCTTGAATAGAATGTTCAAAGTTCTATGTTGAAATAGAATGTTGCATTCAGAAAAACATACAGTTAATTCAGTTGTGTGTTATTTGTATAACTAACAGAGTGTTGGTTTTTAACATGGCTTGTTCACAGACAATGAATGGTGAAATGTAATTCAAGTTCTGTGTCTGTGTGTGCGCAGTGAGTAGAATCAATAGTCTTGTGTAGACGCGTGTGAGTTGCTGGGTTCTACTGTCTATTTTTGGAACAAAACACTGCTTTTATAACTACTGCTAGGCTCCAGGAACAAAGGCGAAAGAATTGAACGAACACAAAAAATATATGATTGGATGAAAAATTAACCAATCGGTGATTTTCTAACAAAAGCATGTTTGTGAAATTCACGGCGGGAAAATTCAGTGTGGTGACTGCGATTAGTAAATTGTCCTGTGGTAAACAGTATTTATTATTTAACCAATCACAGTTGAGAAAACTGTAGGCGTGGCAAACGTAGTAGTAGTCACTACAAGCAAGTGTCCCTAATTTAACAACACGCAAACCCACACGGTCCTCTACATTCTAGTTTCTATAAAAATGACAATGGTAACTACTGAAATTAAACATAAGGAATAAATAAACTCCTAAGACACCTGTCTGGGCCAAAAATGCGTATTAAAAAATTTTTGCAATTAATGGGTTAGGAAGATCTCTTAAGTTTGGATGGAGTTTTATTACTATATCAGCTTTCATTTGGGATAATGACTGATGTAGAATTTAAATTTCGATCTTCTTTGTGAGGTCAAATTTATATATATGGGAGATGAGGATATATAAATGTTTATATATCAGAACAATATTAGGAAAATTAATGATAAAGTGGAATTTTTTGTGCGTGATGTATTTCGTCATTTAGGACTTCATTGAACTAAAGTAATGTTTTTGTTCATATAATTATATATGCATATGAAGGAGAGGGGGATATGAAAATGCAAACATTGGTTCTAATTATGCACAGATAGGAAATACTGAAAATGTTGGAACACTGCAATTTTAAATTTAATTAATTTTTTCTAGATGTGTCTGTGTATATAGCCGAGCCAATCGCATTCAGCTTCTTTATGTATTTGGTTTGTTTTTTGTTATTAAGTCTCCCACATTGTGATAACAGAAGATCTGTCAAGAAAGGTGAAATGTTGTAAGATCCTGGACACAAATTTACTGTGCATGATCTAATGCTTAAAGCACTTTCTATATACTTTCATGTTTGTAAATTATTTTCTCTTTTAATTAAACAGCTGCCAACAAAGGCCTTGTCCACGCATACAGTAGAAGAGATTAACCAGCAACCACCTACTAAGCCTTTGTCTACGAAGTCACAAACACATTAGGCTGAGCGTCATAAAGTCTGTTCACACATTTCACATCGCACTAAGAACACTTAATTACTTTATAAAACAAACTTCACGGCAAGGAAAATTGAGCATTTTATTGTTATTGCATGTTTTTGAGAAGAGTATATAAATGTTATTTCAACTGATATTCTGCTTCTATTTTTCCTCCAGAAAATAACTTTTTACATACTTCATTTAACAGATGTGTGTGTTGTTTTTAAATGTTTGAAATCCTGACACTCATATAGGAACAAAAACATGGATAGATGGATCCCAATACATTTAATGTATTGTTTTATAAAAGATCCCTTTTGCGTTCATATAACTTTTTATTTAATTTCGTCACGGTTTCTCCTATGTATTCCTTGTGGCAATTATTACAGGTGATAGAGTAAATTCCTCCCTGAAGTTTTAGCTTATTATTTTGTTTTGTAGTAATTCTTCTCTTGTTTTACAAGTAGTTATAACAATTTTTAGGTAAAGCCTAGATAAATTCTATTCAATTGTAGCTGTGAGAGAGTTGTCAAGTAGAATAATATATTTTGATTCGTTGGGAGAGAAAATTGTCTAACACAGTGAACCAACTTTTCTAGCAATTTGTTCTAATATATTATTATAATAGTTGCACAAAAATATATTACTCATTCCTAATGATTAAAGTGACGTCATTGTTAATTTTATATCAATCTCTTTCACAATTTAACTTAAAATATTATAGAGATGTGTTTAGTGTTTTTACATGAGTTCGAACTTGGTTATAATGCTTCTCAAAAGGCTTACAACATTAAGAGAGCATAGGCTGAGGGATCCATTTGTGATCAGACCGTACTGGGCTGGTTTCTGAAGTTCCGCAGTGGGGATACGAGTCTGGAAGATCAAGGTGGTAGAAGACGTCGATCTATAATTGACAATCAACATCGTATGGCAATCATCACAACACACACATACACCTTTACAAATTCAAATCTTCATCAGCATTCATTCATTGGACAGGAAGCAACGCTGCTATCTGATGCGACAATTTTAAAATCGCTATATTTTCATATAGTAGATTTTGTGCACTTTTGGGAAAATCAGCTCTCGGAAGTCTCCCCAAAGCTCATGCATCTCCTCTTTTCTTTTGCTGTTATAAGTGGTCATTGGATCAGGAGTGCTGTGCGGGAAAAATCATTCTCCACATGCAGAGAATCTGATTGGTTGATACTGACCAATCAGTGCCTGAGTTTTGGGGAGACTTCTGGTAGCCAATTCTTCCAAAAGTAAAGGCATAGATAAACTTGTAACTTGATAGCAGAAATTTATAAATATTCAGGGTTCCCATTCTGACTGATTTTAAACACTGTTTAAATACATTAACTCATAATTAATAAAAGTTGATTATAAAATCGGACATTATTTTCTAAACAACCCAAAAAATAAAACCGGCAATAAAACACATCCTTGCCTCACTCCTTTACTAGTTTTGTATAACTATAAAAAAATATTTCAACCCAAGCAAGACAATAAAACTACTACGATGCAAGGAGTTAATGAGAGCGAAAGAAATAGAAGACAATAAAAGAACAAAATTCAAGGGGACAGAAGATAAGGATTGACATTGTATTTAATTTTTTGAAGAGCCTTGTTGTCAAGAAAGCAGGAAGCCAGAAGTGAGCTCCACATGCAAAAAATGCAAGAGAAAAAACTATTGGCAGTGAAATTATGAGACCTAGCTGATAATCTAGTACTAATATCTTTCTTCCTGCAAATCAAGCTTGCCTCATCGTTCAAATAGCTTATATAGCTGCATTTTTTTCTTACCAAAAATCAGTAGTGAAAACTTATTTCTCTTTGTTGTAGGCAGTATGTACATTGGTGTTTGAGTTGGGAAACACGTGTCTCCTGGAATGTTTATCCCACAACAAAAATGGCGAACTAGCATGTGTGTCCTGGTAATAAAATACAAAGAAACAACTAAAACAATATATATACAAACAAATATGATACTGTATTATTAACAAGACAAAAAGTTACATTATTGCGAGAGACAAAGACAACGATATTGTATGTATGTGACAAAACAATGAACATGCATGAAAAGAAAAGTGAATTGTTTGTATATGTAAAATATGTATAGAAGTCCCAGAGAAAGTGAACTTGCACACATATGTGTGTGTGTGTGTTCATTTCCCAATGAGAAATACCTTTCTTTGATAGACCTACATCCTAAACGTGTGTAAGGAAAATAGGAAAAACAAAATGATAGAAAATATTAGTGTATTTATAGGTTCAGAAAGCATCCCCTAGTGGCGTTTTTTTAGTTAAGAAAGTAAGTGGGGTTAACTCCACATCCTTACAAGATTAATCAAAACAAATTGTTTATTTGACAATGTATGCCATGTCTTAAGTCCTGTTATGTATTGCTGATAATTTTATTATAAAACATTGGCTATTTTTTTTTTTTATAAAAATGTATTTGCTGATAATTTTTTACTTTTTTTTAGTGTTTTAATTTTGGTTTGTATTTTGAAAAAGTGTCATCCATTTTCTCTAGGACCTCAAATTTGTTTTTGTTTTTCTTCTTCTGTTGATTGGTCATGATTTTGGAGATGCTAGAAACTCATTAGTAGCTACTCACTAGTTAATTCTGTATTAGTAGCGTTAAATTCTTTAAAAACAGTTTTGTCATCACAATTCTTTTTATTCCAAATACTTTGTTTTTAAATAGATTACACAAGAAATTGAAAATTTATCAAATAAAATTTATTGTTGAAATCTTTTTTTTTTTTTTATTATAAAGGAAGTGTTTTCCACCTTTCCAGTGGATTATTTCAGTAACGATTTTCTGATTGTACCTTTTGAACAAATTTTTAAAAAAATTCCCAAGTTGCATGAATTTAAATGTGTTACTAGGTTAGTTTAGTCCCACCCTTTTTGTTGAAATGGTTAAATGTAGCAAATTTTTCAAATTAGCTTCATTCTAACTTCCCGTCTGTGGAACTAACCCCCCCCCTTGTTTTGTCATGATATAGTCTATAACTGTAGAATAACAATTAAAAAATGTCGTAAGAATTGATCCAGCTGGCAGACAAAAATAAAGCAGGTTTAAAAATACATATCCTGCAAACTGAGAAAAACTAGTATTTATATAGTAAACTCTACCAGCATATTATAGAGCCCAAGATGGACTATCCCACTTTAGCATAATGAGATGCTCCATTGTCCATAAATAGCTCTGTCTCCTGTTGAATTAGTCTGTTGTTTTGAGTGGTTATCTTGACTATGTGATTGTTCGATTTAATGTGAACAGGATAACCAATCAGTTAAATCAATTTGCCGAAACGGCGTTCAAGAACAATTTGAATTCCCACCGATGTCTGGCCCCACTGCATTTTAATCCCCAAAACAAGACATAACCCAATTCCATTAATTCACTGAAAGAGCCCCCACTGACAGGCCCTTTGGGAAGATGTGAAAAGGCTCATAACCCCAGTACCCAGGAAATGCCCGCTTTGGTGTTTTGGTATTTTGCAAAAAAAAAGTGGCAAACCACGAAGAACCATAGATCACCAACAAATTCACAGTTACAGGGTCACCATTCCAGCTAGATTTTATCAAGTTTAAACAAAAAATAAAATTTGTTGGATGCTGTTGATGGATATCATTCCATCCCCTTAGATAAAGAGTCCCAGCCAAATCACCACCTTCATCACAGAATGGGGAAGGTTCATGTACCCAGAATGCCACAAGGTTACCTTTCACACCTGAAGGATGAAGTAATAAAAGACATCCCCGCAAAGTAAAAATCGTGGATGACACCTACAAAGGAGCCTTTTTCACACCTTCGATTTTCTCCTCCCATTGTGCAAAAACGGCATCGTAATAAATAGAGAAAAATTCTATTTTGCAAGACACGGTGCAGTTTGGGGGCCTGCAAATAACATCTTCTGGTGTAACCCCTTCTAAATCCATGCTGGAGGCAATATTGAGCTTCCCAATACCAAAGACACTCACCTCATGGTTTGGGCTGGTCAACCAAGTCAATTCATAAGCCCAGTCATGCTTCCATTTCGTGATCTCGTAAAACGAGACTCACACTTTACATGGAATAAAAGCCTGGAGGATGCATTCCAGCAGTCAAAGAAGGTCATAGTTGACTTAGTCCGAAAAGGCATCGCAACATTTCAAAAAGAAAGAATAACCTGCCTTGCCCCAGATTGGAGCAAA
Source organism: Acanthosepion pharaonis (assembly GCA_903632075.3). NCBI lineage: Eukaryota > Metazoa > Mollusca > Cephalopoda > Sepiida > Sepiidae > Acanthosepion > Acanthosepion pharaonis. The sequence goes on along the minus strand of CAHIKZ030003771.1, from coordinate 222,487 downwards.
GACGAATGGGCTTCCTACTTCTGCAGAAGTATTGCTTGCACCACTGACAAAGCCCCAGTTTGCTGCCCTGAAGTTGGCGCCTGATATTTGCTGGTAGCAGATTCTGCATTGATGCTGAACGCAGATTAAATGAAGGCGAAGCAGCAGCAATTGTTGGAAAAATGTCTAATGGGTTGCCTGAATCTCATAGTCTTAGTCATGAACCACTAAAAAGGATTATTCCCCTTTCAAAACCCCCGATTATTCAGGTTAAAGGAGAAAACCCTCAGGTACAGATTCACCATTCAGCACTGCCCTGGGAAATGGCAGAGCCTCTGTTTTCAGACATCTCACAGGCAAAATGTATTCACTGCTGAACCTTCAATCAGACATCATAGAGTCTGACAACATTGATTGTCAAATCAAAAACCTTATTAGCAAATATTCTGCAAATGACAACCTGGAGCTCATCTCAGCAGACGTTATCCGTACGGCGGGACGCAGCGACCCGCAATACAAAAAAATTAATAGAAGTAATACAAAACGGATTCCAAAGAACGCGCATCCTCACTGCACCTGAAAATCCGCGAATATTGGGAAGTGAGGCACCGCCTAAGTGTTGACGACGGGTTAGTGCTCTTAGATCAAAGAATTGTTATCCCCACCTCACAACAAAAATATTACATAGCCTACATTCTGCACATCAAGGCGAAGTTGGCATGAAGGCACGTCCAATGAATCTGTTTATTGGCCCGGATGAATGCTCAATTCAATATTAGAGCAGGTTGTACGTTCTGCTCAAAAGTTGCCCCTGAGTCAACCAAAAGAGCCAATCAATTTGACACCATCTCCTGATTGGCCATTTCAGCAAATCGTCATGGACATCTTCCATGTTGGAAACCATGGTTACTTAGCATGCGCTGACAGATTAACGGGCTGGCTGAATCTATACCACTTGAGCCACGGAGAAGCTAATGCCTCAAGGATTATTTCGATTTTATTTCAAACCTACGGCGCTCCTGAGGAACCCCCTTCACATCTCTTCCATTCAAGCAATTTTTGCAAGACTGGGCTGTTAAACAAAGGTTATCATCTGCTGGTTACCCACAATCCAATGGTCGAGCTTGCTTGGCCAAGAGAATCGTAAATGGCAACAGGAGCCCAAGGATCATTGATAATAACCGTGCAAAGAATCCTCCAATACAGGAATACGCCCATTCAAAAACATTGGGCTATCTAAAACTACTACCGCCGACTACGTTATCCACCCAACACTTGTTTTGAGATAAGTTTGTCCCGGCGGAACGCTTCTCATAGAGCGATACAACAGAACAGCACACACTTTTCTACTCCAACAACCCGTCGATTCTTCATTGAAATCCTCCCCAACCACCAATACCGTATCAGAGTTGACGGATCAAAATTACAAAATCGCCGAAAAACTATACCCAACAATTCCAGTTCCAAGACCTAGTGCAATAGCTGAGACACCTACACCAGTGCAACAAACAGTCGACGCTGGAATAACATCAAACACTGCTCATTTTAACACGGACAAAAACCCCTGTCCAGACTTACAACCAGCCAGGTTTATTCCCTCCCCCAAAGGCCACTACCCACACGCGATGGGGGGAAGGAGATACTAACAATAAAAAGCACGTACCGGCGTAAGAAAACTAGCGTCCAGCTGGCAGACAAAAAATAAAGCAGGTTGTAACTTAATACATATCCTGCAAACTGAGAAATCATGCTAGTATTTATATAGTAATACTTCCACCAGGTACCAGCAGCCAATCAGAGCCCATGGACTTTTAGCATAATGAGATGCTCCATTGCACCATAAATAGCTCTGTCTCTATGTTGAATTAGTCTTCACCAGCTTGGGTTATCTTGACTACGTGATTGTTCGACAATAACCTCCAAATATTCTATTCAAATGTAACATCAACTGACATCTCCAGATGCCTTGATCTATTACCCGTCCTTCTGTTTATCCTCTCCTCTATTTTTGCTCCCCCTCTGTAATCTCTTGCATACTAGTGGGACTCTTGCCTTGCTTGGGGTGAAATGCTTGAAGAAAAAACACACACACAACACATAGAGTTAAATTATTTTTTTTGCAAATTCAAACCATTTCTAATTTCTTCAGAAACAATCAAAGTTAACCCATTATAAATTGTTATAGAAGCATGCAATGTATTTTCTGCATTAGTATTGCCTGTATTAGGTTAAGAAAAAAATAATATATAAATGCTATATTTATAGGCTGTCAGGATTTTAAATATATGTGGACATTGCGTTCACCAAACAGCAACAGTCTGTTTCATGCTTAAATGCAATCTTCAGATCATTGACCATTTTTTTTATTAGTTGGTGCAAAAATAATGTCGTTTTGTCGTTCAACTTAACGTCAAAAACGACATTATTTTTGCACCAACCTAATACATATATAAATATATATATAGCATGTCCAAGAATGATGCAACACATTTTAAATGTCATATTGCATTATAAAAATGACAGAGTACCAAATATATTTATTATGTAACTGATATACAAGGGTTCAGTATATTATACGATTTGAATATTACATCCCAAAAATGGTCACTTCCACAATGGGAACATGCAAAAGCTCGCTCTCATTTCAGACAGTTGACATTGCTGTTACGAACTTCTGTGAAACAGGATCACCTTTTGGGCTAGTGCCTGTCACTTTCCAAAACGCTTTCAGAATTTCCTTCGGGCTGCAGCAATGGATCTTTGGCTGGTGAAACATGCTTGCACAATGGTGCAATTTCATTTGAGCCCATGACATTATGAAGGTTCACCATCAGCAAAACAGATATCAGATACCCATAGATAATATGGTGAACTCTTGTATATGAGGTTTGCTAAATGTCATGTAACACATTTTAAATGCATGTTGCATTATAAAAATGACAGAGTCCCAATTATATTTATTACGTAACTGATATACAGGGGTTCTGCATATTATATAAGATTTGAATATTACATCCCTGAGATCGCACCTGGAAGAGAACATTCATGAGCTCACTCTCATTTAAAAGAGATATTATGAGTGTGTACCAAGATATCAGCAGGAAATAGGTGTCTTAGATAACTGATATACAAGAGTTCAGCATGTCATGTAAATATATTTGGTACTCAGTACTGTAGGAATAGCATGGGCAATATGGTTTAAAAAAAAAAAAAAAAAAAATCATTTTCAATGAAATTTGGTTGGCGGAAAATAAAATTTTCCGAGTTTGGCCCTAGGCATAAAAAAAATTCAGCTCTAAAATTATGCCCAGCAGGAAAGCCGTAATATCATCTTGTTCTAGAAATGGCAATTGCATCTGAATACATCCTATTTTTTTTTTAAAATCACTGCCTCGGGATGATGTTAATACCAATTCTCTTTTACACTGAAATTCTCAGCATACTTCCCAATAGATTCCTTTACCATTTCAAGTTATTTACATGACTTCTGCATCAATTTGGGTCATTTAACGAGTGTCTAGTTAACTGTCCCGTCAGCTTTGCCCACACATTTTGCATTTGATTACACTAATTCTGACGACATCCCCCTGTGCTGCAAATATAAGCAACTGTTGCTCTCTTTAAAAAACCAGCTTTTATCCAACACCAACTTGTCCACCAGTATAAAATGGAAAAATGTTTTTCATCAGTGAGGTCCACACATTAATTTCCAGCAGAAAGAGAACAGTAATATCCAGTTCCATAAATTGCACTTTAACAATTTGGTTAGACACTTTTAAAAAGTTTGTAGATAAAAATCGAAATTGTTATAAATATGAAATTAAAACATCTGTGAAATTTGCGACTGATATAGAAACATCTTATGCAAATGGTTTTAAGCAATCAAAACAATAGACGGCCACTTAAATCACAGAATGGATGGTCCTTGTGTTAGATAGTGGGTGGGCTATTTTGAAACTAGAAACCTTGACTTTCATCTTAAGCAATATACCTATAGTTTTGTGTAAAACGTATTAATCCAACCGTGACTAAATTCTCTTTTAGAAGATTAACGATAAGCTGATTGTGACTTACATGTTTTGTTTGTGTGTGTATAAAGTTTATAAATACTAAACTATTTAAAGCCCAACATATTTGATTTAAGAAATATTTTTTTTTTTTTTTGCAACTGAATATTGTATTACTACATATACTTGTATAGAAGTAAACTTCATGTATACTGTGACCCCAGAATTTTAATCCCTCCAGAAAATAAAATTACCTGTATATAGTGGAATTGGCCACTGAAAATGCATATAACTACTCATGTAAACACACAATATACAGTAATTGGAGTGAGGATGATTTTCTCAGATACAAGTCCTATTTAACCCATAACTAGGGGAGATTGATTCACACCTTTCCCAAGGGTACTTGTGCAAGAGAATATAATGAACATGGCTGGAATTCAAACTTTCTGATTTTTCATTGTCAGCCAACATACCACCCACAACTTATATAATGATAGTGGTAATGGCCCAATAATTTTTCATAAAATATATCAATGAAATCATGTAGATTCAATGTTACACAATTATTTGTAGCTTTTGTCAACATCCATCATTTTCTTGCAGTAAGTTTTTAAGTGAAATGTTGCTGAACAGTTTGGACACGGCTCTAACATGAAGTTGCTATTTTTCATATCAGATCGAGTTATTTACATCATTGTCATGATCTTTTGTAATTTACCAAATTTTAGTGACTAAGTAATGTCCTGATCTGTCCACAGAGAATAGAAAGCTGCCATTTCTTCCAACCAGTGGGGAAAATGCTTTCTCCCCACAAGAACAATTGCAGCCAAAACATGTTTATGCACGCACAAGTCACCAGAATCCACCGGATTCTAAATATTCATATACACTAGCCTATATAAACATTCTCTTGTACAGGGTGAGGCAAAAATCATGAACCATAGGGGTTCATGGATAGGTCAAAAAGGTCCTGTTGAATAGTCACTGAGGTCACCAGATTTCACACCCTTAGATTTCTTTTTCTGTGAAACTATTTGAAAGTTGTTCATCAGATGCACTGTAGAAATATTGAGGAACTTAAAGAATCAAATATGAACACAGTAAAATGATAGAGGGGAAATGCTGACACAATGAATTATACAAGCACAAAATTGAAATGAATTTTAGGAAAAAAAAAAAAAAAAAAAAAAGAGAAAACATTTTGAACAGCACATATAACAATTAACTGGTGAATAAAATTTCTACATGTAATTATACTTTCAATAAATTATCCCTATGATGCACAACTTTTGCCTCATCTTGTATATTCCAAATCATCTACCTCACTTGCAATAATCTGTGAATTTTTTTAAAAAAAAAAAAAAAAATCTTAGCATGTATGTGAGAACTAGTGTTATTAGCAAAAGCAATTGTAGAAAGTTAATATAAAAAATAATTGTACATACTATATAGTCTGTTTGTAAAATGGTGGTGTGAAAAGTAAATCTTCATGACTTATTTAACAAGAGATATTTTTCAAATGTGCACACATGACTGGAAGTAAATAATATTCAAATACCTAGAATTGGGTGGGAGAGGAGTTAGAGGAAAAACTTCAGGATCTCCAAAATAGAGTGGGGTTTGCAACAAAATTTGCCTTATAAGGATTTAGTTGCGTAAATTCAATTTTTTTGGTATTGGAGTCCTTTCTGGAAAGAGAAGCAAAACAAAAAACCCAACAAAATTTCCTGTTAATCACAAAGTGATTTTATTCATTTTTCTTTTCGTTCCCCTTTATACAGATTCTTGAACTGGTGGTTCGTAACCCTCAGGCCTGTTGAGTCTGTCACCTGTTTCGGTCCCGGTACCACCTGCTGAGCCTTTGCCTTCCCCATGCATTTCCATCAGTTTACCAAGGTCGAATTTTGGTTTCTTAAGGACCTTTACTTTCCTGATGAAGACATCGTGTAGGGGGTAGATGCCTTGGCAGGCTTTTTCAATATCTTTTCCAATACTGTCAGGAATGAGCTTGTTGACTACTTCTTTCATGTCATTAGAAGCAACCTCACGTGTAATAATGTCTAACATCTTCTTCCTGATAAGTTTCACCTGAAGAAAAAAAGAAAAAAATGTTGAGATCTTCCGTATTCTTTTCTCTCAAATAATTAAAATACTTACAAAAAGACAAGAAAGTTTAGTAAAATTACAGATTAGCACCCAGAAACCAATTAATAAAAAAAAAAAAGCCTGAATATTCCAAAAACAGCATTAAAAATATCTGGAAATCTACCTTTTAGGAGATATCAACAATCTTGGTTTCTGGGTCCTAGTCTGCAATTTTACCACCAAGCAACAATTCTAAGTAAAATGATGCACTAAAATAAGTATGTCCACTGTTTTCGCGGAAAAACAGCATAGCGTAAATGAAAAATGCCACAAACTTAAAGAAAATAAAGTATTATCGTCAAAATGCTTATGTTATTATTAAGATGAAAGAAAAAAGTATTTTTAATTATTTTTTGAAATTTTTAATATTTTCTAACACGTTCGAAATTTTGGTTAAAGTCGTCTTTGTTTACGTCATCGCGGCGACCTTTAAAATAACATAGTTTTTTTTTTTTGTTTTTTACCGTTGAAAATATATTGATTTGGAAATTCTTGTAAAAATAGAATAATTGTCCAATCTTAATGAAATTTTCAGGACTTATTCACAAATGAATGAAATTATTTTTCAAATATTTTGTTTTTAGAAAATTTTGGTAAAAAAATATTTTTTTTAAATATGTTACCCCCCACTTAGTTAATTTCATGAAATTTCGCCCCAAACCTTTTGGCTCCTCAATTTTATTTTTTGTTAAAAGAAGGAATCTTTGGAGATGGTAAATAACCTACTTTTCTTTCACAAATTTGAGCTACTTAACTGAAAATCTTGTCTGAATTGAAAATAATGAATCCAATAAAACTATGATATTACTTAATTAGAAAAGCTTTTAATTGCTTTTGTAAATAAGTAATATTAAGGACATTATTGTCTGAAGAAATAATTTTTTCTGATGAATAATTAATTTTACAAGAATTTTTTCGTTTTTAAGAAGTTTTAATTATAATAATTTATAATAGTTTAACATCGCGTAAAGCTCTGTATTAGGAGGGCCCCTCAATATTATGTAGTAATTAAGTAGAAAAAAATTTACGAATCCAAATTTGCTAAGTTTAATAAATTTAGTTGAGCTACTTTTTTTAAAAATAATTTTTTATGTTGTATTTTTTTACTTAATACATTCCTTATTTCCATGTATGATATACAGAAATTGCCATTATTATAACAAGGTCACGTGATCTAAGGGTTTTGTCCCTTTACGTGGCTTTTTCAAAACATTTCGTTTATTAACAGATTGTATTTTCCGATCAGCTGTAAAAAGTGTAAACTTTAAATTTTAAATTATTTTTTCTTTTTTCATTTACTATTTCACTAAATAATTTTATTTTATGTATTGTATTTCCATTAGTGTGTGTCATACTAAAATAGAATAATTTTTTTAAAAACTCAGACTTAAAAATTATGTCATTTATGGTCATCAGTAGTAGCTGTCATCGGCTCGTCAATCAACCAGTATCAATAAGATCGAACAGATGAACGGGACCGCTCGTAAATAATTGCTTGTATATTATTTTTTTATGCTATAAGTAACAAAGATTTCTTTGAAATCAGATTACTTTAACTTTAAATTTTTTAATTTTACTAAAATAACGTGTCAGAATTTTTTTTAAATATTTTAAAAATCGATAAATTTGTGTTTGTTTACAAATTTCTTAAAATTAAGAAAATGGCCGTTTTTAAGAAAATTTAAAAATTTGAAATTAAATTTGACAATCAAATGTATATAGTTTCTATCTGAAATACACCAGAATTGTTTAATTAATAGAAATCGTAAATTTAGTTATTAAACTTTCAATTAAAGCTAAAATGAAATCTTCAAGAATGTTTTTTCATTGTAAAAAATTCATTTTAAACTTCAATATAGAAAATTTATGCCGAAATAGTGGACATACCCACACTAAAATAAGTAACCGTTTTTAAGTTCTCTGTATATAGTTTTTTAATTTATTTTTAGAAATTCAGAATATGAGTCTAAGTAAAGCAATCTAAGGGAGATAATCCGATATTTGGTATGAGAAAGTTTTTGAGCGAAAAAATAAAATAAAATTGATATATATATATATATATATATATATATATATCAAAATCTTTCCAAGCGATAAAGACTTTTTGGACATTAATTCCCCACACACCCAAAAATATTCCTCAACCGGAGACCCACATCTACAAGTGTGTGGATCAATAACTTCGCAGCCTGATAGAATTATCACTTGTGGAGAAGAACTGAATTAAGTGCATTGACAAAGATGAAGTTTGTACTGAAACACAAATGGTCCCCCATCCCAAGCATCGACCTCTTTATATCTATGAACAGATCAGGGTATTACTAAAAAATCTCAAAGGTTCGATTCTAAAATGTCCCCCACCCAGTGAGGACTTTAAATTGTGTCAGTTTTACTTTTATATAAACAATTTAAATCCGTATTGAGGGGAGGGGGTGACATTTAAAAATAATTTTTTTTCCAACATGTTTGTCAATATTCCCTCTACCCTATTTTTTAAATGTTGAGGGAAAATAAGTTTCTTTTTTAGCATAAAAATAATTTTAATTTGCCATCATCGTAAAAATTCATAAATTACCTAACTTTACGAATAATTTTATAAGTAAATAATGAAAATAGGTTCAAGAATTTCATTTTTGATAGAGTAATTAAAAGAAAATGCAAATTAAAGCTATTTTTTAATTGTTAAACTTCAGCATACTTTAAAAAATTAAGTTATTTTTATCCCCAAGCTAAGTTGAATATTACAAATATTTAAGTAATTAAATTTAGTTTTATTGTAAAACTTTTATAAAGATATGAAGTCAGAAATATAACATTTAAGTTTCTTTTTTTTTAAAAAAAATAGTGAAAAAAGTAACCATGTGAACGACTTATTAATTAAGCTAAAATTTTAAACTATTTTTAAAAATTATCTACTTCCGTTTTACAATGAATTGTAAGCAAAATTAATCAGACTTAAAGCTAAGAAATTATACGGTATCTAAAAAGATACAGTCTATATTGTAAATAAATAAGTAATCAAAAGAAGGATGAAAATTTGCTAATAAGTAAAAACCAATAAAATACGAAGTGCACCGCCATTAATACATTTCTATGGCACATGGAAGGCTTAACCATACCGGTAAAATTTAAATTAAAAAACACACCGGCATTTTAAACAAGTAAATAAATAAAAGATGTTAAGAAAAATAAAGTAAGATTAAACAATTTTTTCTTACCTGGGCGTGCTGAGCATAGCAAGTCTTTTTGCTTTGGTTAGGCTTTTTCTTGGTAAAGCCGATACAAAACATCCTAAGAAGGTAGCCATCTGTAGTTCGGACATCGACATGTGCCTGAATCAAGGTCTGCCATTTCTTAACCATCGAGCACAGCTTGTCTCTGGTGAGATCCATGCCATGGAAATTGGTGAGAACATTTTTGCCCTGGACCTCCTCAGCAATTAATCTCATCTTACGGAAAGCAATTTCATCATTCTGCAAATCGGCCAGAGACACTTCGAACACGCGGCCCTTCAAACCCTCAGAAGCGATCTTTGTACCTTGTGTTCTTGTTACTAAGGTTTTACCCACTTGCCTGATGTTAAACATGCTAGGAGCCTTAATGTCGTACCAGTCTTTCTTGGTGAAAGGGTCTATAGCCTTCTTTTTTTGGCCCTTTTTACCACCTTTTGTTAAGCGCTTATTTTTACCGACCGCCATGGCGAACGTTCAGAAGCAAGAAAGGCTGAGAAAATCTAGACCACGTGGTACATAAAATCTCGGCTAAAATCTCGTTTTTCTTCTCGTAGGACAAAAAAATGAGAGTCTGACGGATAGCCTCCCTTTCTAGAAAGGAATACCAGACTAGTTTCTGATTAATTACAATTCGTGTATTCGTTTCGTATGAAAAGTATTTTAAAAAGTTTCGTAATAATATTATCATTATTATTATTAATAATAATAATTATGGTGATGATTTTTTTAGGCACTACTTAAACTGGGCCACTCATAAAAATAACGCTATTTTGATCTTTCTAGGCTGGGAAACTTGTCAGAATCGAAAAATATTGATTGATTAATTATCAATTTAGAATGGGGGAGTCCTGTTCATAATAGTGACACAGTGTCAAATCGATCCCTGACTTTGAAGAATTATCGGGATTTTTTGAAAATGTGCTTACGTCACTGGATATCTTTGAACAGGATGGGTTTTTTTTTTTGCAAAAAGAAAACGACGGGATTTTATGTTTTTAGTTTAAAAAAATATCAAAGCAAACGATGAGAATTGTCTGACGAAACAGATTTTTTTCACAAAGACTTGTCATTAAAGAATAAACAGATCTCGACATTTTAAATTAAAGAACAGATTTGTGACATTTTTCCTAAAAGTACAAAAAAGTGATCGCTCAAAAATTGTTTCTCTTCCAGAATGACAAATAAAAAAATTCTTCAACTATTTCCGAAGTTAGTTATCATTAAAGGGTGGAGGTGAATTTTCAAATTTACATAAATTATTAATAAAATTATACTATACAATTAACAACATTCGTTTATTCTTCATTTAAGATAGATAATTAAAATCCCCTAGTGTTTGTGCACGTGATTCAGAAACCTCCTCAAAAAGTTAAAAAAAAAATCTTTTAAAGATTCTAAAAAAAAACAAAAAACAGTACACAGATATCAATGAAGTAAACACATTTTCAAATGTGACATTTGTAAACAAAATGATTAATTTCCCATAACTCTGTAAAAGTCAGTGATCAATTTGGCACTGTATGAAAAGGACCCCCCTTCTAAATTGATAACAAATCAATATTTTTTATTCTGACAATATATATATATATATATATATATATATATATATATATGTAAGCAAATATAAATGGATATAGATCCGACAGAATGAAGAAAAATTTGGAAAAAACAACCCAAAAATCCTTAAATGCAATTATGTTGTTTAAAATGAATGAAATGGCGACGTCTGACGTTTCGGTTTAATAAACCTTCTTCAGGACAATATTCATTAAAATACACTTCAGTTCAATTTGACAAAGACGATGGTTATAAAAAACAAGTCTTATCCCAAATAATCAAAAATTTTTAGGAATACGTTTTGAAAGCGTCGCCCATGTGACGACAACATGACCATGCTAAACAGAAAGCTGATCATTTTAAAAATTTTCAGTTATCTGTTTTGGATGAATTTTTTCCAAATTTTTCTTCATATATATATATATATATATAAGCACATCACAACCTAATGAAAATATACAGAATGCTAATGTACAAAAAATTATTTTAAAAAGAAAATATTCCCCATTTTTTATAAATGGACAAGTCTATGTAAATAGTGTCTTTTAATATTTATATATGTGTAAATTTATTGTTTATTGTATTGTTGCTATTATTTGCATCCATTTTCACTGTTATTATGATTTCAGTAAAAATAATTATATTATTATTTTTGCCTAAAACAATAGTTGGGTAGCAGAGAGCCTAGTTAACAATACCCATAGCAAGGAGTAGAAGAGATGGATTCATAACTTTTTCAAGGAAATTTGTGTGACAGTGAATGCAACAGACTAGGCTGTAATTTTAACTTTGATTCCACTACCCATACCAATATCCATTACCCCACTGTCACATGACTTCTGCAGGGATACAGAAGTTAATTCATTTTCTTTAAAAGGAAGAATTTACTCAAGTGATAAAGAGCCTTAAAAGTCATGTGACAACCTGTTAGAGACAGCAGTTCAATTGGTATATAATTTTCCACTTGTAAGGATGTATGTCTAATGGGTTCTAGAAAAGAACAGAAAAATACTTTACAGGGCTCTTCCATATTTCCCTGGGGGGTGATTACAATAAGACTATATCCTTTTAGTTGTTATCATTACTAATTGATAACCTATATATATATATGCAAGACTCTCCCATCATTTTTTTAACATATGAAGGTCAAGCAACTCAGTTCCTAGGAATCGACAGTCAGACATCTGCACATATGATTTGATTATACTGGTGAAGACTTTGTGCAGAACCATCCACACTTTTTGAAGGGCCGAATACAGAAACCTGGTGCACTACGTGCCACAAGGTCCCCAAACAACCCTCCGCAGGTTTTGAATTCAGAGTTGTCCTTCTCCTATACCAGATGCCATCCAAGGTTATGGAACCCAGTCTGTCCTGCTATTTACTCATAGCTGAGGTGGGGAGAAGAAGTGAATTCATACCTTTCCCAAAGTTATTAGCACGTAAGTGAATGTAATGGATCCGACTGGAATTCAGATTTCACTCTCTGATTCCTCAGTCTGAGCTGCTATCCCCTACTCCACCATGCCTTCATTCTCTCTCTCTCACTATATATATATATATATATATATATATATATATATATAGATAATATTAGTGGTAAATATACATATACATATGCAAAATATATAGATATATATACATAGGGGCATACACATATATGTATATTTTTTTAATAAAAATTCCGAGAGGATAGAATCTAGGTAGAACTCAATATCCAGGACAGAGTAAGGATATAATAAAAAGGCTTAAACACTAATATTCCATGTTCATAATTTATTCCACTGGAATCGTAAATACGATTCAATTCATCAGACCTACAAATTCAAAAAGAAAACAGAAAAGAACAACTCCGGGAATAAAAATAGAATTTGGAGAGAGTGTAAGTATGAGAGTGTGTGGGACGAATGTTAGTGTTAAAGAGAGGGGTAATAGACGGAGAAGGTGGGAGACTAAAACTTAACAGAGAGGGTTTTTTCTAGCTAGAGGTGAGTGGAAGAGGGAAATATGAATGTTGTCGGATGTCTAATACATTAAGATACATTTCGTGGTGACATACACACACCATAGATGATCTAATGTTAAAGATTAGAATAGGAGGGAGGGAGAGAAAAGGAAAGACGAGGTGGGGGAGAGTGATGGGGCGGGGGAAACTAAAATTGAAGGACATTTACTCAAAGGGCCGCCATGTAATTGAGAAAATTTGACAAAATTAATATCGACTACAGGTTATAAATCAAATACAAACATATAAAAAATAAATATAACGATTATCTGATCTAGCAAGGACCTATATTTTTATGTTCAAAAACACATACACAATAACATATACACGTATATACATACACATAGGCGTGCACCGCATCTCATGACATCACACATGACCACGCGAGAGTGAATTGGAGAAGTATGAAGTATGGGAAACTTAACACTACATTGGAATGAAAACTCTAACATTTTTAGGCATTTAAAACAACATGCCTGCCCGCACACAATTCCGTAAAATACTTGTTGAAAAAACACAATTATACTTCGACATGAAAACAATAGACAAAAACTAAAAATCCTTGAAGCATTATACATCAAACAGTTGAAACCCAACCTAAACAAAATCAATTATGGAATCTCTACAAATATCCTTAAATGTCTATAATTGGTAACAGAAACCATTGGTTTATACCAATGGCTTCCCATACTTCATACTTCTCCAATTCACTCTCGTGTGGTCATGTGTGATGTCATGAGATGTGGTGCAATTTTCGCTTCTAGCGTCTTATATGCATGTGTTTATCGTTGCTTAGAAATCATCTATGTAAACAATCACAGACTATCATCACTGTCTTGTCCGTATATTGCTTAATATGTTGTAATTGACATCTTTGATAATGGCTTATGTAAGCCGAAAGCTTAGATTGTATTAAAAAATATGGATCAATATTGTGAATTTCTTTTTTCGTTCAATGATAATGTTATTAAACTTATTAGATGTTATGAAAAGAGTTTACATAAAATAAATAGACAACACTTGTCTATATTATTTAATGAAACGTGTATGAATATATATATATATATATATATATATGTGCGTATCAATGTATCTCATCAATTGATTGTAATTTACAATCACTTGATTAGATGCATTGATATGCATTGAACCACAACTGCAATTGTGTAGTGATATTTATTTTTATATGTTTTCAGTGTAATATCCTAAAATAAATAATATTGCTCTACTTTGTATTGAGCTCTTTTTAAATTAAATGTTACGAACATTGGAATTGCATTCCATTCATTCTCATTGTACCTGGATATATATATATATATATATATATTCCCAATCACATATAAAATGATACAAGAGTTAATCAATACAAAACAAAACAATAAGTTAAAACTTGAAAGCAAAATTTACACTATTAAATTTATTGCCACAAAGACTATATCAGAGAAACCTAAAGAAATTTAAATAAAAGATTATGAACACAAAAGGGCTATTTTACAAAACAACACATTAAATGCATTAGTTGCTCACTGTAAAGTCACTGACTTCAATTCTGATATTAAAAATGCTACTCTAATTAAAAGAGAAAACAATTCACTAAGACAAAATTGTTTAGAGAATGCTTTAATTGCTAGATTGTTGAAAGTAATCTTGTGTCCAGTTCACAATTCTAATCAACGCTTTTTAAAACAATAAACATTGCTGAAGAGTAAAGATAGTTAAAAAGAGTGGTGTCATGGGAAAAACTGTCCTTTCAACACTCTGTTTTATTACAGGCACGTTTGTTCATGTTTGCCAAAATAAGTTAACAGACGTACCTTCAGTTTTCTCTTATTTGACATTAAAAACTCATTTATTTACTCATTTCCTTTGAGTCAAATGGATGCCACTTAGAAAACCTGGCTTCAAAGGAAACAGGAAACATTTGTGATCAAGATAAAATCTACCACCTTCCTACTTTATGTGGGTGTCCCAATCATAGTGTTATTTTTTTTTTTTTTACCAATGTTCATGTACAAGGCCTAAAAGCCACTTAAGTTAGAGGCTTCCTGTGTGGAGTTATATTGCCGTAGGAAAGGGCAAGTGTTAGAAGTATAGAGCTAAACTAGACTCTAGAAGGAACTGGAGCCCAATCCTAAACAGGAAACAAGGGATAAACCTCTACTCCTGTTCAAAAGACCAAGGAGTGTGAACAGGGCAATAGGCAAATCTTACTCCTATTGATAAAGGAGGGAAAAAAAATTAAATGAAATAAATAGTGAATAAAATTTCAGAGTTCAGGCACAGAGTTACATTTTATTAGTATCAGAAAGGTATGATAAACTTGACAATATATACAGGGTGTCCATAAAGTTCGTGTGCACTTTAAAAAATTATAACTTTGTTTGTATTTGTGATAGAAATAATTTGTAAAAAAAGGATTAGAAAGAAATAAATCTATATTTTTTTAAAGGTTTTATTGAAATTTTATTTAAGTTTCCACATGTCCTCCATCATTAGCAATACAAAGAGTAATACGATTTTGCAGTTCATGGAAAACATTTGCCAACTGATTTACAGTAATGCCTGAAATCACATTAGTTATTTTAGCTATACTTAAAACTAGGTACATTAAACTTTATAACATTTTTTACAGATTATTTCTATCACAAATACAAATAAAGTTATAAATTTTTTAAAGTGCACATGAACTTTATGGACACCCTGTACTAAGTTTACCTTTTAGTGATGATAGCCAGCCTGCTTTGAGTTGGCAAATCTGTAGTTACACTAATCCTTCATATTTTAAATCTTTAGAACAATTATAAATTAATGAGTAATATTAATATTAAAAAGAAAAAACTATATATGAAGAATTTATGTAAATGAACATTGAATTTTTTAAGGCCTTCAACAGTTTATGTTATTGTGGGGATTATCTAACCTTGTCTGGTTTATGTCTATATCACATTGAAACACCAGTTCATGTATGATCACTAAAGTTAAGCAATGTTGAGGCTGATCAGTACCTAGATGGGTGGCTGCTTTGAAATACCAGGTGCTCTAAGCTTGGATGTGTGGGTGGTGTAATGGATAATGGCTCAGGATTGCCGAGTTCCAATTTCATTTTGATTCATTATATTTGTTTACACACAAATACCCTTGGAAAAAAGTATGAATCCATCTCTTCTCCTCCCAGATATGGGTTAATTAAAAATACATGTATCACTAAAAAAAAAATTCTTACAATCTAAAAATATTTTTCTGGCTTTAAATAAGCTGCAAAGGGTTATTGTAGCCCTTCACTACTCAGTTCATGTGACCAAGGGCTGACATTATGTCTTCATCACCTTGAGTTTTACTTCATTGTGTTGCCACACACCCTGCAATTTAAGTTAATTTAGTTTCATGATAAGTGTTGTGGATCCCGCGTGAAAAATAGGTATCCAATAAATGACAAACGCAAGTATTTAAGCTAAGAAATTAAATGTATTTACACAAAATACAAAAGGTAATGCTGTTAGTAAAATCCAGGAACACAGTTAGTAGCAAATACAGATAGATATATACAGTCTCAAAGTAGGACTTCCTTAGAGTCTACGTGCTTGTAACTGACTTCTACAAGAGGTTACTTCACTCTATCCGACTACCGACACTCACAGATGACTCTTGTACGACTCATGTACGACTCCGGTACGACTCATCTTCTCTGCCTGACTGTGGCTATTTTATGGCAGCAGGACGAGTCCATTATATTCGAAAAAGGCGGACCCCATAACAATAAGCCTAATGACTTTTTACTTCTTTCAGTGTTACGGAATACACTTTGTGAACATTTTTATACCTTTGATCTTGTGTAGCACATTTCATTTTATTTTTCTTGAGATTTTTAGTACTTTGCAGGACCAGTTAATGTTTACACTCCCTTTCCATATAACCTGGTGACTTCTTGCTGAACCCAGCACAGAGGGGACAAGGAGGAGGAGAAATTCAGGCCCCTGGCCATTGTGGCCAGAGCACTTGGATGGGTTATGTATTGAGTTACATTCCCATTTATTTTTGTGCACCAACTGGATGCTAGTTGGGCTTTCCTATCCTTTCTTACTTCTGGCACTCTTGCCCTTCATTATTTCTGGCTATCATGGGCACTTATCTTCTGGCAACTTCCGGTATTCCCAGCTTTTACTATTTCTGGCTACTACAGACTCTTATTTTCTGTCATCTTGCTCCGGACATTCCTAGCCTTTACTATTTCCAGCTACCACAGACCCTTACTTCTAGCATTTCTAGCCTTTGCTAGTTCTGGTGAACATGGACCCTTACTTTGGGCTATCACAGACACTTATCTCACTTCAGGCATTCCTAGCCTTCATTACTTTTGGCCCTTATCTCAACCTAACTCACTTGGTTGATCTACATTAACGCACATGCTCACAACAGCCTTGAAATTCCAGCTGTTCATTGGTCCCTACTTTCAGTATCACTATCTCTACCTAACTCACTTGATTGATTGGTGTAAATGGACCTGCTTACAACAGCCCTGAACTTCTGGCTACACCATGTCCCTGGCTTTCCTGTAAACATAACTCAACTGGTTTAAGAAATAGCTGCATGCATATAGTCTAAATTCAAACAACCTACTCCGTACACTTCAGTTAAAATACTACAGAAAGTTCACCATTGTATTTGACCAGCAACTACGCAATGCCAGCACTGGACAGTGAACTTGACCAGCAGCTATGCAGTGCCAACACCAGACACTGGACTTGACTAGCAACTATGCAATGTCAGCACTGGATATCAGACTTGACCAGCAGCTACACAACACCAGCAGTGGACATTGGATTTGACAACCATCGGACACTGGACTTGACCAGCAACTATGCGATGTTAGCACTAGACATTGGACTTGACCAGCAGCAATGCAATGCCAGCACCGGACAGTGGACTTGACCAGCACCAGACAATAGACTTGACCAGCAGCTATGCAATGCCAGCACTGGACATTGGACGACCAGCAGCTACACAATGCCAGCACTAGACATTGGATTTGACCAGCAGTTACGTAATGCTAGCACTGGACATTGAACTTGACCAGACATTAGACTTGACCAGGAGCTTATACAACATCAGCACTGGACAGTGAACTTGACCAGCAACTACGCAATGCCAGCACTGTACATTGGATTTGACCAGTAACTATGCAACTCTAGCACTAGACATTGGACTTGACCAGCAACTATTCAATGCCAGCACTGGACATTTAAATGGAACTTTCTTCTCCTTCGCTATATTTTCCAGACTTTAAATAACCTACTTCGGTTAAAATACTGTGGAAAGTTCACCATTGGACTTGGCCAGCAACTTTTCAACACTTTCACTGGACATGTAAACTTAACTGTAGACTTACATACTAATTTAACCTACAAGGACTCTGGTCTGTATTCTAAATAAATTTTGTATTAAATTTTATATTTGTCATTTGTTGTTCTCTTCTTGACCTGTCAGATTTCACGTCTTTTATTTTTAAAATGTTAGTTGTCTTCTTATGACTCATTGGGGCGCATAGGTCATGTTATATCATGCCCCCACTAGGGGGTCCACTACAGGGTTGATAAAACATAGAAAATGAATGAATCAATCAATTAATGACCTTGTCTGCCACAATAACTGTTAAGTGTTGTTCAATTCAGGACTATAAATGAAAGGACATAAACCCTCTCTTTCACCTTTTGTATTGAGATGTAGTAGAGACAACAACAGGACTCTCCCTCTCTGGGGAGATACTCCCTAGGCAAGCTGCCTACCTGGGCAACACAACCACATGGTGCCTCAGACAAATGTGCATACTACACCTAAATACATAAATGTTTTTTTTTTCCTTTTTTGAACTATCTATATACATGTAAATATCATTTTCTCTTTCTATGTTGTTCATTAAATCCTGCACAGGTTGAAATTAATTCATTTTGAAATTGTTGAATTCGTTTATTCTGAAAGTTGTGGGAAAATGAAATAAAATCGATAAATAAAATAATAATAATGAATAAAAAAAAAAGAAACACATTTTCCCATGATGCTAAGAGTAAAGGAACTGGAAATATAATTATCTCCACTTGGTTTTATCCAACATCATTAGGCGGCACTGTTGAAGTTCATAGAAAGAAAAACATTTCCTGCATGACTATCTTTCTCCCTCTTGCTCCAAGATGTATCACCATGAGGTTATTACAATCCACTAACGACTCTCTTTCCACTTTTCAACAACAGCAATCAGACATGTCTTGCAGCCCCACTCATTAAATAAATACTTTGGTCGTGTCAACTCAGCGCAAAGCTGAGTTGTACTCAACCATTATAACTATTCTTATCCTTACTTACCTTAACTTACTTCTGGACCAGAAAAAGAAAATGGACAAAACACAACTATGTTTAAACCTTTTAACAATAGAGTAAGCACAAACGTTTCTTTGGTTGTTCCAACTCTGTGCAAGGCTGGCTTGAGTTCCATCATTAATACAATGCTTATACTTACTACTCTTACTTCTTGACCCCCCAAAAATGGACATACACAAGAGAAATTGGAAACTTTGTTTCACTTTTTCTTTGTTTATCATATATGAATATGCACACACCTACACTACACCACCAACATGCAATCTTTAACTTCCAAAAAGTCTTCATCTTCATTAACGCCAAATTGTAACTCCACCTGCTGTAAGCTTGTGGCCAACAGCAACTGCATTCATTACAATCCTGTAGCACAAGTGTTCTCAATCAGGGAGGAATCCTTCCTTCGGGGTGGGGGGTTCAAGAGGTGGGAATCTTTACTTTTCCTTGTTTTTTATTTTCGTTGAAGCCCATTGTGAGTGTAAAAAAAAAAATAAAACAAAACAAAAAAACAAACAGTGTGATGAATCTTATATTTAATATTGAAGTTTTTCTTTATTGAATTATAATCCTTTAGAATTCTATTGAACATTTTTGTTTACTGAACTATGCTTCAGATTATTTAATTAATAATTAGTTATAAATTAAAACAAATTACAGTACATATATTAAAGTTTAAATATTCATCAACATTTGTTACTTCTATTAAATTCATAAAACTATATTAAAAATAATCTGTGTAAATGTCTATGTACTAATATAGAAAAGAATTAAGATTTTCAATAACTTATGCATATTATTTGGAATGCATCTTTTTTCAGTTAGACAATCTTAGGAAGCAGGGGATGACATTTTGTCATATTGTGAAAAGGGGACAATGAATTAGTGTGTTTATGTATCTCTGTGAATTTTTCATTTAATTTATTATATGTTTATGATCAGTACTGCTGACTAATATCATATTTCCTCAATACTGCCCCAGTCACACTCCTCATCCAAACCCTCCAGCTGAGGAGTAAAGGCTGCCACTTTCTTTGATTTTTGCCAGCTTTAAGTCAGGCATAATTTAATTTGCCCTTTTTCAGTTGATACATTCTGCTAAAAAACCTTATACTGTATGGAATAAATTATTTAAAATAGATATTTGAAAACAATAAGTTGAAATAAAAATGTGTTCTTTGAAAAATAGGGTATACAAGTCATTAGAGATTTTTTTAAAAATTATCTTTAAAATTAAAGCAAGAACTACATTGTCTATCAAGTATGTCTCCAGCTTGAAAGGGCTCAGCTCTATACAGACCAACTAGACATGTTAATTTTATTTCATTCTTTTTTTACTTACTTTCTTTCTTTGCTTTTTTCATTTTTTTTCTTTTTTATTAGGAACAATATCAATGAAATATATTTTGGTCAATATTTTGAGGTACATAGTTAAAACAATTAATTTTGGATTCAGATGAAGTCAAGAATGAAAATGGCACACTACAAAAGATTTTTGTTACTTTGAAATAGATATATTTGAATGTTGACTTACTTAGGCTGAGCCCAACAAGCCCAACCCCCAAACTCGCTACTGATATATATATATATATATATATATATATATATATATATATAATTAAAAAAAAAAAAAAAAATTTACACAAAGTAATAAAATTATGTATCAATTTTTTCTTTATTTCAGATAAATAATTATCAACCACAAATATTCATGCATGTGTTTCCCAAAAAATCCCATGCAAAAATAGTTTTAAAAAAACAATAAAAAACAAAAGTAAAAAAAAAGGTTAAAAAATTTGTAAAATTAAAAGAATAATTTTTTAAAATTTTGTAAATAACAGCTATGTGACTTAACATAAAACCAATAACTGGCACTATATCGATATTATAAACAAGACCCCCCCCCTTCTCAATCAATAATAAATTGATATTTTTTTATTCTGGCAAGTGTCACAGCCTAAGGATGGGCTAAATAATGCTAATCTGCAAAATTCATCCCTCCCCGCAAAAAAAAAAAAAACATTTCCCTATATTTTTATGAGTGGACCACTCTATTTTAGTAGTACTGAAAATCTGATTCCTTGATAAGAATAAATGATACTCATCCAGTGTGTTTTTAAATTAAAACAACACAGACAAACTCCTAAGTCTTGGTTCTGAAATTCTGTTATATTGTAGTGACAGTGTTACCAATATTGTAAGGGTGTGTAATACATATATTTAACTTTGGCTAGGAAAGGTGGGATTAAGGACAATGTGTGGACGCAATGCAATTTATATTTGACATAAAATAGCACTTAGTATAAAATACAAAACTGAACGTAATGATTTCAAAACATAACAATTGAATTTATTAAGTATTTGATGTACATGCATGTGAACTGAAAGGTTAGACAGAGTTGTGTCTCTTAGACTAGGTAATATTTGTACCTAAGCTCATAAAGAAGAAGTTGATTATTAAACTGTAGAAGAATGAGTTGTTGTATGTTTGGAATTGTGTATTGTACAAGTTGGTAAAGTTTAGAAGAGACTAGCAGTAGAGCCCGGCATTGCCCGGGGATGTAACAGTAAGAGATAGATCAAGTATCGACCATCATAAAGACTGAAAAATAAAATTGACAAAGACTATTGTTTAAGGTTGACGGGCACGCATGTCTTAATTATTTTTTTTTTTTTTTACGAATTTGTCAAACCCAAATTCAAACAAAAACATTGTTTTCAATTGTTATGAGTCTATCGATTGAATAGAATTTTATTATAAACAATTGTCTTGTAAATGGAATTTTTAAAGCATAAAGAAAAAAGTGTGCAAGACAATAAGAAACACTACCTGCCAAAAAAAAGTGAAGTTTTGTTGAAATCGGTTGAAAAATGTCGGAAATCCAATCCCATATATAAAGGAACACACACACACACACAAACAACCTGGGTTTTATAATAAGTATAACTCGATATGAGTTATCTCCTATCATTCTCGTGATGCTTCTTAATCGTGTTTTCAAATTAATTTCGTGCAAAAACAATTGTGTCTTTCCAATTTTTGGCGCTGTTAGAACCACTGCAAAGTAATTTTACGTAGTCCTGTGAAGTTTTGTTGAAATCTGTTGAAAAATGTAGGAAATCCCATCCAATATATAAACGTACAGACACACACGCACATACAATCTGCGTTTTATAATAAGTAAGATTTTAGACTTCGTACTTGCATGAATGTTGGTAATGGTCTTTAACATCTGACCGCAAAGGTTAAGCCGGGAGTTCTTGAAGATTATATCTTGGCAGCAAGGAGAAAGATGAATGAAAAGAAAACACGAGGGAGACTTATTCGTGTTTTGTTTATATAAGATTGTGTATCACATGGGAGGCTCAGAGCATATTGAGCGGGAAAACAGATTTGTCACGTGCAGGCGGTTTGATTGGTCAGAACTAACCAATCAGTGAGCTAGTTTTGAGTAGATTAACCAATGAATGCTTGTCTATGTACTGTGCTTATATAATGTGGTGGTGGTTATCACAATATTTGGAGTTGTGTAAACCATGGCCAGCAGGCAAAATCTAGCTGACTATATTTCATCCTGTTCTCAGACCATGTGATTTCATCTGACTTTCAGACACTACTTCATCTGGCATGATATTTCATGTAGCACTCAAACTATAATATTTCATCTGGTATTCAGACCATAATGTCTTGTCTGGCATTCGGTCCATCATATTTCATCTGGGGTTATATTTCATTTGGCATGATATTTCAACTGGCATTAAACCCATATCTTATCTGGCACTTGAACCATGATACTTCATTTGACATTCAGATCATGATATTTCATCTGGCATTCAAACCATGATATTTTATTTGGCACTCAGACCAAGATAATATCATTTGGTTCTCAGACCATGATATCTCATCTGTCATCCAGAGAATATCTCATCTGGCATTCAATTAATGATATTTCATCTGGCACTATTCATATTTTCCAATTGATTCTTCTGAATTTCAATAAAGTACATGAAATTGCCTTGGCTAGAGTTTAAACTTAGTTCATTGTTTCTACTTTCTGTGCTGCTATCAATACACAATTCTGTTCAAATTTAAAGTTTGGAAACCTAAAAAGGAGAACAACAAAAAATTTAGATGTTATTTCTTTTTATTGATGATGAGAAATATAATTTTTGATGTTAGTTTGGTAGCAGATTTTTATAGTAATTAGATCTTGGAGAATGAAAACATTTCACCTGGATGGTCAGTATTTTTGTTGGCTTCCAGATCAGTCAATTTGTTAGATTTTTTGAGCTTTGCATGAAGAAGAGGCTGATGTTGTCAAATATTTTAAAATAAAGAAAAAAATTTTCATATAGAAAATTGCATTACAGAGGCTTTTTTTGTTAAATTGCCAATAGAGTAAAAAAATTTAAGAACCTGTAGGAATTGAAATGTGAAGCTTATTTTGTTAGTCAATACCCTCCTTTTCATAAGGTTGGGATTTTTGTAGGAAATAACAAAACGGCCTTTACTTTTAATTTTTTATTTTCCTTTTTTTCCGTTTATTATTAGCTTACATATTTAAAAAAAAATATATGATGGACATTAGTTTCCGGTGGAAGGATTAAAAACAAAGAAAAAATCTCGAAAGTTTATTTACTTACTAGTGAAATAATTAGAAGGAATGTCAAACATTTTAATCCGGGTAATTAAATAATATTATCTATTAAAAATGAACTACACCGGTAAAAAAAGAATAATTATTGGATGCAAGTTACTTGGGGCGTATAACAACCCCACAAAACTTAGTCCGGTATTTCACTGGTTAAAAAAGATATTATTCTTTAGAAGAGTTATTAAAGTCCGTTTTCATACAAAAGGGATTCGATTTATGACTTTCATTTCAAATCAAATTAATTAAATTATACAAGTAAAGAAAGCTTAAGGCTTAAATAAAAATTATTATTTATTAATGTAGTTGTTGTTGTAGTACTACTTTTTATTTTTTTTTAGTCGTTTTAAAGAGTAAGAAGACTGTTTTGTCTGGACATCCTCCGTTTTTAAAACAAATAATATCTGATTTGAAGAAGTTTCCTTTATTTTACTCGTAGAATAAGAAAATAATTTTATTTTAAAAAGCGAAACTCAAATTTGATTTCACACCTAATGTCGCCATTTTTGCCCTGTCCACTTTTAGTTATAATTTAAAAAGTAAAAGTTGTATTTTTAGTTCGTCATGAGATATTTATTCATATCATAAGTATACGAATTAATATGAAAAATATTTAAATTGTGTATATGTAAATTTTTAATTAAGTAAATTAATTAGCATACACTAGTACACATAGTGTATCTACACTTAAAAAAATATGGTATAATAGAATAATGGAATGACGTATTCTTTAAAAATATCTCAAGTTGGTTATTCTCAGAATGATGCCTAGTTTATTTTTCCCAGAATGCAACAGGCTTCCAATATATTAGTAGGTAATATAATTCTACGATAAGGAGGGAGTATAATTGTATTGAAAATTAAAAATTATTTTTAAAAATGATAACGAACGTCGAGCTCGTAGCTAGAAATAAAAAAATAACATGTCATAGCTATTGTTATGGTTTGACGAAAATTGCCGATGTTTACCGACGCGCACGCGCAGTCCTCGCCTTCTAGTTTTTTCAGTGGAAGAAGAAGACAGACTTAGGTTTGATCTCCGTTTTTCTACTGATTGGTTATTTTGCCGATAGAACAGACATTATTTTCCAGTTTGATTTTTTGGCTAGGAAAGTACAGTTTTTCCCATGCAGAGGTGCAGCTGGTTTGCCGTGACAGGAAATATGCAGTGTCTTTTGCACTGCAAGTCGCTGGGAGTATGGATTTCAACGGAAGACAGTCTCCGGTCCATTGCTTCTTACACATAACCGGAATCCATAAAAATTATTGTTATTCTCCTCATCATCGCCGTCTTCTTGTTTGTCGCCAGTCGTTGCCATCGATTCCAACTGGAACGCCAACACCCGAGAAGAAAACTTCTTCTTCTTCTTTTCTTTCTTCTCTTTCTAAATTTTCTTCTCTTCCTGAGGCTTTGGTTGCTGCCTTCGTATATAGAAGTCTAGCCATCTTCGCCCTTTTCTATAATAATAACAGCAACAACAAACCTCCACTGTCGGTCCAGCATTGCCTAAAAAACACGTTCAGTAATAATAATAATAATTACAACCCATATAAATAACACCAAATAACCTTTAAAAAAATCATACACAAAGGATAACAGCTAAAATCTATTTCCATCTTGTCAAAGTAAAAAAAAAAATCGTTACGATCCGTCATCATAAAAAAAATAATTTTTAAATGATAATTGATTCGTAAATAATTCCATTGCTGTAAATTAAGTTACAGCAAAAACAAATAATACGATGGGTGTATGATTTATAAAAATATTTTTTCTTTTTTTTTTTTTTTTTTTTTTAGCCTCTCTCCCCCCCTCCAAGAAGACAACAACAATAATAATAATAAACACTAAATACATTTTTAAAATTATTACTCTTGAGTAATTTAAAACATTACTTGTTCTCAGGTCATTATAAATAAAACTTAAATTATTTCAATTTCATTAATGTCCCATCCAAAGAGAGGAAAAAAGTTTCATAATTTTTTTTTTCCAAAAATATTGCGCTGAAATTACACAAAAAATAAGTTTCTAAAAAAATTTTTTTTTTTAAATCTGGTTTTAAGAAACTAGTTCTATTCTTTGTATAAAATTTTAAAAAGCAAAAAAAAAAAATGTTAAACTAAACATAAAGTGATAATATATTTGAGCCCTCCATATTTCTTTGAATGGAAATTTGAAAAGGTATTTTTTATTTAAATTCTGATTTTATTTTTTTCCCCAATTTTAATTATTCCTTTTGATTCATCTAAAAAAAAATAAACAAAAGGAGAAATTCGCCGGTGAAGCATTTAAAAAAAAATTATAAAAAAATGAAAGTTAATTTTAAAGAGTAAAAAAAAAAAAGGAACATTATTATTATTATTATTTGTTCCCTATTTTTAAATTTTATTTCTTTTGTAATTATAGATAAAACTTGAATTTGTCCCTTATTTCGAATTCTAAAGAATCCCTTTTTTTTTTTTAAATTTAAATTCTTTACAATTCATAAGACAAGTTAAAAAATAAAAACTTAAAAACTTCAGACTAATTAATTTTATTTTAACTATTCAAAAGATGGTTATTTTATAACTTTTAGAGAGAAAATGATAAGTCTAAATCTAGAAACTATATATTTATATGTGAGAAAGGTACCCTAAGGATTCCCCCCCCCCAAAGAAAAACATTTATATATGTAGGTAGATATCTACTTCAATCCTAATGTATAAATATAAATGCATAGTTACCTCCCTTGCTAATAGTTTCTCTTCCTACCTCTCTCTCTGTAACTAGTACTCTCCTTTCATCTTTCTCTCTAATCTTTACATATCCCCCTCTCTAATATTCTCTGTCACGTTGTCACACGTCCATAACTACCTCAATGTTGTGGATAACGCAAAGACTGTCGTAGAAATGGGGGTATATTATTTACATATGCGCACAAACACATAGTAAATATATTTAACTACTAAATTATATTAGTAGTAGTAGTATTAATAGTTGTGGTGGTTTCTTTTGTATTTTTTTTTTTTTTTGCTTCTAAGTTTTTGATATGTATTCTTTCTGTTCACTCAACGATTATGTCAAGCTTACTAATATCGGGACTGTATCGGGTAGACTATACCAACAGCCCTCCAGTTTTGTTACTAACCCTGCCTAGTAGCCGTCTAATTAAGTCTCTGGAAGCTGTTAGTATTATTAACAGACCTTATTGTTAAAGTAGCAGCAGCTTAGTTCAATCCCCAACACCTGCCTTTAAAAAAAAAATCTTTGTCATCAAATCAGTTTCTGTTTTGTGAAAATATTTTGTTTCAGTATTTGAAAAAAAAAGGAAAAAAGAAAGGCATAAAAATGGCAGATATTTTGAAAAGACGTGATCTTGTCGGTCATCTTTGCTTAGTGAGAAGACCTTGTCACAACTTAAATGTTAGTAAATTTCGAAGTGATGAACATCATTGCTTTGTAACACCAGCTTGTACTTCGACAATGCCTATCCCGATCTTGCACTTGCCCTTAGCTTACTGCTGAAAGTGGAAATAGTCATTTAATATTTTTTTTTGTTCTTAATTTGTTCACCTGTAGATTTATAAAAATTTTAAAAAATTTACTAAAAAAAAATATTAAAAAATTATTTTGATTTATTTTCAATTTCTGTTCTATACTGAAGTAGAGAAGACCAAAAAAGAAAATGGAGCTATATTTGTAGTGAAAGTAGTTGGCCTTATAAATAAAAAAAAATACTTGAGAATTTATCTCAAAAAAAAAAATAATAATAATTATATACATAGAAAATATGTATATAAAAATATTACAAAAGATGTCTCCATTTGAAAAATAAATTAAAAAAAAATATTTTTTAAAAAGTGGAAAAAAAAAAAAAAAAATTAAAAAAAAATCCAAGCTCCCCCCTACAAAAAATTAAAAATGAACAGGTGACCGTTTCCCTCCATTCCATCTTCTAAAAGAAGACTTGAATATACATAAGTATATCAATATTCCAACATAATGTTGATAAATATCTTTTAAAGCACTCCCCCACCCCAAAATGTTAAAAATGGCTCTGACAAAAACTGTAAATAGACTGAGGTAGGGTTGACGTGTTATGGCAGATATTGTGTGTGTAATCACAATTTGGTGAGGGTTTTTTTGGGTCTGGGCTAGATGTCTAAAAAGTGAACCAGGAACATCCTTAGTGCTACATAGTCTGCTAGGTTCCAGGATGTGAAGGAATTGAGGATCTAGAAAGTATCAAAGAAAATAAAAGGAACCCACCCAGAATCTTAATTTCAGATGCGCATGAGGACAAAAACCAATGTTATATTTGTCCCTAGTTAGCCTTAGGTTTTAGCCACTGAATAATCTGTTGCACAAATTGCCTTTCTTGTTACCAGGTGAGATGCCTCTTGAATTTTGAATGTATGATACACACAAAAAACAACTAAGGCACTAAAAGTCATAGAAGATTTTGACCATATTGCAGCAGACTTTAAAAGGGTGTAACAACACTTCAAGTTGAAGGCTTCACTCCTCGAAAAATTCTT
Source organism: Acanthosepion pharaonis (assembly GCA_903632075.3). Classification (NCBI taxonomy): domain Eukaryota; kingdom Metazoa; phylum Mollusca; class Cephalopoda; order Sepiida; family Sepiidae; genus Acanthosepion; species Acanthosepion pharaonis. The sequence continues at coordinate 194,025 of CAHIKZ030003771.1, read as the reverse complement.
TTAAAGAAAAGAAATCTTATTTCCTGATTTTGGGGTTATTTTTTTTTTTTTATTATATTTTAAAAATTTTAATTTAAAATTTTGCAAGGCCACTTGGCTTTCTTTATTTTGTTTATTTCTATCAACTAGTTTTCTTAATGCTTTTACATCTACTGTCAGTAACAATAATAGTTAAAATACTTTATTGGTGACAACACTTGGATCTCCATTTATTTTTTTTTTTAAATCTCTTGATTTAAAACTTTGTTGTTTCTTGGGGTTTTTTTTTTTTAAATTCTTGTGGCAAGTTCCACTTAAAAAAAAAATCTTCAAAATGGGTGATTCCTATAGCCGTAAACAAGCGGCCATCAATCGACTAAGGCACCGGCTGAGAAAGAAACGAGAATCTTTGGCGGATCATTTTGACTTCAAGATGTATATTTTGTTTCATTTCAAAGATAAGGTAAATTTCTTTTCTTAAATCTGATTTTTTTTGTTAATACTAACCCTGTCCCATAAAAAATGTTATATTTAGTGTACAAAATATGTATACAAATGGAGCAGTTATTATGGGACACAATAATTTTTAAATTTAAATGTGTATTTAAAAATGCTAAAACTCTAAACTTGAACGTTATTTTCTTTTAATACTAACCCTGTCCCATAAAAATTGTTATATTTTGTGTACAAAATGTGTATACAAATGGAGCATTTATTATCAGACAGGTAGTCATTTTTAAATATAAGATTAAAAATGCTAAAACTCATAAACACATAAAAAAAGGTTTTAAAAACATTTTTTGTGTGTGTGCATGCACGATTCCTGCCAAATAACATTTTTTTATTTTTTTATTATTTTTTATTTTTTTTTTTAATCATTTTACCCAAAGCAATAAAGCCACAAAGATACAAGGAGTTACTGAATGTGAAAGAATATGAGAAAAAGAAAAACATTATTAATGAGAGAGTAATTTTAAATAAGAAAGAATCACTTCACCTCCAAAGATAAAAGGGGTTACTGAGAGTGAAAGAAACTGAGAAAATGTTATTGAGGAGAAAGGACAATAAAAGAACAGGATTCAAGTAAACAGAAGATAACAATTGACATTGCTTTTGTTCATGGATGCTGCTGAGTCTTTTCAATTTGTGCCCGTTACTTGTTCTTTTCCATCCCAATTCTAGTCCTGGGTATGACGATAAACTACATCCGACAGCAACGTCTCTGATCTGGAGATCGGAGGTTTTGGAGAATATGGAACCACCTCTTAATTGCTGTTGTTCCCAGGTCCACTCTGCTCTGACCTGGGGTGGGAGTACTTGCTAGGGTCCCAACTATGAGCAAATAGTGAACCCCCAAGCATAAACAAAACATGAAAACATAAAAATACTTTTTTATATAAAACAATTACCAACAATACCTACTTACAGCAAAATTATTAACAATACATTTTTAAAGCAGAATTATAAATACATTTTGTCTGTAGTTGAAGCCATACAATTGTATTCAACATTTTTAGATTTCATCATGAAATAACCCATAGAAGTGTTGATAGGCCACTAAATAAAACCAACCAATAAAAAATAAATTTACATACCTGCACTTAAATAATATAATTTTTAAAGTTAAAATTACTTCTGCTAATAATATTAAATGTACAGGTAGTGTAATGCTTACAGTATGAAAGTGGAACTAGCTGAGTTACAGTAAAAATACCAGCAATACATTTTTTTATTAAAAAATTACCAACAGTACATTTTATAACAAAATGACGAATACATCTTATCTGTAATTGAAGGCATACAATTGCATTTAGAATATAGTTAGTTGAAACCATAAAATTGTGGTCAAAATATTTAGATTTCGACATTAAATAACCCATAGAGATGTTAACATGCTACTAAACAAAATCAACCAACCAAGCCATCCCAATTCTGAGAATAAGTAATAAAAGCTGAATTAAGATGAAATGGAATTGCGGACATGTAATGGCGGTCAGTGCTGAAAGTTGAATCAACAGGCCAAGTTTAAGTTTTGTTCTAGTCTGTTGCTTTCACTTAGCACCACTAATGCACTTGGGAAAGGTATGAATACATTTCTTCACCTCTCCTAGCCTGACTATGTGCTAAATAACAGGGTAAATTGGGTTCTCTAGTCCTTAAAACTAGAGAAAGCAACAGGAAACCACTATTAATTCCAAGAACAGTGATTTGCAGATCAGAAAAGGAATCTGAAGAGCTCTGATTACCTACATCCTTAAGTAACATGGGATTAAGAAATTCTTCACACTCCTCTCCAGTCTTTTGAACAGGAGAAAAGGTTTATCCCTTGTTTCCTGTTTAGGATTTGGTTTTTGGTTGCTTCTAAAGTTTACTTCAACTCTATACTTCTAGTGTCTCTGCATAAAACTGAACTTTTATTACCATTTTCTTTTCTTTAATAGGAGTAGATAGGTTTGCCTATCATCCAATTTACACTCCTCCCCAGTTTTTGAACAGGAGTAGAGGTTTATCTCTGGTTTCCAGTTCCTTCTAAAGTCTATTTCAACTCTATACTTCTAATATCTCTGTCTAAAACTCTGAACTTTATTTACTATTTATCTATATTTTTATCTCAATGGGAGTAGATAGGTTTGCCTTTTGTTCAGTTCAAACTCCTCCCTGTCTTTTGGATAGAAGTAAAGGTTTATTCCTTGTATCTTATTTAGGATTGGGTTTCTGATTCTCTCTAAAATCTTTTTCTTCTCTTTCACATCCAGTGGTCCCCTGGGTTTTGGTGGCTCTATCACCAATGCTTGGGCTGGTGCCTCTTACTCTGTAACCCTCTACCTCATGTGGCTCTTGGACATTGTACAGAGTGAATATCATTGTAAAACTTGTGACAGTATATTTTAAGGGAATATAAATATATAAAAGAGAATGCATAAAATAGTTTTTATGGCTTACAATCAAAGTAATCCTTAGATGGATCGCCTTTCTTACAATACAATTACCATAGTACCTGTCAAAAATTTAAAATTATTAATGAGTTAACATTTCTGCTTTGGATCAAAGTCTGCACACACTGAAAAGTCACACACACAGTGTGCAGATATAGTAATTGACACTATGACACTGGTGGATGTCAGTTTCACACCTTGAGTGATCTTCAGATCATGAGGTTTGAAACTGACAGTCACCATGCAGTGGTGATTCCCATGTCCATACAGTCTATCTACACACACACTGTCTAATATTGAACAATCTTCCCCATAAATATATATATATAACACACATGCAGGGTGTCCCCAAAAATTTGACATCATTTTAAAAGCAATTATTTTGAAAACTACTAAGTCTAGCTCAATGAAATTGAACACTTTACTCATTGAACATCGTAAATTTATTAGGGGGCCAATTTCATAAGTGTTCAATATGTGCACCGCCTGTGACATGGCACACGTCAAGTCAGTACTTAAGCTCTTGCCAAACGCACTGATGTTGATGATGGTCTACCAGATCCTTTAGCCACATAAGTAGCCTTCTTTAAATTTTTGGTACCAAGTCCAAATTTGTATGCCAGTTGAAGTTTTTTCCAAATTTTGCATTGAAGGCACACTGCACAGTCTTAGGTGACTGTGTGCGAGCATATTCCAAGATGCAAAATGACTTTTCTTTGGGAATGAATGGCATGGCTCAACCTGAAAACAGAACAAAAATAAAACATTAAATATAAAATCTTGATCTGTTTCTATACATTCTGTGAAAATTTAAGGTTATTTCAACAAGAATTGCCAAAATTATTGGCCTGTGAAATGATGTCAAATTTTTTTGGAAACCCTGTATTTTAATTTGTGTGTGTGTTTGTAGGATGTATAATAGTATCAGAAACAATAGTGAAAATGATGAGACAAAGTGGAAAAATTTTTTCAAGGTCATGTTTCAACAGAGAAAGTATATAAAAAAAAAAATAATAAAAAGTCCTTGACTTAAAATCGTACAATCCCAAACAGAACTAATACAGATATAAACAAATAAGGACAGAGGCAGGCAGACTCTCTTCAACCCTAAATCAAGAGGTGATAAGCTGAGGTAATTAATTTGATTTATGATGACCACTTGTCCTCAAAGATCGCAATACATTTTTTCCTCATACGGTTTCGTCTGTCTTTTATTTTTAAACTGAAGAAGCAAAACATGTCTTTAAAACAAATTTTCCATGTCTCATTTTCACACACACACACTCACATGCACATAAAATGATAATGCTAGCAATTAATATATGTAAAATTATATACTTTATAAAGTTCATGCCAATTTTTAAGGGAAATTAAAACAAAACAAAATCATGCCATTACATATTTATTCAACTGAATATGGACCATTTTGTTACACGTTTCTCCATTTTTCCTTCAACTTAAAGATTCCATCTTCCCAGAATTTTGGTAGTTTCTTGGCAAAGAACTCATTAAGGTGATTTTTTTTATGTCATCCAGAGTATTAATTTTTTACCATTAAGATTATTTTTCAAGAACCTGAATAAATGAAAATCCAAAGGAGCAATGTCTGGTGAATATGGCGGGTGGGGGGTAACACATCCCAGCCAGGCTGCCAAAAATGGAAAATAATACCTTTTCTGTTCACCAATTCTGGGTGTTTTTCTTGAATTGATGCCTTTTAATTTGTCCAGTCGCAAATAGTACTTTCCAGAATCAATTGACTGGTTACTTGGCAGAAGCTCATAGTACAGGATTCGTTTCTAATCGCACCAAATGCACAGCATGACTTTCTTAGGATGAAGACCTGGTTTTGGGGTGGCTAAAGTTGGCTTACCCCAGGATCTTTTTCACTGAACATTGTTGTAAACAATCCATTTCTCATCACCTGTCACAATTTGTTTAAAAAATGGTGCATTTTCATTGTGTTTATACAGCAAATTACAGATATAAAATATATATATATATATATATATATATATATATATATATATATATATATATATATATATATAATGCAATCCAAGAGATTCTATTCACTCAGATCATGTGGTAGTCAAACATTGTAGTTAGTGATTTGAGTGCCCAAGCTTCACTAAGTGCTCATGGATAGTGGATTTTCATAAATTTAGTGTTTCTGCCAATTCCTGCATTGTGTAATACAAGTTATTTTTAATCAGTCTCTTGATTTGGTTGTCATCTGTAGTGGGTGTCTGCCAGAGTATTCTTCACTAATAAAGCTACAATCACCAACTCTAAACTTAGTGAACCACTTCTGTGCAGTTGTTAGCTAAAGCACTGAAAATATAAGCATATTATATCTCGATAAATTTGACATGATCTAACATGTTGGAACATGAACAACTAAAAATCAACCTGAACTTTCCAGACAACCCAATAATTTGAGAATTTCTGCTTATAAAGTGCTTAATATTAGACTAGAACAATAATCAATATTAGATGTGACAATGTTCACGACATATCAAAGGTCAAACTGGGTTTCATAATTTAGTGTTTGTGTGTGTGTGTGTGTGTGTGTGTGTGTGTGTGTGTGTATATATATATATATATATATATATATATATATATATATATATATATATATATATATATATTAAAATTAAAACAAAAACATTAAAAAATCACTACACAATAGCTTTTATGTTTCAGCAGAAAGTTGTGCCTCCTCAAGCGATGGTGAATAAATAATTTAAAGAAATATTAAATGCTACAGGCAGTGGAATTATACTCCATTTGTTCTTATCCCATACTGTGTGTATATATATATATATATGTGTGTGTATATATATATATATATATATATATATATATATATATATATATATATATAAAAATGTGAGTAAAAGTTTGCCACTTAGCTGATTGATGTTGCCTTCAGTATCCTGACTACAGAGTTTTGTAGGCAGATATGTCCATCCACTCTTCAAAGGGTACAGTTACATATTCTTGGAATTATTGATAATATGAAATTATTATGGCCAATAACCAATAAAATTTTGAGTAAATTAAATTCATAAAAATTTTAAAGTTTTGAAGGGAAACCTATAAATTTAACATTCATGGAAATTGCATTTTCTTTTTTATTTCGTATTTATTTTCCTATTTTGCCACAATTTTTATATTTGTTTACTTATTGAAAAGTAAATTTTTTTCTTTCTCTTAAAAATGTCATTTTCTTTTAGATGTGTTTGTAAGAATGTAAAATAAAGACATCAAAATATGTCATTTTAAAAGTTATATTTAATTTAAAGAAACAAACACATTGGGTAACTTTTCACAAAGTTTTCTATGTAGATTCAATGGTTTGTTTGCATTAGTTTAAGAATTTATTAAGGCTGGAGTATTGAGCAGCTCAAAAACCTCCTATTCAGTCATTGAGGATTTTCAGGACATGGGTGATTATGGCTCTCCAAAACTATCTTTTGTAACTTTTACCAATGTTTATCTTTTATTTTCATCTCTCCCCTCCCTTTACCTGATCTATCTTCCATATTTACATACTCATTATGTAGGTTACTCGCTATTTCTCTCTGTCTCTCTTGCCTGCAATATATCCTGTGAGTGTCACATTTTCTAAGCTTTATGAGTCCTAGAAATTTTGACTTTTTTTTTTTTTATAATGTATAATTATCGTTTTTCCTTGTATCCTGGGTATGACGATAAACTACATCTACTTCCTGGCTTGGTTTGTTTTACAGCTTATCAACCTCAATGGGTTATTTAATGCTGACAATTTTTATTGCTGGTAATGTTTTTCCTTCAAAAAAATGTTTTGCTGGTAATAATTTTTACTTTGAAAAATTTATTGCTGGTAATAATTTTTTACAAAGTATTTATGGTATTAAGACCTATTTTTACACTTTCATAATGTTTTGACCCTAGTCTGGGGGTTAACTATTTGCCCTTAGCTGGGACCATAACAAGTGCTACCACCCCGGGTCAGGGTGGATCAGGGAACACCAGCAATTAAGAGGTGGTTCCACGCTCCTCAAAACCTGATCAGAGGCCTTGCTGTTGTATGTAGGTTATCGTCTTACCCAGGACAGTCCGCGACCTGGGTAAGATTGTAAACCACATCCAACAGCAAGGCCTCTGATCAGGAGGTTTTGAGGAGCATGGAACCACCTCTTAATTACTGTTGTTCCCAGGTTCACCCTGACCTGGGGTGGTAGCACCAGTTAGGCTCCCAGCTATGGGCAAATAGTTAACCCCCTAAACATAAAATAAAAAATAGGTTTTAATACCAGCAATACTTTTTGAAAAAAATATTACCAGCAATAAAAATCTTGTCAGCATTAAATCACGCATTGAGGTTGATATGCCATAAAACAAACCAAACTGAACCTCTTTCCTTAAAACTTCCTCATTACTCATATGTTCTGTCCGCCGTATCCTCAGCATTCCTCTGTAGAATCACATCTCTGATGCTGCAAGTTTCCTCTTCATCTGTGAGGAAATTGTCCAGTACTCACTACCTTATAGAAGGCTTGAGATTATGTAGCAGCTGAGCATTCTTTTTGTTTCTAATGAAATTTGGAGTTTATTATCACATTTTCCGTCCTTTGTTAAAACATGTCCAGATATTTAAATTTTCATACTTGTTTGGTTTTAACATTCCATTTTGTAGTTTTCATGTTGGAATGCTTCTTTTGATGACAATCTTCCATTCTGTACTCTTACAATTAAAGGTAGTCCTTTCTTCCAGTTTTCCTTTACTAGTTTGCTGTTAACTGATTGCTATTCTCCACGGCTTCCTTTCCTTTAATATCTAAAAACTATGCAGTGCTATAATTGTTCTTAGGAAAGATAATGGAGTTATTTATCGACTTCATAGGCTGTTTTCCAATTAAAGCTATAAAACCTTGTCTGACCTATTTAATTTCTAATTGGGGTAGATGAGATTAAAATCTACAATGCATAGTAATTAAGAATATTTACTGTTTATATTCCTAAAATAGTTTTTCTTTAATCTTTCAGGCTTCCTCAGTTGAAAATATCTCCTGGGGATATGGATGGGAGAGTGATTTCTTATTTCCAATTCTTTTTCTTACTCTACTAAAAAGATTTGTTGAAATAAATTACCTGGGCATGATTACTTATATAGCTCTGTCAGTAACACTTGCCTTAATTCTTGACAATAAGGGCACCGCACATCCTGCACGTACAGCAGCAGTGGTGTGTCTTAGACTAGGTAGCTTAATAGAGCCCATTCTTCTTGAGATTGGTTTTGAATTCAATTTTCCTTCTCCTAGACTGGTTGCTGTCTCAAAACAAGAAATCCCAATCTACCCTGCTATTTAACTCATAGCTGAAGGAAGATGTGTTCATGCTTTTCCTAGAGGCATTAGCATGAAGTAAATGAAACAAAATCAAGTTGGAGTTTATTACTGAATCATTAAAATTTCTTTTCTCTATTCCAATAATATTTTGTTAATGCAGAAAGTAATTTGAGTTTAAGTCTAGGTAGTTAGTCATGTTTTGTTCAAGCCAATGGGCATCCAACACCTGGGTTCAAATGTGCTCAGCATTATACTACAGCTGTGATTGTATTTATTGTTTTTTTTCCTCCTCTCCTCTCCTCTCCCCTCCGACCAGAATTTGCTGTCATGTATATAATCAGTCGGGTGAAATATCAACCCAACTTTTTTGACCTAGAAACCACACAACAAATTTGCTGGCAGTAAAGTACATTTGTAGGTAATTGGGTTTCGGTTAGTTTTTTGTTTGTTTGTTTTTCTTCAACAATCACCTTGCACAGGGATTTTGATTGTTCTTATCAAGGTGTTGCTATTTAGTCTCTACTAGTTGGGTTGTTTTTTTTTTTTTTTTTTTTACTACAATTTTATGTTCAGCAATAATCTTCCATGAGAAAATAAGAGAAAACAAAAAGGTGGAGGTAAATTAAATTAAATAGTCTGGTTTCTCTTTTAGAACCATTGAAGCATTGACTTTCTATTCAGTTAGTCACTTGTATTCTTCACTCATGTACATTATCTTGTTTTTTACCCTAGTATTCAACATTGAAACAGCTTTTATGAAATGGTGTTATTTATGGCAGCCTATTACTTATCTGACAGAGATAAATGTTTAGCAGTCATTGAAACAGGTTGCAGATTAATCTGTTGTTGAACCTAATGTATTAAAAAAAATCTTGTTACAACCTAGAAATATGAAGTAAAGTCTAAGGCAGATAATTTGACTTGGTATTTAAATTTGATTCATCAACTCTGTTACAATAGCAAATAATTTGACTTCTGTTTGGGTACAATGTGTCAAAACATATTGGTTCAGTCTTATATGCTGAATATTTTTATAGTTTTCTTGCCAAAATAAATTTACAAAAATATCAACAGAATATTCTGGAGGTAGTGAATTGGACTTTTTCATTTGTCATATATATACTCATGTAATGTGCAATCTCGCATAATCATGCGACCTTCAAATTTTCACTTATAAAAAATGATTTTATCATGTATCTTGTGTATCGTGTGAGTTCCCTTTTTTTTTTTCTTTTTTTTTTTTTTTTTGAGAGACCAAATTACAATAGACTAATTTCTTTTCCTCTATATCTTTATCAGGTATTCTAGTTAAAAAAAAGTAGAAGAGAATGATAAATGTATTGTTAGTAATGCGATACTCGTTGCATAAACACATACAGCCATAAGCGTTATAAACAATAGAAAAGATGTGCATTTGCTATGTTTGTATTTCATAATACAATACTATGTAAATATTACATGCATTATTATTGGATACAGTTAAGTAAAACATCAGTTTTATCAAAATCATGTTTATTTTAAATACAGCTGTACTTTTTGACTACAGTAAATGGATATATAGTTTGGTCAATGGCATAACTGGGGCCAGCAGTACATACACTAATTTCATATTTCATGTATAATGCAACCCCCTTAAAATTAACTTCAAAAGTCACATGATACACAAATATGTACAGTATGTAATGTTTTTGAATATGTACAGCACATACATCCTTCTTGTACCATAACAATCTAATCACAACCTAAACAATATTCATTTAAAAAAAAATATTCTTGAATATTACTCACTTTTTACCATACTTTGAATTATGACTCTTTGTATCCTCCATATGATTTGACTGACCTTTCAACTACATAATGAATTTAATAAATTTAAAAGCTTTGATAAATCAATGATAACTTTGCTTTTGTACAGTAGCGAGCATAAAGATCAGAACAATGTTAAGAAAAAGTCTAAATGTGAAATAACTTTTTATTTTAAAGCTTCATGGAACATTTTATCAATAAAATATAAGGATATAAAGGTAAATTATATAATTCCAAAATATAAAGCTCAAACTTATTTTGATAAAGTTATAAGAATAATTATATAACATTTGAAAAAAATAGATGATCAAAAACATCAGAGTGATTAAGAAAATCATACAATTCTAATGGATTCATCATATTCAAATGAAAATAGCGTTCATAATTCATTAGTACTTGATGTGTAAATCTTTACTTTCAATAACAGCTTGACATCTTTTGCTACATGAGCGAATGAATGTCTTGCATTCATTAACGGATATTTTCTCCCATTCTCCTTTCAAATTAGTCCATAGTTCTTCGACGTTTGTTGGATTCTTTTCCTTAGCTTTTTCATTTAGTAACTGCCAAACATTCTCAATAGGATTCATGTATGGGCTTTGAGCAGGCCACTCCATAACAGTAACATACTCCTCAGAAAGAAATGTCTTAACAGACTTCGCTGTGTGACATGGCGCGTTATCTTGCATAAATACAGCTGATTGATTAATTGCAGTTCTCAAATTAGGTACAACATGTTTTTTCAATATCTCCTTGTATACAGTTGTGTTAATTTTACTGTGTAGCCTAACAAGAGGTCCTGTACCAGCAGCTGAAATCATGCCAAACACCATCACACTTCCTCCTCCAAATATAACAATGCTTTTAGTGCATTGAGGCAAATATCGTTCCTTAGGACTACGTCAAACGAACCTTCTCCCGTCATAACCGAACAGGTTAAACTTTGACTCATTGCTGAAATGAACACAATCCCACTGTTCTTCTGTCCATATGGCATGGTCAGTGGCAAATTTCAATCGGCTCATTTGATTCTTTTTAGAAATGTAAGGCTTCATAGACGCTACTCGACTGTTCAGATTTATTCCATTAAATCTTTGGGAAATAGTATGCCTTGATATTTTAATGCCAAGGTTAGCATTAGTTCTTTTAGAGATAGCGGTTGCTGTTGCAAATCGATCCTTTGTTGATTCATTATCAATGCAGTAGTTTTCCTAGGCCTGCCAGGTGGCTTCTTGGCTTCAGTTTCACTCACAAAGCTTGGGTCAATCCATGGTATGATTTTCAGGCACTTTTGAGAGGTGCCACATGCTGAGATCAACCCCACCAATCCGATAACATCAGATAGTCTCCTTCCCAACAAATCGAACATGATGAGATTCGAACCCAGGTCTCATGGTCAGAATGCGGATGTTCTAATCACTTGGCCATTCATATATATATATATATATATATATATATATATATATATAGTCATCCACAGAGAGACTGTTTTGCTGTATCACAGCTCATCAGTGTGAATAAACATCTGATTGCCTCAAGCAGGGATTCGAAACCCCTGAGCTATCAGTGCCTGGTTGAGAGAAACGTTAATTTTTACGTATTCATTCTTTGAATAAACACACCAATGACCGAGCTTTGCAGTATAGCAGTAGTAATCATTGTTTACAAAACTCGTGCTTTTTCTCAACAGTGCTCAACTGGAATTGAATTTATTTTCTGGGGGCATATATATTGTCATCCACAGACAGACTAATTCACTGTATCACAGCTCATCAGTGTGGCTAGACATCCGATTGCCTTAAGCCGGAATTGAAACCCGATGCACATACACATTTTGTGTGTGTGTATGTATGCATAAAAGAAATGACTATTAAAAAAAATGTATTGTGTTTTTGCCAATCTGTTTTTTTCCTACAATCCTTTGTCTGCATGCACAAGCAATAAACACTTGTGTAAACTTCTAAACATACTTCTAAAATTTCCCTGAGATTGTGCAAAAGATGGTGCTGAGGATTTTTGCATCAATTGTTTCTCTTTTATTTATCTGGACTGTTAAGTTTTCTGTTCATGTTTTTATTTATACTGATTGCAATTTTGTTGGACACAATATTATTATTGTTTTATTTTCCTGGCTCTATTTTGTTTAATTTAGATTAGAAACATCATTATAAACATTTAAAAAATTCTGCTCATCATAGATCAATTCATTACTAACCTTTCTATTTTATACATAGCTCTTGATTATTATTTAAATTCTCTTTAAATCAATTCTTATTTTCAGAAGAAAACTTCTGCGTTATTTGAAGTGGCTGAAGTCTTCCCTGTGATGACCAACAACTATGAGGAAAATATACTTCGAGGTGTTAGAGTGAGTTTCACTTGTCTGTCTTCTTTTTTTTAATCATTATTATTTTGATATGTCTGAAGATGATGTAAATAAACACTGGAATATCAACAAAATATAATCTTTGCTGGATATTGATATTTATTAAGAAGGACACAAAGCTGGGTCATAAGAGTAGAGAAATTGTTTTCTACCATTCTTTCTTATGCTAGCCTTTAAAATCAGTATTCAAAATGCTAGCCTTTAACTCCTTGGAGACAGAGCCTCATTTGGAGTTCCAGTGCCAAGAAGAGAGAGCCCTTTTCACAAGCCCTTACTTGGGATACAAAAAAAAAAATCAATGTAAAATCACAGAACACAGCAAACTATCATCAAAACTACCATTGAAACGCCCAGCTGTACAAGAAATGCAAGAAATAATCTGATTAGTTGGTACGAAGACCAGCCAGCTAATGTTGAGGCTTGTATTATTGGGCAGGCAGATCTCTCTATATGTCTGTTTCTATCTCCCCCTCTCTGTAGGGTGTGATGAGTAAATTCTCACCGTTTTATAATTTTGTGCATGCACATTGTTTGTTTTTGATTTTTGTCATCTGCACTGTATAGTTGGGTCAGTTGATCACTGTCTGTGAGAAAAAGACGACCATGACACAATTTACTCTACCAGAAATTTGAAAACGGCATACTGTACTGCTTGTAATTTGCACCAGATGCTCCACTACCAATATTTCAGGGTATTTGAGTGTCAATCTGAGGACAGTACAGAGGATTTGGAAAGAGTTGAATGAGTCTAATGGTGATTACAAAGGTGTTTGGTAGCAACATTAATGCTGCCATTCATCTTCCCACAGGGCCTCAAACTCAACATAGATGCATACATCAAATGCCTTGAAGAGGTAGTGCTGTATGTATGTATATATATATATATATATATATATATATATATATATACACACACACACACATACAGACCTGTGTGTATATTACTTAATGAATTCTTTGCTGAGAAACTACCAAAATTCTGTGAAGATGGTATCTCTAAGTCGAAGGAAAAATGGAGGAAGATTGTCCGACAAAATGGTTCATATTGGATAAATATTTAATGACATAATTTTGTTTTGTGTTTTAATTTCCATTAAAAATCAGCATGAATAGACAACTCAATATTTATTTATTTTTGGTTACAGGAAGAAGCTTATTCTTATGAAAGCACAAAGGAACTGTTGGATAAAGATGTAGTTCAGCTACATGCCACTAGATGGCAGTCCATGAGAAAGGTAAATGATGCTTTTGATTTATGCTTTAAAAAATTTTAGTTGATGTAACTGTTTGTGTTTATTTTTAGTGGCGGACTCGGTCTTAAAATATTGGTTGCCAAGAGACAAAAGTGTCCCATCTACAACTATGTTGTTATTTAATTTTCATAATGAATAAATAACATTTTAAAAAATACATATGGGTAGAAGGGTAGAATTATAATTTTCATGGGAAAAAAAAGTGTAATTACTGTGTACATGTACTGTACATATTACTGATAGTAAATATAAATACAGAATTTTATAAATCAATTTTTAATTTTTTTAAAATTTTGAATAATTAGTTGATACTTTACAAGAGTTTACTGCCCAATGTACACATTAGTAGGCCGTTCAAAAGCCCAATAGAGTATTCCATGCAGTTCTCTATATTAAGAGCAATTGATTCTGTTCACTAGATAATTGTTTGAATCTGCCAATAATTGCTTTTGCATCCAATTCATCTTACAATTCCTTTTTGTTGAATAGTAACATGTATGATTCCAAATTCTCCTCAGAAAGCAAATTTCTTAACCTTGTCTTTATGATCGTTAGCTTTAAAAATGTCCTTCTCACATTGAACTTGAATAACTGATGGTGTGCAGATGACTTCATAAAGTTCTTATTCATTTTTATTACCAAAACAGTTGTCTGTGTTTGTTTCTTTATTGTATTTTTATTTGATATAGGGGGCCCACTTGCCATTAGGCAAGCTGACACCCCAGCCAGTCTGCCACTATTTATTTCTATGTCCATCAGTAATATCAATGTGTACAAATAGGCAAAACTTATGGCAAGGTAAGGAGACTGTTTTGAATTGTCTTTCTCTACCCTTCATCTTCCTTTCTGAATAGGATTTCAAAATCTGTTGCATATCAAATAAGGCTTGAGATGTTTGTTTTTTTTCTATCTATCGGTTCACTGTATTCTTCATAAACACACATGCAACATTCTACACATCATTTCAAGATCAACAGATGACAAGTTGATAATCTTTTTGCTAATGTTTGTTTCTTTGCCATTTTCCCAGGATGTCTTGGGCTGCACTTCTGATATGGACTTCATGTTATGGCCACGGAATGATATTGACAAAATTGAATGCTTGCTGTTTTCTCGATGGAAAGGAGACAATGGAACCTTTAAGCCCTTGCAGGTCAGCACCATGCTTATCTGATGGTCTCTTTAAGGGACAGATTTAACTTTGGGTCAATTATGCCAAATAGTATTTAGTTTATGACCCGGCAAATAAAAGTAGAAAAAATATTATAACTTAAAATCAATTTTAAAAAACATACAAAGACATAAAATGAAATTTGTATTTAGGTAGCAAATGTTTTTTTAAGGCAAATATTAAAAATAACAGACATTTTGTGTTGATTAATTCTAATGATTGACTTTTCCAAATTACAAATAATCCTTCTCAGATGAAGTTTCATCAGAAATTGTCCAAAGTTCATTTGGGAAGAAAAGTACAAGAAATATGTTCCAAACTTTCAACTTTCTTAAGCCATCATCAGGGTAGGTAGAGACAGTTGGTGAGTTTTGTAGAACTAGTGAGTGTTGTGACGTAGACAAAGAATGTTGTGATGTGGGTGAAGTGATTTTTTTTTTTTTTTTTTTTTTTTGTTAATGCATATTTGAGGATGTGTCTCTTAAATTGTGACACTGGGAAGTGCAATTAGTCTGTCTTGGTAACTTAGACATACAGCACGGTTTATTACTGTTTAGGTAGGTGTTGGTCTTTAGGTCTTTCCTAGTTTTATTTTTCCCAATTTTCTTCTTTTTTTTTTTTTTTTTATTGGTTGTTAGTTTTTCATTTTATTAAGTTTCTTTTCATTATATATATATATATATATATATATATATATATATATAGTTTACATTGAATTTCACCTGAAGGATATTTATGAGCATTATTAAATTTTAAAATTTTGAAAACCTAACAATAAACTTCTGTTTATAAATACATAGCAAAATAAGATCCTTACATTTGCCTTGATAAAGCCCATCAGAGGACAAAATTCATTGGTGATGAATACTTTTCCTTTTGTCTTTATTCAAGTGACAAAATTTGACTCATCTTAATCCTACTAATGATATATCTTTGATATTGAGCACTTTTTTGCAAAGTCTGCTTGCCTTAAATGTCTCAATATCCCTTTGACTGTCAGCAGTTTTGACTTCATACTATCTTTGACATCGCTATATATATATATATATATATATATATATATATATATATATATATATATATATATATATGGGGCAGGAGGGGCTGAAATGTTCTTGGCTTAACTCACTTATCCAAATATAACCAAACAAGAAAGCATATTTAATTTAAAATATTTCTTTTTCTTTAGAAAATTTTTTTTTTCAGTACCTTCTCGTGTGTGTTAATGTTTATTAAGGTCCAACTTAAAAGGTTTTGAAAGATGATCATTAAAAGAATTTGCTTAACACTCAATTCTTCTGTCTCAAAAGTTCTGAGAAAAGATTGCAACAAAAGTACATAGAATTTATTTATGATGTTCAAATTTTCTAACATTTATTAACTGGAAAGTATAAAACTAAAAGATTATATTCATTGACAAGATTTTCATAATTTATTCTATTAAAGTAACTGTTGTATAATTGACAAAAATGCTCAACAAACAGAATTGAGTGAGTTCTCAATAAACAATAAGAAAAAGAAGAGGACTAAAATAATACTAAGCAAACACTATGCAAGTCAAAACTAGGCAAAGCATTAGTAATAAGACAAAATAGTTCAATACTACTAGTTTCCATCAAATAACATTTGCATGTAAAATGTTAAAATAAATCTAAATAGATTATGTCTTTCTTCTGCCATGTCCTTTTAGTCCATGGACGACACTAGTAAGTTGATATTTATTGAGATGCTGGAGATTATCAGTACTTATGTTAGCCTAACTCTGTAATAATGTCATTAGCAGAAGTTATCTTATATGTGATGTTAGATGTCATTAATTTTGCGTCTAATTATCTTTTTTTTGTTCCCCTGTTTTATTTCAGACTGTATTTGAGTTTGCACACCATGAATATGAGAAGCAGCTGCTGCATGTTGCTGTTCGCAACCAGAAGTCAGCTTTGATCATCAACAATGCTTTGCAGTCAATGTTTCTGTTTGTGGACAAGCATGTTATCCAAGTGAGTGTCTATCTTCCCATTTTGAACAGGAGTAGAGGTTTATCCTTTATTTCCTGTTTAGGATTGGGTTTCTGGTTCTTTCTAAAGTCTACTTCAACTCTATACTTCTAACATATCTGATGTCTTCGTGCGCAGTGCATCTGATTGTTGACTATGACACAGAGAGCCAATTGGAAATGACCCTAATTGATTTTTGGAGGTTCTCTTAGATGATCCCATTGACGTACTGAATGAAATTGCCATTCCTGACAATGTCTAACCATCAAGAATGTACTTTTTTTTCTTTTTTTTTTTTTTTGGCCACTGAAAACACATTTTTGCCAGAAGCCAGGAGTTCTTTTCTTATCTTAAGCAAGAATGAGACCCATTTAAGATGGATGGATTTTCTGAATCTAGTAACTAAAAAGAAGAAGAAGAATGGCCTGCTTTTTTTCATTTCTTGCATTAGAATCAAAGCTTCCATGGTGGTGCTGAAAAAAGAGACTAGATTTTTAGTTAAATTGGTCACATAGCTTTCTAAAGATGTGTTTTCAAATATCTGCCATACCTTTAGATATAATAGTTCTATTCTGTTAGTTGAATTCACCTCATGCAAGGCAGTAAAGCCACTAAAACACAAGGGATTAGTGGGCATGAAAGAATTAGAAAACAGAAACATTATTAAGGAGCGATAACAACAATAATATTCAGAAATACAGTAGATAGTGATTGACATTGCATTTAAATTTTTGAAGACCAAATCTGGCTGTAAAAAATGGAGCCTGGAAGAGTGTTCCACAAGTGGAAAAGTGAGCGAGAACAGTAGAAGAGTAATCAAGAAGATGGTAGATAACAATTGACATTGCATTTATGTTTTTGAAGACCAAGGTTGGCTGGAAAGTATGGAGTTGGAAGTGTGTTCCACAAGTGAAAAGTGAACGAGAACAATAGAAGAATGATCGGGAAGACAGTAAATAACGATTGACATTGCATTGAAATTTTTGAAGACCAAAGCTGACTGTAAAGCATGGAGCTGAAAGAGTGTCCCACAAGCAAGAAGTACAAGAAAAGAAACTGTTTTCATAGAACTTACAGTTACATCTAGCCAATTCAACTGTAAATTGATGAGACCTTGTTGCCAATCTAGTATTGTACTTAAATTCATAAAGCCCAGGTACCATAACAAAGAGCTCATCTGAACAGTTACCATGAAAGTATTTACAGAAAAGGCACAGCAAAGCTACAATAGGAAAGTGACTGAAAGCAGAGATGCCAGATAAGGACCAATAAATATTGCTGATTCTTCTTTGGATTATATCAAGGAGTTTTAAATAAATAGCAGGAGCACTGGACCATATGTGGCAGCAATAGTCAAAGCCTGGGCAAATGGTAGGCTTATAGATATGTAAGATAGATTCTGGAGAGAAAAATTATCTAGCATGACACAGTGAACCAACTTTCTTAGTAGCAGACCGAGCAGTGTCAGCAAAGAATGTTATCTCGAGAAGGTGCAACAAGTTACTCTCCTGGAGATTAGGATCAGTCATGTTGATGGAAAGCAGAAAGGATTCTCTCAGGTGATTAATAGAGAGGGAGATGTTAAAATTAATAAGCCATTCTTTACTCCCGTTAACAACAGATTAGGTCATTTTTTAGACCAGCTGCCAATTTGATCTTATCAAGACAGAAGTAATATCACCTTAATCCTTGATTAATGATTATACTCCGCCTTGTTTTCAATGCATTTCTATAGTATAAGTGATGCATTTATTGTATTTTTTGATATCTCTGCACCAGTGATTGACCCTGGCCCTCACCTTTTAAATGCAGTGAGATACATGCTGTTTGGATGCATAATAAATATAGAAATAAGTTTAGATTTATTATTTATATCTACCCATATGTCTATTATACACTGATGTGCCAAAAGTTATGACTCATAATATCTAAAGATAATGTTAAATGGTGCCAAAAGCTCTTAATGATCATGACCAGAAGTGTTCATCTTGAAATAGCTACAGTAACAGACAAGCAACACTGGCTCAAATCACATTCCTATTCAATGAAAGAGTTAGCAGTTCCATTATCCAGTCAGTTCAGTGTTCTTTACTTCCCAGGAGATGTGGGAGCAGAAGACCCATCTACCAGTGACCTTGTTAGTATCATGTTACAACACCTTACCTTTTGTCCCTAATTGAACCTTGAAAGACTGGCATCATGTGGCTTGGTTCAGTTAGTGACTCATTGAATCATGCCATATGTTACCAGTCTTTGCAGTTATTTTTTGTGGCTGATGGTAGGGTTTAGGTGTGGCACAGACTCAGGAGGTCATGGTCTCTAGTTAGCAAAGCACAGTTCGATCTATTGGTTGGTCCATAATGCTGGCATAAGTTGGATCTGTTGGTTTGCCTGAATACATCAGCCTGTGACCCCTTTGTTGCTCTTTTTCATGAGCTTTTTGCATGCCATTCATGGATTCCGTGTACCCCCACAATGAGTTGGAGGGTTGATTCCAGCAGGGTAATTTACTGTGTCATCAGTTGCCCAGAATTTGAGGATCAGTCTGGAGACTTCTGACGAATGGTATGGTCACCACATTCACCTAACATAATCCCAATTTAGCATTTATAGGACATGGTGGCAAGGTCTATTTGCACACAGGATCCTTTTTGTGTGCTGTCTCTGACATTTTATGCTCTATTGACAATTCTTCAGGCCCCAGCACTGCATCACAGACTGAATGAATAGCTTAGGTTTCTTTTCCTCATTTTATTTCAGGGGAGGAGGAAACAATAGTAGTAGTAGTATCGTTTCTTGAAGGGAAGGAAGATGAAGTTCATAAAGAAGATGGATGTCAACAGGTTGATCCAACTACCCATTACCATGTGGTGACCTATTTCAATAAGGAATCTGGGAGTGGCAAGGTGTTGTAATCTAGGGAAGGTTACTGAATAGAATAATCACACAAAGTTTATTAATGAACAATAATATTTAAGACTAGAACAACACATATAAGGTTTATCAGTGGCGCATAGAAGTAGTCAACTGCTAGAAGTGAGTTGAGTGAATTCCACAATGAATCTACAACTGCAGACCCAGACATACAGTATTTACTAGTGGATTTATGGGAATGGGGGCATACCCATTATTGTCCGTAGGTATGCTACAGCACAAGGCATTTTCACTCTTCCATTCTTGTAACTGTACTGTCTTTGAGCATTTTTCACTCTTCTATTTAAACAAAAACAATCTGGCAAAGTTTAACCTTTAAATGGTGTGTCAAAAGAGTTTTTTTTTCTTGTGACGGCACTGTTTACTCCCTCAACTTCCCCAGCAATGTTTATTGTTTTAAAAAGCTATGTTTAGAATTTTACTAACAAAAATGTTTCACACTATTGTTATATTGTTTATTTACAAGATTATAAAAACATGTGGACCAACTCCAATGCAACATTATTTACCATTTTATGATGAAATATGAAAATAAATCTTTATATTCAAAAATGACTGAACTATAGAACAAGAAAATTTAAATAAACATAATTTTTATTATACATTTTCTTCTCAGATTATTTTTTATCAATTTTCCAATTTTTTAATTTTATTTTATAATTGTGATCTGTGATGAAGGAGGCCTAATCAATAGAAATACTTTGTAAAAAATTATAGACATTCTGTAATTAAACACAAAGAAAATCTTGTCCACCCAATGAATAGGGAGTTACGTGTTCAAAATATTGAGTGTTTGTGGTCTCACCTAAAATCTAAAAGAGCAAATGAAAAAAAAGCAGGAAAATACATTTTTTTAAAATTTATAATTACTCTTTGTTAGGTTGTTTATTTAAATTTCTTTACTCACTGTACATTCAAAATGATCGTTCTGTATGAAGTTTAAATGACAAAAATAGAAACAAGTTTTTACTTAATATACCACAAGCTTTCGTTTTTTGCTCGTTAATCAAATATACACACTCGTTTTTTCAATTTCCAAATATCAATTGTTATTGCCTAATCAAATTATTTTGTATTTTACTTTGACTTATAAAGATCCTTTTTTATATTTTTTTTTTTTTTTTTTTTTAAATTTTAAAATGCCAAAAGTATAGGATGTGAAAATGTCAATTTTGATTTCCATTAGAATGGAATACAGGTGACAAAATCCATTTCATCTCCATTAGAATGTATGTCCCTGGCACTTTCGATGTGAAAGTTTCAAATAAGTTCAAGACAACCCCAAGCAGTAACCATCCTTTGATAGAGGGCCCAGTGTCATTATTTGGCTCTTGAGGCATCTCCAAAAGGGAAAGTGCAAGGTGATCTTGAGCAATCTTTCCGCAGTATTGCCGTTAAACACACTTTAAATCCCAATCTTGTATCACATTTGCTAGTGACGTGGGTGTGCTGAAAAATCAACTATTAGAATGTGTTCCCTCCCAGTAATTATGTGATGCTGCTATTAAAGCTGATTGGTTGTGTAATCTTCTACCTGAAAGTGCTGGATAAATTTTTAAAATTTTGTAAAATCTTGAATGCTTGTAAAATTGATCATAGCAATGTAGAATTATTGTTATTTGTTTTCTTTTTGTAGACCAACAGTACTAAACTGATAATATTTAAGTTATGCAGTCTCTGTCTCTACCTACCACAGGTAAGTATTTTTTTTTTTTTTTACAAAGACATATGTTTAGACTTTGTTTCTAAAACATTCATCAGTGTTTGTAGTTTTTCACAGAAATGAAAGTGTAGGATTCGTTTAATGGTTTTGTTCTCCAATGCTGTTCATACTTGTCTATCATTTAGACTTCATTTTGTAAGCAATTATATGTCCTACCCTGTACAGATGATCAGTTCTTGAAAGTTCCTCAAGTTTTTAGGGGTCAACTGGCCTCACCCTCCTACTTCCTGCAACAACTGCAAAGAAACAATAAATGAAACAAATAGAATGATTACTACAGACACAACTCTTCTATCCATGGCACATATAAACACCACTTTTTTCTTATTTCACCCCGAGCAAGGTAATAAAGCCATTAAGACGAAAGTGGTTACTGAGGGTGAAATAATATGAGGGGGGAAAAAAACTATTCAAGAGAGAGAACAATAAAGGAACAGGAATTAAGAAGACAGAAGATAACGATTGACATTACATTTAAATTTTTGAAGATCAAAGCCAATAAAGCCACTAGGATGCAAGGGGTTACTGAGTGTTAGAGAATATGAGAAAAACTACTATTAATTAGAGAGGACAATAAAAGAACTGGAATTAACAAGACAGAAGATAATGATTGACATTGCATGTACATTTTTGAAGATCAAAGTTGACTGGGATGCAAGAAGGCAGAAGGGAGTTCCACAAGTGAGAAGTGCAAGAGAAAAAATTGTTAGCATAGAACTTATGGTTCCATCTAGACATTTCAACTGTAAAAATGATGAGTTCAAAGATTCAGAAATACCATAACCTTTCAACTTGGGACTAGTAAACTAAACCTTTTTAAATGTCCTAGCTTCATCATTATCTAAACCTCTAATAGACTCTTTCAGCAATAATCGTGAAAGCCATGTTACTTATCTGAAAGAAGACCCTGAAAGATGAAATGCTTAGCCAATCCAGAATTGATTAGAGCCTCTAGTATTTTGCTAAAAAGAGGTCAGTCAGTTTTGTGCCATGTGTGATACATGCTTAGGTGATCATGTATCTTTAGATACATGACTGACGAGGCAGATTTTTTTTTCTGCAGTAGGTTGCCATTTCTTTCTGTGGTAGACCAGTTGCAATCTAAGGTTATAACTCGGTCTGTCCTGCTTTTTACCCATAGCTGGGGGGAGAAGAGGAGGATTCATACCTTTCCCAAGGGTATTAAGCATGTAAGTGACTGTAATGGATTTGACTGAAATTCGAACTCGGCTATCCGATCAGATGTTTTTTTTTTTTTTTTTTTTTTACAAAGGCAAAAGTCTAGACTTTGTTTCTAAAGCATTCACCTGAATTCTTAAAGACTGGAACTACATAAGAGGATTTCCAACAAGCAGGAAAGCAAGAAGCAACAAGACACATTTATTGTAGAGTTTAGAGAACCTGTTAAGAATCACATTGCTTTAGGACTATTGCAGGAGTATCATGCTTTGTGGGAATCAAGTTCAGTGATGATAACAGAGACCATGGATGGAGTTATAAGCATATCACTCAATAGTTACTCAGTTCTATGTTGAACGTGAAGCAAATGTACTCCTGATGAATCATGAGTAGAAATTAAAGAAAATTTATAAATAAAACATTAGGACTTATCTGCAGAAGATATTAGTGGAAGTATAGAAGACTCTTATTTAACACACAATTACAGAGCCATCAGTAGTCACAAAAACCAAACTTGTTAGGGGCTATACGGCGATGTCTCATTCTATCAGCAAACAAATACTAAACCTCTTTGAGGACACATTTACAATTATTACAAGCAGACACAAAGCTGTGTCTGTTGTGATTGGAACTATCAGACTGGTAAAACTGGAGAAAGTGATTCCTGTAGGTTATAGCAGCTGAACAGGCTGATGTGAACCAAGGAGATGATTGTGGGGAAGGTACAAAAGCATCAATGCCAGCTTTAACCTAAGAAGAAACCCTCTGTGGCACAATTCTCAATAGGAAGGTTAAGAATATCAATCTAAGGAGCGTATTGAAGAAAGTCACGAAATTAATCCCAATCTGTTCACTGGTAACAGAAAGAAGTCTTGTGAATAAGAGGTTCCTTTCTAATAGACAACTCTAAAGAAATATCAACAGATACTACAGCATGATCTGATTTGCCAAAAAGACAGTTTTGATGCTTGAAAAAAGCTAGGAGAAATGCTGAAGAACAAATCAAGTAAAGAAGAATGTTGATCAGATTTATTAGGGATATGAGTAGTGAAATTCACTATTTGATTGAGAGACTGAGCAATGGAAATATTGAAAGTCTGAATATGAGTAAAATTACAATGGTTAAACCACTTGACATGATGAGTGTTAAAATCATCAAACACAAAAATGTTTACAGATGAATGTCAAGAGAGATCTATTTCAGTATTGTCCCATATATTGTCTAATATATTGCAGTCCTGAGAAGGAGGGGAGTGATAAAGGAATAAAGAGATAGCTAACAGAGTGCAATGAAGAAAGCTGAAAGCACATGACAGTCATCTGGGGACTAAAGAGTCAATTCTCTTGCAATTAGAAGATTTTCCCACGATGTAAACACCAATGCCATACATATGTATCCTAAAATCTTTTTGACAAATATAGCCTGGAATAGGGAATTCATTGGTAACAATAGAAAAATTTAAATGAGTTTTGCAAAGTGTAAAGATATCTGAAGATTATTTCAAGAGTAAATATTCTACACCACAGAAATTGAAACAGATGCCACGAATATTGCAATAAGAAAGGTTGAGTGACATAGGTAATATTTTCTTTACTGGTTTACTCATATTTCTTTTCATTGTGTCTGTCATGAGAAGGTTGTTTTAAGAAGAAAAAGGCCAAAATAATTATCACTATCTATTGTCAATGACAATACAAATTGGCCAGAAGGTGGCTAAGACTAAAGCATAATGTGGCCTTAGGGTTGCTCACTGGAAATACATGCAGGGACACATACTCATGTGTGGAATGGCATTACAAATACCCCAATATTATGCAACTGTTGATCAGAGTAGCCTCTCTAAGTACTTTCAAAGAGTTTGGACTCCTTACTATCAATCAGAATGCAGCAAGCAGAAAACTGCTAACCCAGTACTCTTGCAATGAAAAGTCGCAGCTGTTGATCAGTCAGGTCACCAAAAAGTTAAGACCATTAAATCATTAAGGCCATAGAAGAAAGGAACCAGTAAACCATATCCCAAACTGGAAACAATGGATAAACCTCTATACCTGTTCAATAAACATGGAAGATGTCCTGGTTGGACAATAGGCAAACCTATCTACTCAAATGCCTTACAAACACACCTCTTCTATCCATGTCTAGCATACACACACCTCTCTTCCGTCTGCATCTAACACATTCACCTCTTTTGCCCACATCTAATGCACACTCTCTTCTATACACATCTTATGTACTTCTACTACATGTCTTCCACGCGCATCTTGCTTATGCCCTTATCTTGTACACATTGTTTTAAATACATGATCCTTCCATACACATTTTTCATACACGCCTCAAATCTATCAAAAAGAAAATGATTAAAAATCTCTCTCTAAAGCGAACATTGAAACTTTTATTTATTATATTTTCAACATTTCAGGACTGATATTCATTTTTGACTTTCCAGCCTTCTTAGCCTGTCATTCTCCTGCAGTGCTTCGATTTAAAAAAAAAAAAAAAAAATTTGTCATCTTTCATCAAGATTCCAACTTGCATCATATTTTTTCTCCAGAACATTGACTCGACTGATTCGGCTATGAAGACAATCAATTAGAGGGGCTCAGGTGTAAATGGGCATCTTTTCTCAAATACTTGGCACACCGACATCTTTGTTTACCTTTGTTGACGGTATTAGTTGTAATTGTTATTTTAATGTTTTATTAGATAAAACCTTCTCAGTTATTTTTCCAGTATTTTAACCCTTCCTATTTCAGATATAGGATGTCTGCAATTATTAACACAAAAAACATTTCTTTTACACATACCTGTGGGAAAAATGAGAGAAGACAATAAAGAATAAATTGGATTGCCTTGCCTTTGTTTCTGGTTTAGTAAAAAAGTTAATGCTATTGCTTCTAACAATAGGTCATAAGGTCAACCTTATAAAGTTTATGTGAAAATTTTAGAAAGGAAATTCTGGTAACTTGAATTTTATAAGTTAGAAATACCAAGATGGAAAAGTCGAAAAATATTTTAATTACAAAATAAGTCTTTTTATTTAGAGCTAAGATTGAAATGTAGAGAAAAAAAAAAAGTTGATAGTTTTATAAAACCTTAAATTGGAGCATATGATATGGTTTGGGCTGATTAACACCAAGAGCTTGACTAACAGAAGCCAATATGACATTTGATTGAATAAGTGGGGTCTTCTCTAGTTTTCCCAGAGAATTATGTTGGAAGTACCTTTTTGCTAAAGGAGCTTTTTCACCATGAAACTGGAGAAAGGAAAAATAATTGGGCAAGTGATTATGAACTCCAATTTTGTTTTCAAAAAACCAGGCCCACTTCTGGGAAAATCAAAAATTAATTTTAAAAAATCACAAGGATAAATTATTTTATTTTCCTTTTTACATTGGTTTCACAATATCTGGAGGTATCTATGTATTATCTTGGGGACAGAGACCTCTTTGTTCTAAATAAAGCTTGCCAAAAATATGGCCCACTTGATTACCGAGCGTCACCTGTGAGGGGTTTTCAAAATAATAAATTTTTTTGCATTCATCAGAATAAAATTGGCAACTTATTGCATATGAAAAATTCTGTTTTGTTGAAGCCTGTCTTTATTCAACCAATATTTCGCTGTCTTTGTATCTAAATAATCCTTTAACTCTCAAGAGAAAAAGAAAGATATAGTTTTCTTGGCATTCTCGTCTCTCTGCATATATATATATATATATATATATATGTGTTGGAACCTATTGTGTTATATTGTGTTGGAACCTATTATGTATGAGTTTGTGTGTATGTGTAGGTATGGAAACTTTGGTATATCATGACTGTTTTTTATA
>CAHIKZ030003771.1:0-162500 GCA_903632075.3 Acanthosepion pharaonis | reverse complement strand
TTCTGTTAGCAATCTTCATGAATCTTTGAGGCATAGAGTTTTCAGACTTTATGGCAAGGCATAAAAAGTTCCTTATGTCAAGAATACAAAGATAATTTCTTCTCATTGTCTTCATTTATTTACACATACACATGAATGAGCAGATGCTGAAAAGTTCTTAGTCTGACCAAGAGGGCATTTAAAAAAAAGACTTCTGATTGCTCATACAGAAATCATCAGATGTTGGGAATTTGGTCAGACTCAGAACTTTTCTGCACCACCTCAACTACACATGCACACAAAATAGTTCATCCATGCCATTAAAAAAAATAATGACATATTTTGTTAAGTGTTAAAAGCTTACTATTATTAGGCTTTCTAATGTAAGTCTGTTTATATCTCTCATTTGCCAGTTCAAGGGAGATAATTTCTGTATAGCAAAAAATTGCAGGAACAAAAAATCAGTTGATATATTATATAGTAAGTATTATTTTTGCATAACTCAACTTTTTCTTCTTTAAGTGAAAATACATTTAAGTTTGACCAAATAATTCTATTAATTCAAAGAATACATTTTTTTTTCTTAGTTTGAGTTCAAAGAATACTTTTCATGTTTTTGGGTGCCATCTCCCTTTTCATGTTTTTGTTTTACTTTCCATTGTATTTTTTCCTCTTTGTTTTCAAGATCTCTTCATCTGACAGTCATTATTTTGTGGATATGTTATGCTCTTATAAGACACAATAAAAATGGAACCAAAAAAAAAGAAACACTTAATTATTTTTCATCATTTTACTTGTATCTTTTCAGCATTAAAAAAAAAAAAATGCTTTCAAATTTTGTTTGGGCAGCTATCACATTTTCTTGTGCTGCCATAATGTAATAAATTTTGAAGCAAAACTAAAGGCATAAAAAGGAGTCATATTAACACAAGTAAACGTTTTCTGAAATTTTTACTCGGCTTAAAACAAAAATATCTCTGATTTGATTTGAAACAGGAAGATTGCAAATACACTCACTCAGTACAATAGATAATAAAACACAAAATAGGCAGGTGTTGATAATTGTTTATGAAAGATATTTAATATGTCAGCAATATTTGTTCTTTGGGAATCAGCACAATTAAATGTCTTTTGTCTCAGTTTTGCTCACAATTTAAAGTTTGTTTATATTTTGATTTTATTGTCTTTTTATGAAGTTTTTTTTTTCTTTTTATTCTTAATAGCTGACAATATTTTTTTTCTTCATAGTTTATTAATTTATAGAAATATAATAGTCATATCAAACAGAAAAGTAGGATAGATTAATTAACACCTTAAAATGTATTATTGCAAATTTCTAGTTAGCAACTTTCCCTGAAAAAAAGATTTGAAACAGAAGTTAGAAGAAATATGTAATGGCTAAACATCTGAATCATTTCTATTAATATTTGGAAAAAAAGTAAATTATTGTAGTGAAATATGTGTATGACATTGAAATTTTAATAGCTAATATGGTACAACATTTAAAAAAAACATATGCATAGGGAGGGCTGTACTATGGTGTTATTTTATACTTAAGGATGTAATTTATTCTGTATTTTTAGCTTCAGAAACACAGTGTCATATACAAGAAAATATGGTAATCTGTTGATGTTTCAGAAGTATTTTCATTCACCTTGGTTTATGGCCATGTCACATTGAAACACCAGTTTCTGTATGATCACTGAAGTTAAGCAACATTAAGTCTGGTCAGTACCATGATTGGTAACCAGTTGGGAATACCAGGTGCTGTAAGCTTGTGCAGGTGGTGTAATGAATAATGGTTTGGAATTGTTAATCAGAGAGCTGAGTTTCAGTTCTTGCTGGGTTCACTTATGCGCAAATACTCTTGGGGGAAAAATATGAACCCACATCTTCTCCCTCCAGTCATGAGTTAATTAGTAAAAAAAATTTTATCAATAGACCATTATTATCTCCTTCTCCCACCACCACCAAATTCTTACAATCTAAAAATATATTCTAACTTTAAATATCCTGCAAAGGGTTGATAAACCATAGAAAATGAATGAATCCATCAATTTGCTAGGAAGGATTGGTTTTATATGTATCATTTATCCATGTGCTGGCTTCATAGTTGATTACCACCTGACATCTTGGAATTTGACAAGGTAATAGCTTACCTGTTGCTTTGTGGACTTGAACATCAAATTGGGTATTTTACAAGTCACCTGATTCAGTGTCCTACTGTATATTTTAATTACCATGTGGTTAACACGTTCTGGTCAGGAAGAGAGATAAGCAGTAGAAAGTTGAATGCTCGTCTTGAAGGAAATTATGTTTTTCTTTCACATCACTAGTGGGTGGCTGGTTTGTGCTAAAGAAAGCAGATTAATCTTTTGAAGGAATTTGCATTTCTCACAAGTTGGATGTTTTGAAATGTATCTTTTATGTTATTCACATATGGGTGAAGGCAAACAACTGGTCCGTCATAATCAGCTGCTTCAGGTAAATGGAGCTTGACAGCCAAGGAGGCAGTCAATCTAGGGGAAAGAAAACTGATTTTAAACCTCTGCTGCCTTACGGTCATATCCAAACACAGAAAAGTCTATGGAAGTAAATCCAGATGAAAAACAAGGAGTGGATCCCGAAGGCAGTTGGCTGTCGACACTGTCAATTTTTCAGCAAATCCTGCAGCCCTCTATTCCTTTCTCTCTTGTCAGTACGACTGAGAGGGTGGTGGGGGATGTAGTCTGGGTAGTGCACTGCCTCCATATGTCATTGCCCTGGTCTGCACCCTGAAGAAGTCACTTTAATCTCACCATTAACAGACTGAATTTTAACAAAACAGGGTGCTACTTTTTATTTTGCGAGATAAACAAGATACCAACTTAAGCTGTTCCCGACAAGAAATACCTGAGGTCTAAATTGAATTTAATGTCCATCAGAGTTGACGTGTGGTAACCCCAATATGTACAGAGGGTTCACTTTAAGAGATGACAGAAAATTTTATACTCCATTTCACTTCAGAATGTTGAAAAAAAAAAACTAGGATCCCCAATGGTTGACTTACAAGACAAACTCAAAGATATCAAATGCAGTATCAGGTCTCGAATGATGTTGTCAGGTACAGATGTGGCAAGGGCAATATCAACCCCTGAAATAATGATAATAAAGGAGGATATGCTGTAAAAACAGAAAACACCAAGTGAAGAGAGGCGTTTTCGAATAACCAAAATCTTAATATGCTGTAAGAACTTTGAAATGTAACGTTAATTTAGAACATGAAATACAATCTTTTTGTAAGTGTACAAAGGATATCAGATTACTAATAGAAAATTACCGGAACAATAATAATTAGGAACTTTTAAAAAAGAAATGGATTTTGACACTATAAGAATCGAAGTTAAAGGATGTTTTCATCTAGAATTTATTTTTGAAACAAGACTAGTTTACAAAGAACGGCAGAATAATTAATACTAAGTAATAAACAATGTCTTGCGAACCTTGGAAACCAATCAATGAAAAAGTAAATTGTTTATTCTTGGAGGAGTGAAGTTGTACTTTGGTAGTATGTCAGTACGTTTGCACTAGAAAAACAGATACATCACCAGTCTGGGACATGGAGGCTGGTTCTCTTAATAAAGAGGCAAGCCAACTGGAGGAGGGAGAGTTTTGGGTTCGTCTGTCTTTCGAATGCAGTCGAACTGAGGGAAGAGACGTCAGGTTGAAAAGGAAGTGTCTGCTGTGTGTTGCTGAGCGTGAAAAAGAGAAATAGTGCAGCTAACATCTAAATACCGCTACTACTAATACTATTACTACTACTGAAAACGGGGACATTGAAGGTTGTAGTAGTTGCACTAAGAACAGACCAAAAAGGGTTAAAACGAAGGCTTCATCTCTCCTTTACTGAAATTATTTGAAGATATTTG
Source organism: Acanthosepion pharaonis (assembly GCA_903632075.3). NCBI lineage: Eukaryota > Metazoa > Mollusca > Cephalopoda > Sepiida > Sepiidae > Acanthosepion > Acanthosepion pharaonis. Next base: position 158,613 of record CAHIKZ030003771.1, on the reverse strand, counting down.
TATTTGGTTATTGTTCACATACAAGAAGCAGTCAACCTTGTGCAACAAGAACTTTTTTTTCTGTGTTTGCTTTTACATATATAAAAAAAAACTTTTGTCCTTTCAAAATCAAATCACTGTCGCTTGGTTTGATGAGGTAATTCACAGTTTTCTTCACTATACTTCCCTCTGATCTCATTATCACAAATCTGACAACTTGGAGTGGCCCTCTTTATCCTGGTGCTTCATTGTAATGGCACTATCTCCCTTACGTGTGTTGGAGAGTCATCTCTTGAGTTGTCTATCTTCTCTTTCTTTCGTTCTTATTCCTAGTGAAACTAAACAGCGTCTCTGATATATCTTTTCCATCTTTCCTTGTAATCAAAATGTAACAATCCACTATTTGCGAAATATTGTCAAGGTGTAACGTACATGATAACTAAGGAAGAAACAGAATTATATGATTTTGGAGCAGTACAATCAATAACACAGCCGAAAATTTTAAGATTTGAAATAAAAACAAATTGAAATTTTACTCTGTGTAGATGTGTGGCATCTGTCAGTCGTGAGAGACCATGGACCTAGGCCTCAGCGGTTGATTTATGGCTGTTCTGGCCCAAACAGGAGTGAGTCACAATTGCAATGAATGCATGTGAAGATCCTTTTCCCATGATGTTACCCTGTTGCTTTATTCCTTTCATCAAGCCTCCATCTCTTCTCTCCTTAAATTGTAAATCACATCTCTAATATGAGCAATTATTGTCAACATCTTCCCACCTTTCAATGTTCATGTCCATCGCCCTCATTCATGTCCCTTTTGCAGGTGTCCTAGAAATGAAGATAAGGTCACCCTAGTGCCAGTGGCTAGTTCTCTATACAGAAGGACCTTTGGAATCTTCCCATCAGAAGGCTGTTGCTTCTTGTGTTTCCCTGTCACGATGAGCTGACACTAGTGTGTCTTCTCCAGGGCACAGGTCTAGGTAGAGTTTTATGAGAGACTAGCAGTAGAGCCCGGGGATATAACAGTAAAAGAGATAGATCAAGTATCGACCATCATATAAACTGAAAAATAAAATTGACAAAGATTATTGTTTAAGGTTGACGGACACGCATGTCTTAGATTTTTTTTTTTTTTTTTTTTTACGAATTGGTCAAACCCAAACTCAAACAAAAACATTGTTTTCAATCGTTATGAGTCTACCGATTGAATAGAATTTTATTATAAACAATTGTCTTGTAAATGGAATTTTTAAAGCATTCAGAATGTAAAAATAAAGAAAAAAGTGTGCAAGACAATAAGAAACACTACCTGTCAAAAAAAAGTAGTTTTGTTGAAATCTGTTCAAAAATGTAGGAAATCCGATCCCATATATAAACACACACAAAAACAACCTGGGTTTTATAATAAGTATAACTCGATATGAGTTGTCCCCCTTTCATTCTGGCAACAGAATCGTGTTTTATCTTGTTTTCAAATTGATTTCATGCAAAAACAATTGGGTTTTTCCAATTTTTTGGCACTGTCAGAACCACCACAAGGTAATTTTACGTAGTCCTGTGAAGTTTTGTCGAAATCAGTTGAAAAATGTAGGAAATCCGATCCAATATATAAATGTACAGACACACACGCGCAAACACAACCTGCGTTTTATAATAAGTAAGATTTGCAGTTGTCCATGCAGCATGTGTCTCCTCTCCACATCACTGATGTCCAAGGGAAAGGTAGAGTCCAATACAGCTTGATGCCAGCATCATCACAGGAGTTGCTAGAACAAAGTTGAACATCAGACAGTCTTAGGCTATGGATTTGTCCTAAGGGTTTACTCCTAAAGCCTTTCCCATAATTGGGTATGGCTGTAAGGCAGTGGAGATTTAAAATCAAGGTTTTCCTTCTCTTAGATGGACGACCCTCCTGGACTAACAAGTTCCCTCCAGCCATCTTTGAACTTGTATAATATAGTAAAACAATCAGCTTAGTATAACTAAACTGGAATTACTGCAAGTCATGCTACCAGCTAAAGCAGTTTTTTTTTTCTCTGGGTCACATTTTTAGAACGAAAATTTAAGTCCTGGCAAAAAAGCAGAAGCAACAAAGAAGGTTCAGAGAGAAAGGTTTCAAGGGAGATAACCACGGATTCAAAGTCAGAATATTATCATTGATAACTCTCTCCAATTTGCAGACCCTAGTTGCTATATGCTTAATACTTGATATAAAGCAAAAATATCACAATGATAAAATCAGTAACTATTTATAACTATTTATACCTGAACTCATGCATGCAATTACAAGTAAGCCATAATAATATTTGAAATCATATTTATTTTTGGCATATGAATTTTTTAAAACTGTTTCTAAATCTTTGTCTTTCAATCATTCTGCCTCACCAGCTATCCTCTTTTGCTGCACTATTTGGCAGCCATTGAGTTCGTCTGTCAAATAGTTTGAAATAGGTTATTAAGTGCAGTGCTTCGTTTGACTCTTAAAACTAGGATGGATTTAGTAACTGCAACACTCCAACATTTTTTCAAAAACTTGGTTGTCTATGGTATCTACATAAATGCAATTCTCCCAGGCATGTAAAACATGGAAAAATATTTCTAAAATACTTATATATAAGAATAATTTTATATTTACAACATTTTAAAAACTAATGCAATGCAATATTTATTCATTTACCAATTTATAAAGCCGATGTTTTGCCAACCATTCCAATAAACAATATAAGTAAATAGTGTTTAATATAAGTTTTTTGCAAATTCTCAAGAACAAAAAAAATGTATAAATTCACTTCATAAGTTTTGGTTTTATTAAAATTCTAAACATCGCTTAAAAAATATATAATATAAAAAAATATATAATATAATATATATATTGCCGAGGAGTGAAGATAGTTAAAATAAAAATAAGTTACCACCTTGTGGGAATCAACACATTTTTTATGTGAGAATGTGTATGTTGTATAGTAAATATTTACGGGATCCAGGAACATTTGTTCTGCAAACAATATTGGCAGACTCATATGAGTCCTGGTAAAAAAAATAAAATAATGAAGGGCAGGGTGGGAATTGAAGATTGAGTAACCAACTCCAAGGCCACCCGTAAGGATTGACCACAGACTCACCCGGTTACTGAGGACTGGATTTATCTCTTTTCTATAGACATTCTGAAAAGAGCAATAACAGGGGGACTTGACTCCTCAACTAAAATTCTCTGCTTTTAATATTAAATTATTATAGAGTGATGCTTTGTGTACAAAGTACTGAGAGTCTACAGCAGTGGTTCTTTAACCAGGATCATTAGGGTTGTATCCTCAACAAGGCAAGGTCTCATCATTTTAAGGTTGAAATGGCTAAATACAAGTTCTATGCTAACAGTTTCTTCTCTTGCACTTCTTACTTGAACTCTCTTCCAGCTTCTTGTTTTCAGTCAAGTTTGATCTTCAAAAATTTAAATGCAATGTCAATCATTATCATAATTCTTGTTTTTTTATTCATTTCTCTCCTTGATAGCATCATCTTTTTCTCATATTCTTTCACACAGTAACCATTTGTATCTTAGTAGCTTTAGTGGACTTTTTTTTTTTTTAAATTGTTCTTCATAGTTTAGATTAGTGGTTCTTAAATAGCAGTGCGATATTTGTTTCCTAGTAGGTGTGAGGATACTGAAGCATTAGGGTTGGTTTATTAAGGAAACTCTAGTGTAGTGTTTGGCAATCTGACATAAAAGTTTACATTGTAGAAATTTTACCAATTGCTGCTCATGTGGAAAGCTGCAAACCTGACAAGAATTTGGAAGATGTTGGCAATCTGACCAATTGGTACCATTATAATAGTGTAAATGTATAATTAGGGAAAAAACGAGCAGAAATTGCTTGTAAAACTGTGCTACAGTTGGAAACAGTAGTATAAAGATAGTTTTTGATAAAAGACTGGAACTACTGCTCAAATACTCGAGATGTTTTTTGCTCATACGAGATATTTAAATATTGTTGAATTGTGTTTGGGCTTACATATAATTATGCATGGTGCGAGGGGGGATACATAGATATATTTAACACCTCGTTAATAAAGAGTGTTGCAATAACTGGGATCAATTTTAAATGTGAATTAAGTTTAAGCATCTAATGAATTTTTTTTCTTTTAGATTTAACTTAAGTCCTTGACCATTTCAGCCATGAAAAGATTAACAACCACATGTGTAAAACTTTCAAGAGTGCAATTGGAAAAATTGTTGTAAATTCAAACTGGGTCAGTGGCAGATGTGAAAACACCATTGCGGGTTTGTTTACGCCGTTCAGCTGAAAACATTGCTGCAGCGCACGGGAACGTGGCTGAAAATCCAGACCCCTCTACTCGTCATTGTGCATAGGAATTAAACCTCTCCACACTGTTACATAGTTTCCAATTTCACTCTGTTGGTTAATTATGTTAACCAAAAAAAAAAAAAAAAAAAAATCGTGAAGTGCATGAAATGCATTTCTGTTTGAGCATCCATTTTCGTAATAGGCTTCAATAACTTTGAATTGTTTGATTGTTAATCTTTCCATCGTTGAAATTGCTAAAGACTCAAGTTGTTAAGTCTGAAAGAAAAAGAAAAAAATCATTAGATGCTTAAACTTAATTCACATCAGTCAGAGTTATTAGAACACCTTTATTTTCAGAAAGGAATTTGAATATGAAAATATGCGTTAATTGTTGCTGGGTGAATTTATAAACTAAAGACAGTTGATGCAAACTGAAGTTATGAGATTTAATGTTTTTTTATTACAATTTGATTAGGTTGTTATATTGTGGTATTTTGATAAAGATTACCAAATGTAAAAAAGATAGTTTTTAATTTTAAAATTACATTGAAACGAATTAACATAATGAGGTTTGAGTTGTGTACTTTAAAAAAAAAAACAAAACAAAACATAATCAATATTGTTTTTCATCAATTCTGGAAGTGTGTGCGGGAATTGATTGGTGGTTTGAAAGGGAGTGTGAGCAAGGAAAAAGGTTAAGAATCACTGGTATCCAGTATCTTGGTAAACAGCATCTATAGAAGACCTGGTGGATATATTAGAGTCTTTATTGTACATCATCACCTACTCCTTTATCTCCCTCTTCCCCTTTGGTCAAAAAAGTGGATGCTGCTTAGAAAAGTAAACTTCAAAAAGAACCATCTGCTGGCTAAAAAACCAATCAGAACCACCTGAAATAAAGATAAAACCACATTCTGTTACATCAAAAATATGTACTCTGTATACTTGTGTAGAAGCAGACTTCACATACAGTGTAATTACTGTTTTTGTTTTTTGCATGAATGTTAAGCCCTGCTTATTATGCATGATTTTTAACCTTTTCAGACCCCCCCCAAAAAAAATGAGTGATGTCAACAAACACTCATTGTTACTTTCGTAAATGCTCATTGTAGTAGAGACTTTGTCATGCTGTTGAACAATACTTGCTCGATAATACCTGCTCGAATAGTAATCCAAATAGAGAAATAGTATTGTGAATAGTATAGAAAATAGCGGTCTGTATAGTAATAGAGGATAGAATAGAAATGGTGATCGTCTATTAATAGAGTAGAAATAGTGATCCATATAGTAATAGAGGATAGACTGGAGATCAGTTAGATACATGCTACCTTTCATACATGTGTTTCCTCTATGGTCACGTGGTCTACTTTATTCAATAATGAGATTGCCTGTGTTTGCTCACTGGCAATTTATGTTCAAACTCAAGTGTCGGCAGTGACACTTTGTTCCTATATAACATTGTGTATAGTGCGACTATTTTTCTGCATAAAAAAAAAAAAAAAGGTGGGGGGGGATAAAAACTTTATAGTCAGGTATATACACTAAGTTGGGGTCTGCTTTATGGTGAAATTAACCTTGTATTTTCCCTCACCAGGTTCAGAAGTCATTGTTTCAGTTTTAGTACAAGATATTAAATGCGGATTTATAAGACAAAGACAATCAAGCAGCACAATGTGTTCAAGCAAGCAAAAAAAAAAAAAATAAATAAAATAAAATAATTATTCAGGTTTATTTATTCAGTTAATTTTTTATTAAATCACCAAAAATTTGTTTTTTTCTTCCTGATTAGTCTTCCTTTTTATTTTTCAAAGCCATTCTTGCCATTTCCAAGGCGCCATCATATGTTTTGTTGCCACCAATAAATCCTGTTGCATGAACAAAAATACAATCTTTGATTCCAGATTTTTCAGACAACTTCTCATCTCGAAGCCCACGCCATTCTTCAGGTAGCGAAAGTCTGGAGGGAAAAGAAAAAAAGTCATTGATAACATTTTCACCTGGACGAAAGTAGATATTCAAGAACAGAATATGGAAACAGACCACAGGATCCTTTATCAGTTTTTCACCAACCAAACAAAATCACCCCAGATTTTATTTTCTTGTTTGCATTATGCAATTCTTTTTAACATCAAAGGCAACAAATGGAACAAGCTTTCTCAGCGGCAGACATAGCAAATCGATTCAATATAATCTTTCCACTTCATGGCAGCAGGAAACCTTAGCTCAAGAAAGTGCAATGAGTCACTCTCCTTGAGGTAAGCATCAGCCATACTGATAGAAAGCAAAAACGGTTCTCACAGACGACAGAGTGTAGTTTTGTTTTGAAGGTGTTAAAATTAACAAGACATCCTTTACCTCAGTTAACAGAATGTAGATCATTTTTGAGATAAAAAAAAAAAAAAATGTTAGCACAACCATTGACATCTGAATAGTTTGATTGAGCCAATTTTATTTCTAAGTCTTGGATCAACCTGTACTATCGTTTTTAGGTGCTTCCCAACAGAGCTACATGCCTAATTATATTGACCCCCAGGAAGTCAACACTCTTCTGGCAAATTGATCATTGTGAAATTCAAACTGGGGTCTTGCATATTTGTCAATACTACTGCTCTCACCATACCCCCATATAGTGATTTTCCAAGCGTAGCTTAGATGTGGCACAAGGCCGGAAGTATGGGGGCACCCAGCGATGGTCAAATTCACTACTCAGTCGTAATTGTTCTAGCAAGACAAGCTTGTTAACCATTACACCACCTCAAGGTGCCCAACCATACCCCCATATATATGTCTAAAATTTGCTATATTTATAGAGTACTCAATATCAGATCAGTCAGTTATGTGCCATGCATGATACACGCTTAGGCGATCATGTATCTTTCAATACATGACTGACGAGGCAGATTTTTTCCTGCAGTAGGTTGCCATTTCTTTCTGCAGTAGACCAGTTGCCATCCAATGCTATAGAACCCCGTCTGTCCTGCTATTTACCCATAGCTTTTTGAGAAGAGGATTCATACCTTTCCCAAGTGAATATAATGAATTCGACTGGAATTCAAACTAGGCTCTCCGATTCCTTAATCTGAGCTGCTATCCATTCTTCCACTGTGCCTCTCCAATACCAGATAGGGCATTTATAAATAGAGACAGTATGGACATAGGAATCAACACTGCATGGTGACTAAGTCAAACAAGTCAATTTTCAGTTATCTGTTTTGGATATGACTTGTTTTTTATGTCCATCGTCTTTGTCAAATTGAACTGAATTGTATTTTAATGAATATTGTCTTGAAGAAGGTTTATTAAACCCGAAACGTCAGACGTCGACATTTCATTCATTTTAAACAACATAATTGCATTTAAGGATTTTTGGTTTGTTTTTTCCAAATTTTTCTTCATATATATATATATATATATATATATATATATATATATATATATATATATATATATATATATATATATATATATATATATATATTTGTCTAGTCACTGAGGAGCTGTGATACAGCAAAACAGTACTGTCTCAAGAATGACACACATATATACATTTTTTTATTTATGTTTAACGTTCTTTTTATAGATACAAGTATTTAAGCAAATGCTCTGTTTATGATAAACAGTATTAAATAACATTTACCGCCTGAATGTCCGAGAAATTTTCATAGAAAATTTTCGTTCTTTGACAGGATTCGAACCTGCATCCTATACGGAACCGTCATATACGCTGACGTGCCTTACCGCTTAGGCTACAAAGAAGCGTTCGGTAGACAAGGTCGAATTTACTGCTTATAAACTCAATTTTCCATGAATCTCGTACATTCATATAACTGCTCTGGCGTGTCGAATGTAAACAAATGACGTCATATATTAAGAAATGGACAAGGTCCGACAATTTATTTATTAAAGACATATTTTATGTTTAACGTTGTTATTTTATAGATACAAGTATTTAAGCAAATGCTCTGTTTATGATAAACAGTATTAAATAACATTTACCGGCCTGAATGTCTGAGAAATTTTCATAGAAAATATTCATCCTTTGACAGGAATTTTCATAGAAAATATTCATCCTTTGACAGGATTCGAACCTGCATCCTATACGGAACCGTCATACTAAAATACTTGTATCTATAAAAAGAATGTTAAACATAAATAAAAAAAAAAATGTCTTTAATAAATTGTCAGACTTTGTCCATTTCTTAATATATATATATATATATATATATATATATATATATATATATATATGTGTGTGTGTGTGTGTGTGCTGGCACAAATATGTATAATTTATTTAATTACACCTGAACCTTTTAACTAATTATTTAATTATGTGTTCTGCTCAAAATGTTCTCGTTCTTTTCCAAAACACATTTCAATTCTGTGCCTGCCTGATTCATTAACCCGTCAGTTTGTCTTTAGCATATCTGATAAATGACCAATTCCAAGAGGCCCCACAGAAAAAAATTCAAGGGTGTGAGCTCTTGAACTATCCCTTAAACCCTATGGCACACAACATTTCCATCACCCTGTATACGTTTTGAACATTAAGGTTTTTATTTATTGCAACATTGTCACAGAATTAAGATGTCAGTATAGAAAATTTAAATTTTTAAAATTTAATTTGCATATTTAATACAAATTTGTAAATGCATATTCTGTTAATAATACACTATTCTTGTCTGACCCTGAAGGGCAATAACATTGTGAAACTTTCAGTCAGTCATATGTAAGTATTTTGAATTTTTTGAAGCCTCCTGATGAGTGGACTGAACAATTACAAAAGTATTCGTCTATGGAAGATATCACTCAAAGAGAATACAATAAAATACATGAGCTGGTGTACTGTGTGACTTAATTTTGAGAAGTCGGTTGGTCTACTAACTTTTCAGAACCCACTTGCATTTGCAGAAATCAACATGCATATATGCTGTCTGTATCCAACCCTTTTGATTGATTGTTTAATGGTACATCAACTTCTTATGGGTCATTTAATTTTCTTGGGAGCTTTGAAATAATAAAAATATGATATATGTTATTCTGCTTTCACAATTGAATACATGGTAGATGGTACTTAGCTTTTTTACATATACATGTTTGTGTGGATATAATTACTAGAGGCAGTGACAGGTGTGTTTTATTTTGTACAAGTTATATTTTGGAATATTGTTTGATTTTTTTAAAGAAATTGTATGATATTTTATTGATTAATGTCATGAAAAAGTTCCTTGATGTTGGTTGGTTTGATTTTGTTTAGTGGCATATCAAGCTCTATCAGTTATTTAATGTTGAAATCTAAATATTTAAAACAATTTTATGGCTTCAACTAAGCATATTTTGAGAGTAATTGCGTGCCTTCAATTACAGATAAAATGTATTGTTGGTCATTTTGCTATAAAAATGTATTATTGGTGACTTTTTTTTATGTGAAAGTATACTGCAGGTATTTTTTATACTTTTATAGCGTTTTATTTTTGTTTGGGAGTTCACCATTTGCTAGCACCCTAAGTCAAGGTGGACCTGAGAACAATAGTAATTAAGAGGTGATCGCAGGCTACTCAAAACCTCCATCTCCTAGACTTGCTGCTGGATGTAGTTTATCGTCATACCCAGGACAACCAACCATTTTGAATCTCCAGAGAACTAGTGGAGTGATGGGACAACCAATCAGGAGAGCTTCCCTTCTTTTCTTCCTTTCCTTTTTTCTGCACATGTATGGACAGACACTCTCCCATAGGGTTACTCAGTCAGAAGTGATATACTAAATGTATGAGCTGCTGTACTGTGTGACTTTTGCATTCAATTGATACTTTGCATCTAATGAAGTGGGGGGGGAAAAAAAAAAAAAAAAAAGCATTACCCAAGTCACTTACTCAAAGTGGAGAGAAAGTTTACCTACCTTGGACAGATTGTGTGTGTGTGTGTGTGGTTGGGATCTGAGTCTTACCTGTTTGAGAATCCTTCTGGATGTACAGGAACGCACTGAATCCTCCAATTGCCGACCAGATCAGTATAAAGGACATACTTAATACTGGGTGTGATTTCTTTTTCTTTTTCCAGAAGAAGCAAGTGATCCTTCCATGGACAACCCCCGGAGGTTAAATGTAAAATCTCGTTACTCTCATCTACCTGAAATTTAAAAAAAAAAAAAAAAAAAAAAAAGATAATAGGTAAATAAATTAAATCTAACAACAACATGGCAGGTTTTCATTTTTAATTAAAAGAAAGAAAGAAAGAGAGAGAGAGTGAAAGAAGTCATAGTACTAGTCTAGCAGTTTCATGTGAAAACAAATATTTCCTAGAGGCGCAGATCGCCAAATTGGATTTGATTTGAAAGAATGTTTAAATTTACGAAGAAAATTAATTAGTGATCAATGCACCTATATTATTTTCAATTTGGTTAATTAGAAAAAAAAAAAAAAAAAAAAAGAGTAGAGTCAAAAAAGGAAAACAAAAAGGAAAAAAAAAAAGAGGAAAAAAGTAAAAAGAAGGAAAAAGGGAAAAGAAGTAAAAAGAAAAGGAGAAAAAAAGAGTAAAAAGAGGGAAAAAAAGAGTAAAAAGAAGGAAAAAAGAAGAAAAAAGAAAAAAGGGAAAAGAAGTAAAAAAGAAAAGGAGAAAAAAAAGAGTAGAAAGAGAAAAGGAGAAAAAAGGTAAATGCAACAAAGAAAAAAGAAGTAAAAAAGGAAAAATGAAAAGAAAAGAGTAAAAGGAGATGAGAAGAAGCGTCGAAAAGGAGAAGAAAAAAGAATAAAAGGAGAAATGAAGAAAAGTGTTGAATTAGGCTAAAAACTTTCTGGCCATATCATATGATAATGTTATTTATTGCATCATCCTCAAAAATTTAAATGCACTTTCCTTGATATACATAGTATAAGCTTTTCCATTTTATCTCAGATATTATTCTACATCCTACTAACACCCTCACACACACACACATATATATCTCTGTGAGAGAGAGAGAGAGGGAAAGATAGATATTTCACTTTAACTGTTATTTTCAGTGGATATCCATATTTGAGTTGGCAGTGTGATTATTTGAAAGGTTATATTTATTTTTGTCTACCGGCCTGAATATTTGATAAATCTTATATAAAAAAAAAAAAAAATTCTCTCCCCACGGATTCGAGTGTGTGTCTGTTTGCAGAGAGTAACCATCATTAGACCAAACATATTTTAACTGACTGCCATGAAGGGCATCACCAATCAAGCAAAAATGAATACTGCCTTTAAGCACACTCCATCTTGTTTCAGGTTCTCAAAAGTACATACCTGCTCAGTTTTGAAAACATTAATCTACTTTCTAAAGTAAGGGATTTTTAATTACTTCACCTGAGATATATATATATATATATATATATATATATATATATATAAAGTGAACATTGAAGTCAACACTCAGAGGCGACAGGCTGTTTCATGCTGGACCATTGCGTTCAGCATGAAAACAGCCTATTGCCTCTAAGTGCTGACTTCAATGTTCCCTTTTATATTTATATACGTTCTATCTCTGATATGAGAACTTTATCCCATAAATATAGCACACCTTAAAACTGTTGTAGAGTGATTTCACAGTGGAGGCTTGTATTTGTACTAAGTCAGTCCTAAAATAGGTTCGATGTACAAAACGTTAGGAACTTGATATAATAGGTAATGACACAGTAATCTAGTTGTGGTGGCTGATACTTTAATATCCGACTAATGGTCGTCCGACATCAACTGACTGACCAACTCTCTTGAGCGACTGCTACTCATTATAGGTGGGAGAGTCTATTAACTATAGACTAGGTGTGTTCCACTATAACAAAAACACACATATATATATATATATATATATATATATATTTTGGCAATTAATACACTATGTCCCGGAAGAAAGAAAGAAATCTCTTGCCTGGGGGAAAGAAAAATATAAAAAAGTTAATCACAATGCCTCCAAGTCATCTTCAATGGAACCTGTATAAAAGAGATTGCTGCTCAAATATCCACGCACACATATCTTTTGTTCCTTACAAGAGAGTTTCATGCATGTGGCAATCATCAGGCATCAACTCGAAAACTGAACAAACAGGATAAAATGCATACTTATTATTCATATAACTTTTAACTCGGTTACTTTACATTGAGCACTGTGCACTAATTAAGAAAGCATCATGATCATACAGCCAACGATGCAGAATAATAGTGTAGATCAGGAGGACAGTGTAACTGGGTCGATACTCCAGTCGAATGACAAGTTGAAAAAGCATTTGATTTATATATACAAAAGGGTAGAATTACATATCATTATCTTGATGTGCGAATGACTTGTATGAATGGGCTTGTGGCCAAATCAGGTTGAAAACACCAGTTCCCGTATAATCACTGCAGTTAAGCAACATTCAGCCTGGTCAGTCAGTACCTAGATAGGTGACCACTTGAGAATACCAGGTACTCTAAAGCTTAGATGTGCAAGTGATGTAATGGATAATGGCTTGGAATTGTTAATTAAAGAGCCAAGTTTCAGTTCTAGTTGGGTGCATTATATTCACTTACATGCAAAGCAAATACCATTGAGAAAGGTATGAAGCCACCTATTCTCTCCCCAGCTATGGGTTAATTAGTAGTAAGAATTGTATCACTAAATTATTATTATCTACAAAAAAAAAAAAAAAAAAAAAAAAAAAAAAAAATAAATAAATAAACAAATAAATTCTTACAATTTAAAAATATTTTCTGTTTTTAAGTAACCTGTAATGGATTGATAAGCTATAGAAAATGAACTAATCAATCAATGACTTGTATGAACAGCAAAACAAATTTTGTTACCTTTTCCCGGCCTTCCAGAGCCTTTAAGACAATTTCTCTGGCAGGAAGCCACGATTTTTTGTAGAATAAAATTCGATCAACAAACTCATCTCCAACGAGTTTCATGGCTTTCCTGAACAATTCCTGGAAAAGAAAAAAATCAATTAATTTTAGATAAGATTTAGGAATTTTGGCAAGGGAAAGACATCTTTAAACAGATATAAAAATAATCTGTAAGGAGTACAAAATTTTATTAAGGCTTTAAAAACATATTTTAGAATTATATATCATCCGTTCGGCGTTTGCCGGAGGAGGGGCATATTCAACATTTGATAATTTTGCAGCAATACACACTTAAAGGTTTTAGGTAGTTTGATCAACATTTTTTTCATGGTTAGCTGTAAGGAATTGTGAATGTAGGACTACCTTACACTTAAGTAAAATAATAACAATTATAATATTAAGAATTTATTACAGGAAATATCAAGTTTTATGGAAACATTGTTGACAATTATATATTTAGTTACATAACAAATAAATAAAAATAATATAAATTTTGATGCTATATTCAATTTGTTGTTATTTTTCATTTTCCCCCTTTGTTATTGGCAGCATTTTAGAATACTTTGGCTGCAATACTATACTGCAATTTCCTAAGTTGAACAAACTGGAGCTATTTTGTTTACACTTTAACGCTCTTTTCCATTGTTGTTTTTAGACTCCTTTCTTCCAGTCAATTTGATAGGCAATAGTGAAATTCTGAAATTTAGAATGATCTTATTCCATTTCAAAAATAGAACCTTAAAAAGGAATATTTTAAATTAATATACAACCAAAAATAAAATACTTTTGACAACCCCCCCCCAAAAAAACCTCAATAATTTCACTATAATTATGTAACAATAATATGATGATATTCCACAGACAAATCTATGGTTTATGTTACATCATCTCATTGCATGGTTACAAACTATAATCCTAAATGGAGCTTGAAATATTGTGTAATCAGCTCTAAGTTTTTGTAAAATACTTGGATATGATGTAATAATTTGCAGTGAAAAAAAGCAATTTTCGATTTTTTATTGAATATGCCTCCTCCTCCTCCTCTGCCAAACACGTCTTATAAAATATAAAAAAGATATAAAAGAAAAGAGGAAGAAGAGCAAGGATAAAAAAATATTAGTGAAGTGAGGGATGGAACAGCAGAAAAACAGAAGAGAGAACAACAACTACAAAGACGGATATAACAAAGAAAAAACAACAACTGTGACCCTATATGACACTGGCTAATGAGGAAAAAAAAAAGTTAAAACTAAAATATAACTTGGAACAAGATGAAAAGGCTTAAAGATTAATGATAGATTGACAGAAAGAATAAAGATTTTTTTTAATTTTAAAAGTCTATTTTTCTTTTTTAAGCAGAGACAGAGCTTGAAAAAGGTAATTTTGTTGGAAAGATATTACCACAGGGGCCATCTGGTAAAGCCGGGTTGATGATTGATGGTGCTGTCTTAAAAGTGAAAGTTAAGAAAACATCTCCAAGGAATCAGTCAGGAAAGGAAGCTGATTGAAGAGATGATATTTGGCGATTTTAAAAGACAAGGCAAAATTAAAAAACTGATTTATTTTGCCTATCAAAAAGTGGAAATTGTAAACAAGTTCAGAAAATAGAATTTCTTTATATAAGAACCCAACCTTGGGTTCTTAAAGTGTGATGACCCTAACAAGATGGGGGAGATAAGCTGACTGGAGGAAACAGCTGGTAAATTTCTGATTGTATAAACAAGACCAGTCTGGGAAATATTTGCTGATGAGAAAATTAAAATGATAATTCTAATTAATGGCCAGAAACTAAACCACGCCATGCAGTTTGAGAACCAGATTTGTCAAAAGGACAACCATGGTGACAGGTCTAAGTGAAATACCAAGAAGGATGGAGGAACAGTCTACACCCATTGGAAGGTGTTGGTATAAAGCACAAATAAGAGAAGGAAGAAGTTATTGGGGCAGACTGATACCTGTGACTGCTGCCCAGAGGAAAAGGGACCTCTCCAAATTTGGAGATTAAATTAATTTTCCAGAGCCAGACAACAAAGGATTCTTGTTGGAAGATAGTGAAAACACTGGGTCCCCTAACCATGTCGACCCCATGCTAGTTTTGGGTGAAAGTCAATATGAGCAGAACACTGAAGTGACCAAGATAGTTCCAGAGATGCTAGTTCCAGAATGCAGATGACAAGAGACAACTACTCTGCTGAATTCTATGTGACTTGCTGACAGAGAGAACCTCCAACTTGAGGATTGTTTCAGACTTAGCTAAACTGAGCAAAGTGTCACAATAGAATTCAAACTTGGAAGGGTTAATATTTCTGTACAAAGAACAATATAAACTGCATCGACAATAGTTGAGACATTCAACTATTTGGATATCTTGGAAGTTTTAGAAGTTAAGATGAACTTTATCAGATGTATTTTTATTGGAACATTCACTTGGAAAGAATTCTAAGATTTTCTTACATCTTCATCAAAGTCGTCCTCGTTCCAACGGGGATTTAAATGAGCAACTCTTTTGGAAATATGGGTGGAAATATGGTACCTGAAAATAACAAGAGACAAAATCTGGATGAATTAGGAAATGAGATGCCTGAAGATATGAAAATCTGAGCCTCACAGGAAGGACATGATAGATTCATACACTTCTTTTGGTTTTATTCAAATTAAGTAGGTATATATATATATGAAAAAATATAGTTTTAAAGTGTGCTGTATTTATATGATAAAGTGCTCAATATCAGAGATAAAGTGTATGTAAATTTAAATATAAAAGTGAACATTTAACACTGAGAGGCAACAAAGTGTTTCATGGTAAATGCAATCATCAGACCGCGAGTGTTGGATTTTTTTGACTATATATATGAATTCTATATATATGTCAAGAAAAAAATCCAACATTCGTGGCCTGACGATTGTGTCTACCATGAAAAAGTCTGTCGCCTCAGTGTTGACGTCAATGTTCACTTTTATATATATTTTCTGTCCATACGTTGGCTAAACTGGAAGTTCTGTGGGCTTAATGACAGCTCTGTATAGGATACAAGTTTGATTCCTGTTGGAGAACACATATTTTCTGTGTAATTTCTTGAATATTCAGGCTGGTTAAAAAAACAGAGCATTTACTCAAATATGTATATCAAAAAAAAAAAAAAAAAAAAAAAAAAAGAAGAAGAAAAGAAACAACCAGTACAATAAGAAATAAGGTCGCCGCAAGTCAATCCAGTAGTGAGTGCTACTATTGGAAGGTTGGTAGTTTTTGCATAAGTGTGAGTCGTACTCAACAGATCCCAGCTAGTCTCTGTAGTCCATTGATTTACAGATACCTATAGGTAGTTACTATCTATAGTGTAGTCACTCATGGGTATGACAGGTTATTCCATTACATCAGAAGCCATGTCACACTGGTGAGAAAGTGAGTGAATTTGAGATGCCAAGTCAGGATTGATTACATTAGAAAAATTTGAAGGTAAAAGCTTGAAACTTTGCAACTTTACTAATTTTGGGATGAGAAATTCCAAGATATTTTATTTTTTGCCTTCTCTGTAATATCAAAAATTTTGTCATAGATACATTTTAACATGGATGAAATTATGCAATTTTCAACTCACTAAAAAGGACAGACAACAACAAAATTTAGAAATTTGTTATACAAAAGAAATCAGAAGTCTTTATTTTTTTTTTGAAGCAAATTTTTATTGTAAAGCTTTAAACTTCAAAAATTAGAAATGAGCAAGAAATATTTTTATCTCAATTGACAGAAGAGATTTTCTAGGCAGATTTAATGGTTTTCCTGCAGTTCCTCTCCCTCCTTAGTGATTTGTAGTTAGAATTTTCTTTTTTATAGGCTTCTGCTATAGTAAATATATCTGGAATATTCCAAATCCTACCCTCATTTGAAATTTGCATTATATTAAAATCCCATCTATAAACAAATGTTGACCCCACTTGTGCAAGATCATCTAACAAAGGCCATCAAAAATAATCATTTCTACCTTTGGATGGAGATAAAAATTTTATTACAGCACTGGATAGAGATGTAACATCAGTGTCTTCGCCAATGTAAAAGTTGGTGTCATCGTATACAGCAACCCATTGTCCTTGGCGCTTGTAAGTGAAAATAATTTGAGTTGGTTCTTCATCACAACTGCTGGAGTTATTTGAATGCTCAGCAGATTCACTGAGTGAATTTTCTTCCTTTTTTGTTGGTTTGGGCAAACAGGTACAAGATCTTAGCCAGGGATCACCCATAGGTAACAATGGTCCGGGGTACCCTAATTCTGTCCCCGAGTCAAGACTTCATTGTCTAGTGTAGTTTTAAGTCATACTCAAGACATTATATATATCACACACACACTAATAATCTTATAAATATAAGCAGCTATACTCGCTCGGCAAAACCTTTGTTTTAGTTTGTAAATGAACAAACCAATACCCAAGGGAACCTAGGTAGGTTTGTCTGGCTCTTTTTTAGGTTTACTTATATATATATATATATATATATATATATATATATATATATATATATATATATATATATATATACACACACACGTGTGTGTGCCATTTTTTAATTTATTTTGTTTAAATGTTATTTTTTGATGGAAACTCATATTAGAGTAGAAGCTGTTTTTTTTTTTTTTAACCTTTACCACACTAGAGTCAAAAATTGTCACTGTAGAATTCTCCCTCTTTGTAGATGCAGGCACATTCTGTTGCCTTGAGATGGTTGCTATAAATAAACACTTGTTATTTCTGATATTTTAAGCTGGAAATCACCTACTACTGCCTTGGGATGAGGTTAAGTTTCTGTTTTCCAACGCTTATTTGAATTCTTCTAAAATCTACAAGGTGTAACATTGATTAAACCCACATTAATTTTTTAAAGATTATTTGTAAACAAGAATGGCTATATCAACATCCAACGAAGCCTTTATTTGGGAGTTTTTCTTTGATTCAAACTCTGATGATTTTGAAAGCCTTACTCAAGTGGATATTGACGGAGAAGTGGTTGAAGATGCTAGTGACATGATGGAAAGTGATGATGGCCACTAGGTGCCAAGCATCTACTATCAGCCATAGCTGACTAATTTTATGGAAACTACTGGCGACCATCGATGTACCTGAGAGCCTTTCTGAAGGTGAATTATCTTGTCTATTTAGAAATGACAAAATAATAACTTTATTCATCGAGAAATAAATATGCTAGTCAGGTGAAAGGAAGACAAAACAAATGCTGGTATCTTTTTGTATGTAAACACGCTACTTTTTTGACAAAATGATAGCCTTTTTAGCGATTTTGCTTCTTATTGCACCCCCAGAACTCCATAAGGTGTAATAAAAGTTAAAGTATGTTAAATTGTTAATGTATTTATTTTTTATTTTGTGTTTCAATCTTTTTTGTTTTCAACATGCATGCAAAATGTAATGCATTACATTAAAATATTACTCATCCATTCTTTTATTAGTATACAGAAAATAAAATCTATACACACAATACAAAAAAAAAAAAAAAAAAAAAAAAAAAAAAAAAAAAAAAAGTTATAATTTTAAAACAGTAGGTGTTCATATTGTGCCGTCACAAAAAACAAAACAAAAAAAAAACAGCGGCAATGGGGAACAATTCTAGAAAGAATTCTAGGTTAATAAAACAGTATTTTTTTCTCAAACTACCACTACCCGCCTGAATATTTGAGAAATCTGGTCAGAAAAATATGTCTTCTGGCAGGATTCATATCTGCACCACCTATGGGGCACCGTCATTGGATCTGATGTACCTAACTGCTCAGCCATGTAGGACATACGGTCAAACAAAGCCTGAATAGTGCCTTTTGAACCCACACATACACAGTTGATTCTTGAAACATATTTCATTTTTTATATAGACACTAGCAGTAGAGCCCGGTGTTGCCCGGGGATGTAACAGTAAGAGATAGATCAAGTATTGACCATCATAAAGACTGAAAATTAAAATTGACAAAGATTATTGTTTAAGGTTGACGGACGCGCATTACTTTTTTTTACGAATTGGTCAAACCCAAACTCAAACAAAAACATTGTTTTCAATCGTTATGGGTCTCCCGATTGAATAGAATTTTATTATAAACAATTGTCTTGTAAATGGAATTTTTAAAGCATTCTGAATGTAAAAATAAAGAAAAAAGTGTGCAAGACAATAAGAAACACTACCTGCCAAAAAAAAAAAAAAATAAAGTTTTGTTGAAATCGGTTGAAAAATGTAGGAAACCCAATCCCAAATATAAACGAACACACACACACAAACAACCTGGGTTTTATAATAAGTATAACTCATTATGAGTTGTCCCCCTTTCATGCCTCTTAATCGTGTTTTCAAATTGATTTCGTGCAAAAACAATTGTGTTTTTCCAATTTTTGGCACTGTCAGAACCACCGCAAGGTAATTTTACGTAGTCCTGTGAAGTTTTGTTGAAATCGGTTGAAAAATGTAGGAAATCCGATCCAATATATAAATGTACAGACACACACACACACACAACCTGGGTTTTATAATAAGTATGATTTATGTAGCTAAAATTTTATGGACACACAGACAGACATAAAAATAGGATTTTATATATCTTAATTTCTTTAATTCAGGCAAACTATTTTTTTTGTTACTTACTTTGGTTTTTCTTCCGTTTGGTTAATCCCATTGTCAATGCCGTCAATTTCTTCAACAAAATTCTCATAAATTTTGTCATAGATAATGTCTACAATGGCCGGGTCTTTGGGATTTAATTCCAGAATTTGCTCAATGATCCTGCGGCCATAGTGATAGTAAATGAGACCAGCACTGCTCAGTTTGGTCACCCACTTGAAATTCGGATTCAGGCTGTTCATACTCTCATTAAAAGTTCTGAAGAAAAGAAAGAAAAATAATAGCATGGAGATTATTATTATTTTTAACTTATGTTCACCGAATATAAGGCCCAAGAGCCACTTAAGGTAGAAGGTTACTAAATGAGGTCGTTGTATGAACATAAAAGAAGGATTGTTTTATTGATTTGTTTTTTATGACTTATCAACCCTTTGCAGGTTAAATAACCAAGACATATTTAGGATTGTAAGAATACTCCTTTCCTTTTTTGTGAGTGAATATTGCATTACCAATATTTAAGAATAACAATGATTTTTTTTTTCTGGATACAACTACTTAACCCACAGTTGCAGGTGGGAGATGGATTCATACCTTTTCACAAGAGTATAAGTGAATGTACTGAACAAGCCCAACAGGAATTGGAACACAGCTCGACAATTTCTCATTCCGAGCTGATATCTATTACACCACCTGCACATCCACAAGTAAGAGGAAGAGGAGGTAAGAAGTGCAGTTTATGAGGATATGTAGGAAAGATAATGGTTAACTCTTGACTTGAAGATTGTTGTTATTAGGAGGACATGGAGGGTTAATTATGGAAGAGAGTGATTTCCATGAACATGGTCAGGAGAATGAGAACGATCTTGAATGGTGGATTGAATAAAAGGTTCAGTTTGAAATTCTTGGAAGGTTACCAATTATGATGACACCCAAAGAAAACCAAAATGAGGATACGAGTTTAAGTAAATTGGTCTATAGTAATGATAATTTCTCATTTAATTAATAACTAAAATGCTGGTATTATTAACAATCAAGACAAGGACACCATTTTGAATAAATTACTCTACAATAATGATAATTCTTCATTTTAGAGAACTATTTTAGCCTTACATGGCTGATGCTAAACTCCAGAAAGCAACTCATTGTGCCTTCCTGGGTTCACATTTTCTACTGATATGAAGTGGAATGATTATATTGAATCAATCCCTAGGTAAGTTGGTTCACTGTTGTTTTAGACAATTTTCTAATTTCATGGTAATTTCTAAGTTCAGTTTCCTTTCTCATTTATAGAACTCTCTTCCAGCTTCTTGCCTTTCATTAAAGTTCAATCTTCAAAAATTTAAATGTAATGTCAATCGTTATCTTCTGTCTTCTTAATTCCAGTTCTTTTATTGTCCTCTCTCATTAATAGTAGTTTTTCTCATATTCTCTAACACTCAGTAACCCCCTTGCATCTTAGTGGCTTTATTGCCTTTGATCTTAAAAAATTTAAATGCAATGTCAATCGTTATCTTCCATCTTAGTTCCTGTTCTTTTGTTGTTCTTGCTCCTTAATGTTTTTCTTTTTCTCATATTCTCTAACAATCATAGTAACCTCCTGTGTCTTAAGAGCTTTATTGCCTTTCTTAGGGTGAAATGATTAAACAAAAAAAAACAAAAACAAAAGACTTATGTTTTGTGCTCATAATAAAGTAAACTGAAATGCTCAACTGTCTCCTGCAAATCTTCATTCATATTCCTTCTGTTCAAAAACATGACCTCCCACCAGGGAAACCAGTGACCAGGTGATGCAATTTAAAGATTGAATGGATTAAAATATTCATTTCCTAAAAAGAAAGGAGGTTCAGATCCCAAAAATCTGAAGGCTGAGCTCTTAATTCCAAGAGTTATAAATCAGTCTCACATGTACAATGTCAGAAAAATCCAGAGGTCTAAATCAAAAAGCTTATTGCGGGACTCATCACTTTATATTTTGTTCAGTAGGCTCATGAAATTATCACAGGTTTCAAATTCTGTTTTTCTGATTGGTGGAAAATAATCTGGATGATAACTTATCTTCTCAATCCTTTTTTCTAGAATATTCCTTTTTTATTATCCTGGGCCATAAACAGAATAAAGTTAAAGTAAGTAGCATCAGATCCCCAAAATCTGAAGGCTGAGGTCCTTATTCCAAGGGTCATAAATCATTTTTGCATGTCCAACGTCAGAAAATGTCGGAAGCGTAAACAAAACATGTCTTAATTAGTTTTATTTTGTTTTTTTGTTTTTTTTACGAATTGGTCAAACCCAAACTCAAACAAAAACATTGTTTTCAATCATTATGAGTCTCCCAATTGAATCGAATTTTATTATAAACAATTGTCTTGTAAATGGAATTTTTAAAGTATTCTGAATGTAAAAATAAAGAAAAAAGTGGCAAGAGAATAAGAAATACTACCTGCCAAAAAAAGTGAAGTTTTGTTGAAAAATGTAGGAAATCCGATCCCATATATAAACGAACACACACACACACAAACAACCTGGGTTTTTATAATAAGTATAACTCGATATGAGTTGTCCCCCTTTCATTCTCGCGACATTGATGCCTCTTAATCGTGTTTTCAAGTTGATTTCATGCAAAAACAATTGTGTTTTTCCAATTTTTGGCACTGCCAGAACCACCGCAAGGTAATTTTACGTAGTCCTGTGAAGTTTTGTTGAAATCGGTTGAAAAATGTAGGAAATCCGATCCAGTATATAAATGAACAGACACACACACAACCTGGGTTTTATAATAAGTATGATTTTCAAAATGACCACACCATCTGTAGGGTGAATGGCCATGGTTAAATATAAATAAATGGCAGAACTGCCCAACAAACAGAATTGACAGTTTGCAATAAACAATAACAAGAAAAAAGAAAAGAAAAAGAACAGAGTTAAAAAGAAAAAGAAAAAAAAAAAAAAAAGCAAAAGCAAACAATATATACCTGGTAAATTAACAGCAATATAACAAACTTTATAAACTAAGAAATGGGGTTGACACACAAGAGCAAATTTGGATAAATGTAGTATTCTAACTTCAAGGCAAGACAGACTGGGACTGAGTCATATGAAAGCAAGAACTGGTCTGTTTTATTGGCTAGGAAGAAATCCCAGTATGCATTTGTCTATAAATTGGGGAAGGGAAAGTGTTTTGCCATCATTCCCAACAGGATTGGAACCAAAAACATCAATGGAAAGTACAATGCCAACTTTCTGGATCAGTTCGAAAAGGCTATTAAAACCAAACACTCAGGAAACCTGAAGAAGGGGATCTTATTTCACCAAGACAATGTCACAGCACACAAGTTCTCGGTTTTAATGACTACTGTGTGTGACTGTGGCTTTGAACTGGTTGATCACCCTCTCATCATCATCATTTGTCCCCCGACATGTTTAGGAACAAGTATCACAATGATGAAAGATTCATATCAGCTGTTGATGACTTTTTTTTAATCAACAGGATAAACTGTCTTTGAACAGTCAGTTCATCTGGAAAGAACCACTGCAGTTATTAATAAGAGTTGAGATTAATGCATGCAAGATTTTACGACTCTAGCAACACTCATTCATAGTTAGCCTATGAACTTTTCAGTCCACCTTCATATTTAAGTAGTGCTATTTTCTAATATAACTTTCTTCCATCTTTTCTCCCACTGGAATAATGAAAGGCCAGTTCTCAGTGTCATCTGACTCAGTCTGTCTTGCCTAGAAGTCAGAATGCTATGTTCACTTATTCGAATTTGCTTGTGTGTCAACACCAGTTCTTAGTTTGTGAACTATTTGCCATGTAATAATGATTTCTCACACATCTTTAGAAGATAAGGAGATGAATTCCTTCCTTTTAAGTCCACTCAGCTATGTGAGTTTCCTGGGAATTTTGTTTCCAGTCTGTCTAAGTAAACTTAAGTGTCAGTTTTTTCAGGATTCATGTCTCCAGTTCACCTTTGAATTGGGAAATGAAAATTTTTATCAATGATTTTAGATAGTCATCTTTTGAAGATTTGATCGCACATGTGGCTTTGGGGTGGTCCCAAACCTAGTGGATGGAGGGGGTTAGGACTCCAGGATTATCCATATAAGCAGAAAGAGGCAGGAAGTAAAGAAAAAAGTGGGGCTCCAACCATGAGAGAAGTAGGTAGGTAGGTGACCCAGCAGCCAGTGACAGAATCACCAGATTTAGGTAGGGGTGCTGATTTCACTCTCAGGAAATGATCTCTAGTGGGAATAACTGCAAAACACTTTTCCCTCCTCAATTTATAGGCAGAAGCACACAAATGCATACTGGGATTTATTCTGAGCCAATGAAATAGGCCAATTCTCAGTGTCATCTGACTTGGTCTCGGTCTGTCTTGTCTAGAAGTCAGAATGCTATGTTCACTTATTCGAATTTACTTGTGTATCAACTCCAATTCTTAGTTTGTGAACATTGGAGATGAATTTCTTCCTTTTAAGTCCACTCGGATATTGGAGTGTCTTAGAAATTTCATTTCCAGTCCATCTTGAGTGAACTTAAGTGTTAGTGTTTCAGGATTCATGTCTCCCTTTGAATTGGGAAACAAAAATTTTATAAATGATTTCAGATAATGACACATGGCACAGTGAATAAAGGCGTTGGTTAGATCCAGTGACAGGACCCAAAGAGCATGAGTTCAATACCCGGTTAAGGCAGTGGAGAACTTTCAGAGGGAAATTAACAGTAGATAACTGATATCCATCAAACATGGCATGTGGAACTAGAACAGTCTACCCCAGTGAGCGAAATAAAGAGTTCATTCCAACCAACTGAAGAAGGCCAGAGCATACAACAGCTGAAACGTTGTAATAAATATGGTGACAAAGATGAGGACAATAGTCCGAATAATGTGATAAAAGTAGTCCTATGAAGATCTGACCACCCATGTGGCTTTGGGGTGGCTCCAAATCTTCCAGAAAGACAAGTGAATAGAGGGGGTGGGACTCCAGGATTATTCATATAAGCACAGAAAGACAGGAAGCCGGGAGGAAAGAGTCTCCAGCCATGAGAGAAGTAGGTAGGTGACCACAGGATTTAAAGCTGCTCAGCGGCCATAGACAGAATGACTGGTAGTGAGGAATCAGGAGTCGTTAAGGTTAGCGTAGTTAGTAAGATAGCAGTCCACGTCTCAAAGCCGAAGAAAGGATCCAATGTTTAAGTGAGAAATATTTTTGTTACTTCCCAACCAGATAGTCTTGAGAAACAATTGTCTTCATTTTTTTTTTTTGTTTGTTGATCACAAATGAGAGGACAGACCTGTGCACATTGCGAGTTGGGTGTATAAGCAAATACGCTCAACCTCAGATATCATCACAGGTGCAGTGAGCAATGAATGATCACAATTTTGCCACGAAAGGTGTCATAACGGAATGGTCCATTATTGATCTGAGGTAATGGCGGATAGTAGTGCACATGTAAATGGAGAAACAAGCAGAATTATGACAAACATTTCTTACCTTTGATGATGATCAAATTTCAATTTTTTCTCATCGTACACACCACCAACATCCACCACGATATCACACTCGTCTAGTTTGCTGCTGTCTCGAGTTCTGTAACAGAAAAATTTTAAAATCTCAGTCATAATTTTACACATGCAAAAGTGAAAATCCTGTAAAGGAATTACAAGCACAAAGAAAAGGTGTCTTCAATTTATGTTAGTTAGGAGGTCATCAATTGTAGACAAGTTGTTTCTCGTACAACAATGTTCGTTTGTACCATATATCGTTATATTTGGTTTGGATATGTATTGAGCTTAAGTAATGATTAAAAGAAAATGAACAGAGTGTTGATGAATACAAAATAAATCTT
The DNA here is from genome assembly GCA_903632075.3 of Acanthosepion pharaonis. Classification (NCBI taxonomy): domain Eukaryota; kingdom Metazoa; phylum Mollusca; class Cephalopoda; order Sepiida; family Sepiidae; genus Acanthosepion; species Acanthosepion pharaonis. Next base: position 133,031 of record CAHIKZ030003771.1, on the reverse strand, counting down.
TATATAACAATATGATAATCCAGTGGGAAGGTCAAAGTTTCAAGAGTTCAAGTGTAAAAAGTCACATATACTAGCTTAAAAGCTGCCCTATCTGGTGGCATTTAAGCTAGCTCCTGCAGAGGGATTTTATATATGTTCAAATGTTGTAGCTGCTGCTTGAGCATTGGTTTGATTTTGCTGATTTTGTTTAGCGGCACATCAACATCTGTATAGGTAATTTAATGCTGAAATCTATTCTGTATGCATTTTTATGGCTTCAAAGATGGGTATTTTGTACATAATTTTATACTTTCTAGGTAAGTGCTTTTTTTTTTTTTTTTTTTTTGACGATATCGTTTGTAGAAGATAAAATGTAATGTTGATAATTTTTTTTTTTCAAAAATGTATTTTATACCTTTTTAATATTGTACTGCTGGACATCGTGGAGTAATGGATAGCAGCTTGGATTGAGGAATTGGAGAGACGAGTTCAAATTCTACTCAAATCCATTACATTCATTTATGTGCTGATATCCTTGGAAAAGGTACGGATCCTTTTCTCCTCCCAGCAGGATAGACTGAGTTCTATAGCCTTGGATGGCAACTGGTCTACCACAGAAAGAAATGGCAACCTACAGAGGGAAAAAATTTGCCTCGTCAGTCATGTATCAAAAGATACAGGATCACCTAAGCATGTATCACGCATGACACATAACTGACCGACTGATTGCTAGTGAAGTGTATTTTTATACTTTCCTAGTCTTGATTTGTTTTTTTTTTTTTTTTTTTTTTTTTTTTTTTTTTGGGGGTCACTATTTGCCCATAGCTGGGAGCCTAACAGGTACTACCACCCTGGTTCAAAGTGAACCTGAGAACAACAGTAAATAAGTGGTAATTTAATGTTTCTCAAAACCTTCAATCTCCAGATACAGTTTATCAACATACCCAGGATGCTGCTTGATCATGTAATGAAGGAAGGTGTCGATCTTCAATGTCGCAAGGATGGTTTAGACGTGTAAGGCTGTCAGCTAGTCATGAAAATAGCGAGGATAGTTTTAGTCATCCAAGTTTACCAGCTAGACATGAAAATGTATTTTGTCTTTGGTTATGTTATGATAACTGTAGCACTGGAAAATGGACAAAATTAATTTATTGACTGGTTTTTGGTTGATTTTCCATCTGGATATACACCTCTATTGATCTGCTTTGAAAAGACTGTATGTTTATTATGTCTTATTTTTAAAGATGGGGTCTTGTTATTTCTCTATCATCACAAGCACATCCAAATCAACTTTAAAAGGAAAATATTAATTTTATTTTCAAAGTGTCTGCATTAATGTGCTTCATCAACCTGTGAAGGATGATGAATACTTTCAGTTAAGGTTACTTTAATATTCTTATATCAGCATCCACTGGGAAGCTTGGAATTCATTTTTAAGGTTCATTCTTTAAATGTTCCACCACTTTATCTTGTGTACATTGAAGACTCAGCAGATTGTAGTTATCTCCCCTTTTAGTGATGAAAGTTATCTCCCCCCCTTTAGTGATCGATAGTTTTGGCCTACATTTATATATAGGGGCAAAGCCTGGGCACTTCAACTTGATGTAATTGTTGCAGGAAATTAGTTACGACCAAGTAGTGAGTTTGTCGGTTGTCCCATATCTACGGCCTTGTACCAATCTAAGCTATGCTTAGTAAATTGTTTTGGGCACTTAAACTTGGTGTAATGATTAGCATGTTTGCCTCACTAAATCAATTATGTCCGAGTAGAGAGTTCAATTCTTACTGGGTGCTTGATATTTTCAGCCTTATGCAACACCTAAACAAAAAATTCATATAGTGCAAGCCTTATCACAGATATATTTTGTTCGTTCCAATGGCTGGCGTCAAAATTATGACTGTTGATTTTAAAAGCAAGCAGGTAGACATTAGCTGGAAAAAATGGTACATTTTCATATTTGTTTTATGCCAAATTCAGCTGATGTGTGTTCACACACATTTTTTTTATCTAAAGTACCCCTCGCATGGTGGATAAATATTTATTTTTATGCAAAAATACAATTCTGTAAATGAAAAATTGATTCTCCCCTTTAAAAAAAAATAAAATCAATCACTTTAGGGAAAGAAATTAATGAGTTAATATAAAGAGTTTGGCAAATTAAAAGTTGTAGGTCATATAAGGAGAATCTTCATGGCATTGTTTCATATATAAGAAAAATATACGGAAAAAACAAACAAAAATTCTAATATGCAATTATGCTGTTTTAATGTTAATATGTCAACGTCAGATGTTTTGGTCTAGTAGACCATCTTCAGAACATATTCATAAAACATAATTAACAGACTATATTTAATTCAACATGAAAAGACGATGGACATAAGAGTAAGACTGATCAAAACAGACAACTGAAATTTTTCAAGATCAGCATTCCATTTCAATATGATTACGTTGGCGTCACGTGGGCGATGTGAAAACATATTCCTAAAATAGAGTATTTTGAATGAAAAATGAAAAGAATTTCATTTTAATCTAAAGCTTATATGTACGTTTGTCGAGCATTAATCTTGCTAGAAAAGGGGAAGTATTAAAGAAGCCGGGTCTAGTATTCACAACATCGCCCACGTGACGCCAGTGTTAAGTTATTTTGCCTCTAATATTAAAACCTTTTCTCATAAATGTATTTGATTTTTTGAAAATTTTGTAAATTTATACTACAATTTTTGATTTGCCCCAAAAGGATTGACAACATCAAAACTTTGAAATTTGTTATACAAACGGAATCAGTGATACATTTTTCAAACAAATGTTTATTGTAAAGCCTTAAAACTCAATTTTTAAATACCCCCCCCAAACACAAAAATCACAAAAAACACAAAACCAACAACAACAAAAACACCAAACAAATGAGTAAAATTACATTTATTGGAACTGATGAAAGACTTTCTGGGCAGTTTGAACGGCCCTACTGGTGATTTGCAATCTGAATTTCTTTATAACCAATATTTCTGGAACATTCCAGATTCTACCATCACTCGAAACTGGCATGATACCTAAGTCCCATCTTAGGACAAAAGTTGATGCAAACTGTGCAATATCACCACCAAAAGCCATCAGAAATGATGGTTTCCACCCTTAGTTGGAGCTACAAACTTGATTATTGCACTGGTTGAAGATGTAATATCAATGACTTGGCCAAGGTAAAAACTGAAATCATAATATATGGCAACCCATTGACCTTGTCACTCATATCTGAAGATCACTTGATATGGTTCTTCATCTTCACAAATACCAGAGTTAGTCACTGGGTCTTCAAGTTCCTGTGATGTAATTTCAATGGCAGTAAGATCAGCTATAAAAAAAGCACCATGGGAATAATTTAAAAAGGCTCTTTTCTTTGCTATTAAATATTTGTTGAACTTGCTTCATCAATTTTGACTTTTCCATCCTTGTATTAAGATAGAGTTTGCAGAACCATGCAAAAAACGTGCAAGTAAAAACATAATTCTTGTATCACAAAATAGGAAAAAGAGTTGTCCTTAAAGATTTTGTGAAAAATTTTTTTTTTTCTTTGTTAAATTGTCCTCTAAACCAGTGAGCTCTTTGCCCAATTTAAAATACACTTCAAACTCTCTCTCTCTCTCTCTAGAGAGAGAGAGAGAGAGAATAAAATTACTTAATTTGTATCAATTTGGCATCCCTATGAAAATGAATGATTATAAGGTGCATTTTAGACACTTCATGTTTTTGTAAGGGGGGGGGGGGTAAGGGCAAAAATACTTTGCAAGCAACAACAACAACAAAAAAAGACATGTGCTGTATACAGTGAAGTTGCTTTTATACAGTTTTAAGTTGGTGACAAAGAATATTCAAGCAGACCCCGACCCCCAACCCAACTACAGACGAAGACCAAATCAAATTCAATGATTGAGAATAACCTGCATTACACAATGCAGGATTTTGTAAAAAACACTAAATTCATCCAAATCACTACAATGTTTAGGTACCACATGATCGGAGGGAAAAGAATTTTTGGGATCACATTTCATCTGTGATTTGCTGTATAAACACAATGAAAATGCACCCCTTTTTTAAGCAAATGGTGACAGGTGATGAGAAATGGATCATTTACAACAATGTTCAGTGAAAAAGATCCTGGAGTAAGCCAACTTTAGCCACCCCAAAAGCAGGTCTTCATCCTAAGAAAGTCATGCTGTGCATTTGGTGCGATTAAAAAGGAATCCTGTACTATGAGCTTCTGCTAAGTAACCAGTCAATTGATTCTGGAAGTACTATTTGCGACTGGATGAATTAAAGGCATCAATTTAAGAAAAAACACCCAGAATTGGTGAACAGTGTTATACCAGAACATACCTATTCTATTGTTAATAGACTCTCCCAGATATAATAAGTAGTATTAGTAGCAGTCGCCAGGAGGCTGAGTGAGTTGAGTCAGTCAATGTTGGACATTAAAGTATCAACCACCACAACTAGATTGCTGCGTCATTAACTATTACTTCAAGTTCCTAACGTTTTGTACATCAAACACAATTTAGGACCGACTTAGTGAAATACAAGCCTCTACTGTGAAAACTACAACAAACAGAAAAGGTATTGTTTTACATCAGGATAGTGCCAGACCTTATGTTTCTTTGGTAAAACAGCAAAAATTGTTACGAATTGGCTGGGATGTGTTACCCAACCTTCTATATTCACAAGACATTGCTCTTTTGGATTTTCATTCAGTCGGGTCCTTGCAAAATAATCTCAAATGGTAAAAATTTTAATTCTTTGGATGACATAAAAAAAAAAAAAAAAAAAAAAAAAAACACCTTAATGAGTTCTTTGCCGAGAATCCAAAATTCTGGGAATATGGAATCTTTAAGTTGAAGAAAAAATGGAGAAAAGTTGTGCAATAAAATGGTTCATATTTAGTTGAACAATTTTGTTTTGTGCTTTAATTTCCCTTAAAAATCAGCATGAACTTTACGGAGAATCTAATAAATGAGAACTGCACTCAGATTACTGGGTGTTACTGTCAACCCATTAAGCAAACATTGATTTCTACATTCTTTTCATCACACAGCGTTTTTAACCGCATCAGCAACCTTTTTGTACATTACAAGGAATTAGAGGGTCTTCTTTGGCTTGCCTTTTTCACTTCCTCCAAAATCCTCAATCCAAGCCATTCCAGTCGAATCCATTACATTATGTGCTTAATACCCTTGGGAAAGGTGTGAATCCTCTTCTCCCTCCAGCTATGGGTAAATAGTCGAATCCATTACATTATGTGCTTAATACCCTTGGGAAAGGTGTGAATCCTCTTCTCCCTCCAGCTATGGGTAAATAGCAGGACAGACTGGGTTCTATAGCCTTGGATGGCAACTGGTCTAGGAAAAAGAAAACTGAATTCAAAACCTGCGAAGGGTAGTTTGGGCACCTTGTGGCACGTAGTGCACCAGGTCTCTGTAATCGGCCCTTCAAAAAGTGTGGATGGTCCTACACGAAACCTTCACCACTATAATCAAATCTCATGTGCTATACATGCGGAACGCTTGTGAATTCCAAATTCCCATGAAACTCCAATATTGGAGCTGGCTCAACCTACCTCGGGTGAATGCCGTTTCAAGAACAAGTAAGTTGCTTCTTTCACTTACAAGAAAACAATCTTTCAGGATGTTTATTTGATCATCCACTAAATAGAAGAATTTTAAATATTCATCATAAGTACTTGTCAATTTAAAAACCTAATGTAATCTCCAGGCATGGAGAGTACTAAAAACAATATCAAGAAAAACAGAAATAAATGTCTTAAGTTTAGGCATTTACTTTATAAAGAAAAATACAATAGAAAATTTACATAAAAATAAATGAACTCAATTTTTTTTTTGAATGGCAAGGTTTGCACTTGAATTGTTAAATTTAGGTATTAAAATTACCATAAAATAAAAACCTACTTTCAAAGTCAAAAAGTAATATTTACTAATTAATAAAAATTATTTTGTAAGAAATAAATTTGGTAGAAAAGTAAAAAATTTTTTCCAAGTTTATGTAATATTTTGAACCCACAATTAGTTCAACTGAATATCTTTTGGTTTATTTTATATAAAATGTATTGTCTAATCACAAATAATTTTAAAATAAATGTTCATTTTAATCCATGAAATTAGGAGCTAATCCCAAAAAATTAGTTGATAATTACTAAATAAAATAGACATTTTCAAAATCACAATATTTTATATACACAAGTGAGATTTATAAAAAAAAAAAAAAAAAAAATTATTAATATATACATACATTTTAAAATTACAATACTTTATTTCATTTTTTTTTTTTTACCATGGATAAATACGAGTGTAAAATTTAATCAAAATATATATTTCTAGTTTACCTCTTAATGCCTATTTACTCAGGCAATAAGTAATTTACTTTATACAACTTTAGAATAAACACCAAAAATATAAAATAAGATTTAAAACTCACGTAGAAACTGAAATGTCCATCGAAATAAGTGAAACAAGTCAGATCTAGAAGCTCTGGGCATATCAGTCAACGCAGCCAGTGAATTCAAAAACACCTTTTATATTTGCTTGAGCTTTTAGTTGTATATGGACATAGTGATATGAAATATATTTGAAATTGCAGTATCATGGTTCTCGATTTCAGTCCAGGTGGTTTTAAATGTTGCCATAGGACATGACTACATAACCAAGAAATTCAAATTCAACTTACATTGGCAGAACTAACATTTTGCTTAGTGAAAATAATCACCTACAGAGTGCTAAAGGTTCATGTTGAAAGGAGAGGTAGATAGAAAAGAGAGGATAAAAAGAGAGGAAAAAAGGAGAGGATAAAAAGAGAGGAAAAAAGGAGAGGAGAAAAAGAAAAGAGGAAAAAGAGAGGAAAAAGGAGAGGAGAAAAAAGAGAGGAAAAAAAGGAGAGGAGAAAAAGAGAGGAAAAAGGAGAAAAAAGGAGAAAAAGGAGAGGATAAAAAGAGAGGAAAAAAGGAGAGGATAAAAAGAGAGGAAAAAAGGAGAGGAGAAAAAGAGAGGAAAAAAGGAGAGGAGAAAAAGAGAGGAAAAAAGGAGAGGAGAAAAAGAGAGGAAAAAGGAGAGGAGAAAAGAAAAAAAGAGAGAGGAAAAAGGAGAGGAAAAAAGAGAGGAAAAAGAGGAAAAAAAAAAAGAGAAAAAAAGGAGAGAGAAAGAGAGGAAAAAAGGAGAGGAAAAAAGAGAGGAAAAAAGGAGAGAGAAAGAGAGAGAAAAAAAGGAGAGAGAGAGAGAGAGGAAAAAAAGGAGAGAGAGAGAGAGAGAGGAAAAAAAGGAGAGAGAGAGAGAAAAAAAAAAGGAGAGAGAGAGAGAGAGAGAAAAGAGAGGAAAAAAGGAGAAAATGATACGGCAACACAACTATGAGAGGATCCCCAGACAAGGCTATGTCGAAGGGCAGAGTCTCATCACGGGAAACAGCTACATGATCCTATTTTATACAGAGTCTATGGGGAATTTGGGGCTGGGCCTATGGGCTCGGATACCCCACATTAAATTTGGCCTTGTGTCTAATCTGACCGCGTGGAGCAGTTGGTAGATGTCCTGCAGTTGGAGATTCATTGTGGAATTTACTCAACTCACTTCTAGCAGTTGACTACTACTTCTACACACCGCAGGCAAATCTTGTATGTGTTGTTCTTGTCCTAAGTATTATCATCCATTTCCAACCTTCGTTTGATTATTTTATTCAGTAACTTTCCCTAGATTACAACACTTACAAAAGATAAATCCACTTACCTCACAATTGTAGAGTCTTTGTATTCTGGAAGCAACTGAATTAGGAAACATGCCATGACTTCATCACAGTGAAATGTTCCATTATGGGTTCCTATCTTTTTCGACATTTTGTTTCTCTTCACTTCAGGTTCATCTGTGGAACTGCCAAAGATTTTGAAATTAAAATAAGTTAATATTTAGTCAGGTTAAATCATTCCTAGCAGAGCTCCACATATATATTTTAAACCATTAGTGAAAACTAAATTTAACCAGCCTGAAAAATTTTACACCATCCCATCCTGAAATCAAAATGTTTTGTTTAATTGTGTGATGACAAAGGAGAAGGCCAAGTCTTACGGCAAAAGAGAATTTGTGATATCTGTCGAATAAAAGAAAATCAGAATCAACATTAAGTCAACTTTAGTAGGCCTCAAAATATGGTAATTGCTTGTGCTTCCCCACCAGTCTTTACCCTTATAAAATAATACTACTTTGGATGATAGAACCATGCCTCTCCATATTTTTGGAGTGTTGGGTGTGGGAGGGAAGAGAAGAGAAAAGGAAGTTGTGGATTTTTGGCCTTTTTAATTTACACTCATGCCATTTTCTGATGTTGGGTACGCAAGACTGTTTTATGAAGTAGAACCCTGAACTTCAGATTTTTGGGATCTGAACCTTCTGGTTGCTATTTACCTTAGGAAGACCCATGAAAATTTCTGTTTTCTGATTTGAATTTTTGGATAAATGTTAATTCTTCAATTAATGATTGAATAAGTTTATGGTGAGTTCTAGAACAATATAATAGAAATTCCCCTATCACATTGTTAAATATTTGAGCTTAACAACTAACAAAATATTGCAATAGCACTTTAAATATGAATGTTGGTACTTATTTTAAGAAGTGGGTACAAGTGAAAAAAAATTTGAAATTTACAACTTTTCCATCTCACGGAAACAGCCATTAAACCTTCCCTTCCTTCAATTTCTCACTGAAATCAAATAGTGTACCTCTTGTTTTTCAAGGCAATCAAAACAGAATAGTATGTTATTTATGAGGTATTGGCAGGAAATGTTAAAAACTTCTATCTTTCTTTCTTTCTCACTGAAACCAAGTAGAGTGTCCAATAAGTGTTTTGTCTTCCCACTTGATTAAAACAGAATAGTCCATTATTTACGAAGTATTGGCAGATGTTAAATACTTTTTTCTTTCTTTAATTTTAGCCAAATTCCTGTCATATGAACATTTCTTTTAATAACAACTAGCAGCATGGCCCGGTGTTGCCCATGCTTGATTCAAAAATCGTACAACTCATACAGCAATCGCTATCACTTGACTTAAAATATTTTTGCCCTTCCTTGCCTTTAAAGGAGTGCCCTTTGCCGTGCTGATTTTGCTACATGCCTTACTTCTTGCCTATCTCACACTGCGAATTTTTTCTAAGCTATATACTAAACATTAAATCTGTTATGAAAAAAAGAACTAAACAATATGAACATAAAACAATCAGCTTTAAAAAAGGACTCGTAATGGAAAAACTGAATGAAAAAAGAATGTTAACAAATACTTTTTCACATCCAACCCATTTCTGCGGAATCAGAATCAATGTTGAGTTTAAGCAAGCGAATGAGCCAATTGGAGTAAAGTGCCATGCAGATTTAAATTTTTCCCTTGTGACGAATGCAGCTATCGATTTTTTTTTTGCATGCTAGTATGCTAGTTAACATTAGTGTCAGTCAGCTGTTGGCTCTCACGTTGGCCAATAGAATCTTCCTGCCTATTTGTGGCAGCCACCTATAGGCTCTCACTCTGGCCAGTACAAAATGGCCGCAAACTACATGAAAACTGCCGTAGAAGCATGAAAAAAAATTGATTACTTCCATTATTGATGGGAGTTGGGAAATGCAAAGTCGGTCTTGGCCTTCCAACTAACGTGGAGCATGTGCATGTAAATTTTGGTGCAAATCCGTCGAAAATTGTGGCCGTGCATTCATTTCATATCACACACACACATTTATAGATAGAGATTTAAAAGACAATGTTATTTTTTAAAATTTTTAACTGGATTTTTGACGATTGTCTTGGGTTTCTATCATTCAATACTCAGAGTTTGAAAAAATGGTGCTTTATCAGTCGCCATAATTCTCTGCCTTTTGGTTAAGATCAAATTTCACTTTAACGGTGTAATGGTTAACAAGCTCGTTTCGTTAGATCAATTACAACTGAATACGGATTTCGATCTTCACTGGGTTCCCCATACTTTTGTCCTTGTGCCACACCTAAGCTACACTTAGGTAAATGACTATTCAAATAAAAAATTTCATGTTTGGACTTTCACTGAATAAATGAGATATTTCGGTTACACTGGTGCGACTGCTAGGAGTAAATGTATTGTTATGGCGAAAGGAAAATTCTATGGACGAATGGGTCAAGGAGTGAGACTAGCTAGGTTATGTTAAGATTACACAAGGCAATTACCCCCACAACCCATCTCAGCCCTTGTGGCACATTTTGTACCTTTTGTGCAAATAAATATAAAGATCAAAGCGTAGTATCTGTCATCAGCTTAAACCAATTTATATTCTCTTTCTCACCACTTCTATCTACCCTTCTTTCATTTTCTCACCGAGAATTCTTTCCCCTTTTTGCACACAATCAAAATTGAATAGTCCATTATTTATAAGGCATTGGCAAGGCATAGCAGTCATGTGAGCTAACAAAGAAAGGGACGAGCACAGTTATAATTATTATTTCCACATTCACAACGTTTTGGCCATTGTATGCTCCAGCCTTCTTCAGGTAATACAAGTTGGAATTTTGAACTGAACCCTTTAGTCAGCGGGGGTGGGGGTAGATTGTTCTAGTTCCACATGCCATGTCTTATTTGGATATCTCAGTTTCAGTTAATTCCCTTTATTAACTCAACTCTACAAGTTTTTGTTACCTCTGCTGTGGCCAGGGATTGAACTGACAACTTGGGGTCAAGTCAGTTTGGATTACTCAGGCATCTCTTACCTACTGGGCTACCACCTGAAGAAGGCCAGAGTGTACAATGGCAAAAAACATTGTGAATGTGGCAAAAAGGAGGAATACAAGAGTCTGAAAGATTTAAACAGTGTAAATATTAACCAGACCCACTTGTTATTTTCAAACCCCAAGGAGGTCTAATTTGTGTGTGTGTGTTAGAAAAGGGCTCTTTTAGTTTATATATATATATATATATATATATATATATATATGCATGCACAGGAAGGATGCAAAAGTTGATATGCAATAATGAAAAACGAAACTTATGCACAAAACGTACATTTCAGTCCTACATGGTGCATCAAACGCCCCAATGATCTGCGTTCAATACCCAATTCAGATGATGCCCTGTTTTTCGATTTCTGTGGGTTCTGGATGAATGCCTGAGCAACTTGCATTGCATTCTCTGGTGTTGTCACGGTGACTGGTCGACCACTCTTCGGTGCATTGTGTATAGATCCAGTCTGATCAAATTTGTCACGTATCCGGTAAATCGTGAGCCTCGTTGGTGGAGGTGTTGCAAATGTTTCCCGCCACTGTTTTCGCACACGTTCACTATTCTCCGTCTTCCAGTACTGTTTCAAAATCCATTTGCGCTCCTCGTCCGTTAAATTACCAGCCATCATTACATTACCACTTTACCTGCAAAACATTTATTATTATTATGTAGCGGAAATGAAAAGCAGACTGAGCTTCCCACCACCATCTCTCAAAGAGACAACGTCTCATGTACAGTCTCTGTAAAAAGAAAGAAAATGGCTGCCCAGCCAGAACAGAGCTGGTATGAACCCCAGGATGTCTGGGTATGGAAAAATAAGATATCTACCAGCTCCCCCACAAAATAGTTGGGATGGTGAGCAGAGCAGTGTTAGTTATGCAAATGATTTGTTCTGCTAGCCAACTGGTAATGTTTTGTGATCAATAAAAGCAGGTACATTATCTGAGAAGTAGTGGTGGGCAGTGATTTCTGGCCGACTTGAAATAGGAGTGTTATTCAGTGTCACCTAAAATTTTGTTCATCCTTGCTTCTGTTTCCATGTCTATGTTTCTCCCTTATGTGTGGTGTTCCTGGGTGGAAGTCCTGTTCATGCTCTTTTCGCTTTCATTTCCAGTGTTAATAATTTTTCTGTCCCTCCCAAGTTGCGAGACATCTATTTATTGCAGACACCCAACCAAAAAAAAAAAATAAAAAAAAATAAAAAATTATCAAGCTATTTCGGCACCAAGAGAATGGCAAATAGACAATTTGACATCCAGACAATTCCAGAATTCAGTGGAGTAGGCACCAGTCACCCAATAGTTGAAGGCTTGAAAATGTGGAGCTCTTGTTAGCTGTGTGACAGTTGGGACATGGAGCCCTTGTAGTATATAGGAAGCTCAGCAAGGAACAACAGTCTGGTGTTGAACAAGTGAGCCCTGGTAACCGCCTTTTCAATTTGTGGCCTTTGAAAGCTTCATGGCATGGTGACTGCTACCTAGTGAAAGTGGATGTGTTTCTGGCTGAACTTCGAAGGTTTGCCCGGCTCTCCCGGCTGGCATGTGTCTTTGAGGCTGGACCCCAGTATGTCTGGGTATGAAGAAATAAGATATCTATCAGTTCTGCCCACCCCCCTAATCAGGAGGGTGAGCAGGGCAGTGCTAGTTATAAAAATGATTCATTTTGCTAGCCAATGTTTTGGGCAGAATAAAAGCAGGCACCCTTTCTGAGAAGTAGCGGTGGGCAGTTTGCTGTGCCAAGCACAGTAGGCATCATCAAGAATGAATGACATGACCCCCGAGTCAACATTTAACTATAGTTTGGGCCATTATATCAAGGAAGAAAGGAGAGCAGCTCACAGTGGCTGTACAGTACAACCCCTACTTCCATCAATATGTCCATGAGTCGCATTATAAGTACTCTGGACTGAACCACTTTGCAAGAGACTGCCAGTATCAGTGCAAAGGGAGAGTATAGTGACCCATGTGAAAAGTGCAAGTGAAGATGTGCTGCTTTAGATGCTACGAGATAGACCGCATCACGTCTAGGAAATAGAGAGAGGAGTGATATGTTGGCATCAGTCTCTCTTCAGTTTTAAAAAGTGCTCCCCATAATGAAGATTCAAATTGATAGGATCTAGTGCAAGGTACTAATGGATTCTGGATCTTCTTTCTCTTGTAAGTGGATTAGTGTGTAGTCCCTCATGTTGGAACCATCAAGCTGGCAATAGATGACATGGACCCAGTGAAAGCTGATATCCAAGTCATGTACAGTCAGCTGTTGTGCTTCAATCTACATCATTAAAATACTGGATGGAGTTAGTATCAACAATTCCAGTGAAGCCACCTTCTCAAGGATGAACCCATGTGTAGAGAAAAAATGGTGGTGGTGATGAGGTTATCAAAAAGTGCAGTGCGGTGCTTGCCAGTAGGCCAGCTATGTTTTCTTCTTCGGTCGTCTCAAGGAAATGGATTGCACGTCTCCCTTTGTCAGCCGTTACACTGGGTAGTTGTGAAACAGACGCCAGGTCAGCCGCACCTACTCTGACTTCCTCCTTGTCCGTCTGTCAATCCATACGTCCAGCTCTATTGCACACTGTCCGCCGAATGACGTCGGTTCTGTCGTGCTGCTGGCACCCAGTTTTTTATGCTATTCCAATACGGCCAAAATCTGCATGTGTGCAAATATCGTCTTCTTTTGGACGAGATATGCATGCCTAAATTGCGTCTTCAATAGCGGCCATATTTCTTTTTGTCATCACTTTGCAGACAAGACACGTTCGCGCTCGTTTCGAATTCTGAGGTAAGTCATGTCTTTCATCATACCATGCATCTGTGCTGTGATAGAAATAGAAGAACCAGATTTCAGCACCAAATTTGATAAAAGGACCAGGGTGAGGACAGCCTTATGGAAGTTTTCAGGTGACCAACCATCCAATAAATTGATGAACAGGGTGCCTGAATATCCAGTGTCCACTCACATCAAACGAGAATAACAGCATGAGTTGCAGACATGGCTGGATAATGGATAGCTGGTTCCCTATCAAGAGAAGGAACTGGGCCTATCAATGGGCCTGATTCTGTTGATGGCAGTCTATCAGTAAAATAAGACTATGGTGCACACCATATTGAACTTTTGTGAACTGAATAGGCTTTTCTTTTTTTTTTCTTAAATGCATACACAGCTCATGCTGAGGACTGTGCACAAACAGAGAGCAGAAAAAAGGGGGGGGCAACGTTTCGATGCTTGGCCTTTGAAAAATTTTCTTTCTTACAGGTGTGTATGTGTGCACTGATGTTTGCGGCCATACCAGATTGTGATGATTGAGTGAAGAAACTATCTGGCAAGCAACATCGGTACATTGATGATATTTACATGAATAAGAATATAGTATCAGCAGCCAGCATGAAGCAAAATCTAGTCAATTATGGGCTGGTGAGCAAGGAACTGGAGTTCACTGACAGCTGTAAATGAGTGTGATGCAAGGTAATGATGAAAGAAACACCATGTCAAGAAATAACGTTAACTCTGTTTCCCCACATTATATATAGTAGCTTTATTCTAGGCTTTGTCAGCTCCTCCAAGTTCGTTTTGGTGATACTTGGGACAACTTCTGCTATGGTAGCTCCTACCACCCAACTTCTTGCCAATCTACGCATCCTGATGTTTGGTTTAGTTTGTTGTGTTTTACGGCATATCAACCTCAATGGGTTATTTCATGCCAACATAATTTTTATTGCTGGTAATATTTTGTTTTGTCAAATCTATTTCTGGTAAAAGATTTTTTTTTTTTTTTTTTACAAAGTAAAAATCCATATTCTTCCTAAATCCCTTTAAATGAAAACTGTACAGTTAATCTTTGGGAATTCTAAACCAAAAATGGCAATCATTTAAAAAAAAAAAAAAAAAAAAAAAAAAGGCAATTCTCTTAATTCTACGGTGAATGACAAGTCAAGCTTTTAAAGACCTCCTTTATGACTAATTTTTTCTTATCAAAAACTTGAGAAGCACTGGGTCTTGTTTACAATATAGTGTCAAATGTTCCCTGACTATCAAGAGTTATCTGTACTTTATTTTTATTAACATGTCAAGTTTGAACCTGTGTCCATTAATAACAGCATACAGTTATGAATTGGAAAAAAAAAGGACAAGACTGGTAATTGGGGTTGACTCTGAAAGACATTCCAATAAATGATTATAGCCACAAGACAGTGGAGCTTTTCAACTATTGTTTTCCTTTAACTTGTTGGGTTTACCAGCCTCACCTGAGCAAAACATGCATTCGATACTGTGTGTGTACTTTTTATCGGAGGTGGGGAGGGGGTCATCAATTTTTTTTTTTACAGTTATATATATATATAAAATATTTCAGTAAAAAATTTATGCAATATCAAACCTGGACATATGGAAACTTCAGTCTACACATCTTGTCAAAAACAATAATAAAACAGAAAATAATTTTTGGGGAGAAATGGTGCTTGCATAATTTAATAAAACATTATGTTCTCTCAGGTTCAGCAGGCGAAAAAAAAAAAAAAAAAAGTAAAAAAGGGCAATTTTTCAGTGCCATTTTGCTGTTTGTGATAAGAGTTTATTTTATTAAATAAAAACAGATTTAAATATTTTAAAAATTATATCACTTTGTACCTTCCGCGTTCAGTGTTAGTATAAAAATGAAATTATTCATTTAAAAGAAGGCTTATAGAATAAATAAAAAATAAAAAAATATGCATTCTTAAAGTATTGGTTATATAAGTTTAAAGAAAATTTAGTTTTATACATAAATAATAAATTCTTGATTATTGCAGTGCTGGTGTTCCGTATTTTATGTTTCCATTTTTTTTGCTTTTACCGCGCTTTTTCGGATGGTGGAAGAAAAACTGCATTTCTATATTTACCTTTGATCTCACAAGCTAGTGTGCGTCGCATTTTCTTTGTTTTTAAGGTAATCGTTGCTATAACAAAATCTAACATATCGAAACATATTTAGGGCAAATATTGGATTTTTTAAAGAGAATTTTAAATTTGTTGTTCACATTTTATTTCGTATTATACTACAATGGTGGCGTGATGAGTGGCGAAAAAACAATGCTTTTTAAAATGCCTAAAATGTTAATTTATATAGGGAAATTAATTTTTCTTTTCTGTATGAAAAGATTAGGTCTTTTTAAACCATTATCTTTCAAATAGTTTCAAAGGAAATTATTTTAATAAAAATAAAATATTTAAGTTAAATGACTTCGTTTTTTTTCTTTTAGAAAGTCCCAGGTGGTACCTAATTTTTGTTAGTTAAACGAACCGAACAGTAACCGAATGCAAAGTCGTAAAAACGAAAAACGTTGAGTTCTTTTTCTTACCAATAAGTTTTGATTTTAATAGTTTTACTTTTGTAATCATAACGAATTGTTAATAAACAAATTCATAAAATCTGCAAACAAAATGAAAAAATAAAAACAAAGGAATAAATTAATTCAAACAAAAAAAAAAAAAAAAAAAAAAGACGGTATTTTTTATTTCTACTATTTTTAGTACACCAATCTCCCTTCAGAGGTGAAAAAATGTTTTTTTTTTCACTATGGTCTTACGTGTTTTAAAGAAATCATCTTCCAAACAATTGGAAATGACTTGGTGTTTTTAGTTACCACACCAAAAACAAAAAAAAAAAAAAAAAAAAAAACTAGTCATCATCATGTGTTGCGGAGTCGGGGAGGGGGGTGTGTGTGAAGCGGGAGTTCCCCGTTGAGCGCTGGGGTAAAAACACGAAAAACGATGATAAATTTGCAAATAATGCCCTAGTGACAAATTAAAAAAAAAACAATTCCTAGTATAAAATCACCTGATTATTCCAAAAAAATAGCATTATTTAAAAGTTGGCGGAAATCTACGGTTTAGAGGTCAGCAGGAGATATATTGATTGACAATTATTTTTTTTTTTGGTTACTTTTCTGCGCAAAAGTTTTACAGTACTGACCTCGATTACAGATAATGTCTCAGTGACAAATTGAAATTATCGTGTACAAGTACAATTAATTAATTTAATACCGCAAAATAAATATTACGCTGAAAAAAATTTATGAGAATAAACAAAAACAAACAAAAAACTTCTTTTTGTGTGTGTGTTTTTGTGATTTTTGTCGGAAATAATAATCTTTTTTTTAATACTTTTTTTATGTTTTAGTGCTACTAAGCACTTTTGGGTAAATCATCACTAGTCACTCAGCATCACAAATATTAAAAAAAAAAAAAATTAAAAGGTTATAAAAATTTAAACAAAAAAAAAAAAAAAAAAAAAAAAAAAAAAAAATGGTCCAATTTGGTGTCAATTGACCCCCCCCCTACGGAAACCAAAACAAAATATGCTCAATCAATACCTGTAACCACATCTTGATTGTCTTTTCTCATAATTTAAGCATTCCAGTTTACGGATTTAACTTAATTTTTTTTTTTTTTTTTTTTTAACATTTTAACTAAGAAATTACGTCGTATGAGAATGAGCATATGTTGTTTTGGCTTGCGTAGGGTAATCGATTACAATGAGTACAATGAGTTTTTTTTTTTTACTTAAACTGCATCGGATCTTTTATAAAAAAAAAAAAAAAAAAAAAAGCTATTCGTGATCTGGAGTGCTTAATTATTTCTGATCGCAAGAACTCAGTCGGATCGGGTCTATTTCAACGTGCGAAGCGGTTTTTTTCTCTCATTTATAATATTTAATTTATTTATTTAAAAAAAAAAAAAAAAAAAAAAAAAAAAATGAAATCCTATGAACAATTTTCGCATAGAAAACAATATTGTAACATATCTTTAACTAACATATCTAAATATAAGCACCGTACTAGGAACATTTTTTTTGTAGATCCACAAAAACACACCGGACCAAAATCTGTAGAAAGGACTTAAAAAGCGACGAAAAAAAAAAAAAAAAAAGTGGAAGATTATCATGAAAGAATGTATTGTAGGCGAAGAAAAATGTTTCCAGAACAAAAGGATTTTTTCTTCTTTAAAAATAATATTACCATGTCAATTTAAATCTACCCGAGAAATTAAATATCAATTTTTACTTACAGTGCGAACTTTAAATTATGCTGTTTTATTTCGAATGCAGGACTTCTTAAATTCACGAGGCTCAGAATATGATGCTGGTTAAAGAAATTTCTAGGAGATGTAAGGGAGATAATTCAGTGGTTACGATGCGGAAAAAGCGGTAAAATTAACAATACAGATTGTTTTACTTAGCCTCATATTCTGAGCATTTTTTCACATCTGTTTTTTTTTTCATAAAAATGTCAAAAGCAGTAGATTATTAAATATAGACATGATTTGTCCTCCACGGGAATTATGGTCACTGTTTACGGGTCCATTCATAAAAATGTTCTTGAATTTTTAACCTTTTTATATTTTTTTTTCAAAAGCACATGCACAGACATTTGCGGTCGATCATTATTTGTAAATGAAAAGAAAAAGGAAAAAAAAACAAAAAAAAACCGATACATATAATTTTATTTCATAAATTAAATAGAAAATTATTAAAAACTAAAATTTACATAATTAAATCTTTTATTTATTTTTTTAGTAGTCTTTTTCAAGACTTTTTGTAGCCCCACCTAAAAAAAGAAAAAGAAGTCTATTTTCGTCTGCAAAACAACTAAATTCAATAATTAAGCATTCAGATATCGGTAATAAAACAATATTCTTCGGTTCTGACAAATGTCGTGGCCCAAGGAAGATCGATAGAATGCTCAAACAAAAATTATTTCTTTAAAAAAAAAATGTCTGTTTTTTATGAGTGGACCAAGTAATGCCAAATTAAGTAAGAAAATAAAGTTTTACTTTTCATATTTCTTATTCCGCAAAAGAAGAGAAAATGTCGAGCTAAAAAAGTTTAATTATTTAATTAATTTATATACTTACTTTAATTACTGGTCTCTGTTTTTTACGTTTTACAAATTAGTCAAGTTTAATAAATTAAATTCCCTGTTTAAAAAAAATGTGTTCCGAATTTGCCATGTCAAAAAAGGTTTCGTGCGCTCAAAGGAACAAAAAATCTTTTTTCTTACCTGCGAGTATTTGTGGACATGACACTTCTTGTAAAATGCGAAGAAAATGACCTTAAACCGTCTCGTCTAAGAAGATCAAGCGGGTTATCCTGATGTGTGTGGGAATTGAAGAAATTTAGCCAGCTGCTACTAACGGGGACGTGTCCCGATAAAGAGGAGGGTATGGGCGCCGGCTCCGTGTGTCTCCTCTTTGCAAACCACGTGTATCCTGAAGAAGTCCTTTGGAATGATAAATAAACCGACTGTCGACAACTAATGAGTGTCGTTGCTGGAAACAGGCGCCTTAATATCTTCTGCATTTAGTCATCGCTTTTTTTAGTTTGAAAACTAAAACTGAAAAATTTCCCTTCTTTTACAAGGAAAAATCATTCACTTTTAGTTTTTTGTTTTATTTTTTGGGAGGTGAAGTGAAGATAATCAGTCGCATGGGGATTTAAAAAATGCGGAATGACGAATAAAACGAAACAGAACATTGTTGAATTTTAAAAAAAAACTCTTTATAAAAATAAAAAAAAGACGAAAACAATTTTAAAATTTTATTTTCCGCATAAAAAAAATTAATTTGATTAAAAAAATTAAAAAAGAAATGACGTTAATTTCGAAATAAATATTTTAAAAAGTTAGGTATTTAAAAACCAGTTCTTTTAAAAATTCGTTTCATCTGTCGCTACCTTTTAATTTGCGTATTATTGGTGATCTTTTATAAAGTTAGATGTATTATTTAAAATGTTTTTTTAATTAATTTTTTTTTCTTTTCTCTTTTTAAGGGTGCGAAATGAATTTTTGGGATAGTACATTTTTCACATCTGTATTTGTGAAAAACTTGGAAAATTTATTTAAAAGTGGTGACAGATAACTCACGACAAACAAAAAGTACCAAAGGACTGCTTATCAATTCATAGTCGGTACGTCCACTGACTCCTTAAAAAAATAACATAAAAACGTATTTTAAATAATAAAAATGTCTTCTTTGAAGTTTAATTTGGGTTTTATTTCAGATATTTAATTGAGATTTGCCTAAAGAAATTAGTGGGGTTACTAAAAAAAAAATTGCGAGGAAAAACAAATTGTAAAAACAAAAAAACAAAACAAAACGGGATATTGAGTTCCTTTGAACTTCATGTAAATTTGTACTGAGTAGGCACAAAAATTATTACAATGAATTCTTGCAATCATGCGGAAGTGATCATGAGAAATGATCGCTCTCGGCTGGGCTCATGAGAGAAAAAGTCTGAAGTCAGAAACATTCTATGACCCCAGAATAGACATCACTGACGTAACATTCTGGTACGCAATATAGGGATATTAAAACAAACAGACGTATTTTGTTTGGTGTGTGTCAAATTGTGATACGCGTAAGTTTTAAATTTAAGTAAATCTTGTTGCAGAATTTATGCTAAGTATGTGTCAGAAGGTGAAATTGTATGAAGGCCTAAAATGTGCGTGTACATTATGCATTTATCCACACCAAATAAATTAAACGAACATATGAAGACAATACAAGTTGAAAAAATCGAGGGAAAAACAACGTAGTTATAGATTTCAACAATAACATGAATTTGAATACACAAAGTGATGATAGGTTGCTTGTTAAACGTGGCAAGTGAGATAAGATTGCAATGAGTGTCCATGCAGAGATTTGTTGAATGAATGTTGATGGTTTAAGTTTGTTTGTGAAATTAAAACAGTTTGATTTCTGCAAGCTAAAATGTCAATTGTGTGAGTTCAAATAATAGTGTGTATGTGTGTGACAAATGTAAGTGTTGATTCAAGTTATGAAGAGTTGTGGGCTTTCGACTGATATGCTAAGGTTGATTAAATGTAATTACTATGTCACTTTTTTAGTAAATTGTAAGTTAAGTTTCTTCACGCGGCAATAGTAGTGCGAGGTTGAGTTGATGAGAGGCTGGTAGTGTTATTGAGTCAGTGTGTTGGCACGGATGGAGTCTGCTGGCATCTTTGAATTAAGTGGAGCGATCCTTTTTTTTTTTTCCTTTTTTTTTTTTTTTTTATAGATTTTTGGGTTTTCAAATAGGCTCCAGACAGCTGCGCGGGAAAAATGATTTGTCTCAACTTGCCACATCTCTGTGTCCTTTTAACCAATGGCAAGTTGAGTTTGGAAAAGTGAAGTGATGATGGGTTAAAGGTTAATTTGGGGAAGAGTGCATCTTCCTGTAGGGGGTGACAGGCAAGTATGGAGGATTCCATAGTCTGATACTAACTATAAAATTCCCCAAACTGTGCAAAAATATCCAGAAAAGGAGTGAGAACCACCAAAACAACTGTTCACTTAAAGAAAAGAAACGAAGTATATCTGAAACAAATTCTTCCACTTTAACGCACACACCGAGTACTAGAGTCTTCAAAAAAAAAAAAAAAAAAAAAAATATGTTGTACTTAGCAGCACACACATTATTTTGAGCAAATGCTGTACTTAGCAGAACACACAATATTATATTTTGAGCAAATTTTATACTTAGCAACACACACAATATTATATTTTGAACAAAAAAATGCAGGGAAATTTGTCCCGGCTTTCCCGCATCAAAGGGCTGAGGTTAAAAAATTGCGACAAAGCGTGAGTAAAAACAGCAAGATTAGAACGGACAAACTCTCTCTTTTAGGTGTGGACGAATAAAGAAAAAAACTCCTGCTTGATGTGTAACAATAAAAGAAGAAAGTGTTTATTTAAAAAAAAAAAAAAAAAAAGATAAAGACAATTAGGGGCGAAAGAAAGGGAAAAGAAAAAAATGTCCTTTAAGAGAAGAGAAAATGATCATATCAGAAAAAAGGTTTGCTCAAAATATTTCTCAGGGCACTTAAAAGTTCTTTAAGCGAGTAAAATTTTGTTAAGGTTTAGAAACACTCACAGTTCTTGTAGAGTAGGAAAATTGTTGGTAGATATAGGAATCTTGCAGTTGAGTGAGTTCGTAGATCGACGACAGAAATCCAGTGGGCACGACAAAAGGAATGGTGAAGGGATTCAGCTTTTAATTGGTTTTTAGTAGTGGGCTGACGGTCTGTCTGTTCAGCCCAGCAGGAATTTCTTCTTTGATTGAAAGTGGTTCTGAAGTTGATTGGTGCTTTCTATCGTTGACCTTACAGACGGTGGGTCGAATTCTCACTGCCAAATAGGCGTAGATTCTCCAAATTTATGGAGATTTGGGAGGCTCAGAAGGATCGGGGACTTTTTCCTCCAAAATGGTTATACAAATTTCCTGGTCCCTCCATTGGTCAGAAAACACATTCTTATCTCTGATAAGAATCAAGGTTTTGGGAGCCAGTTTTGCAAGTGGTGAAAACAGGTTGGAGTGAACAAACTGTGAGGTTTCTCCCAGACTTTAAGTCCTTTTTATATTTTCCAGCCCTCTCGTTAGTCAGAAAATATATTCTTATCTCTGATAAGAATCAAGTCTTTAGGAGCCGGTTTTGAAAGTAATGAAAAAGGTTGGAGTGAACAAGCTGTAAGGTTTCCCACAGACTTTATGGCACCATGGAAAGAATAATGGTGGTGGAATTCCCTTTTATATTTTCCAGCTCTCTCGTTAGTCAGAAAATATATTCTTATCTCGAATAAGAATCAAGGCTTTGGGAGCCGGTTTTGAAAGTAACGAAAAAGGTTGGATAGAAAAAATGGCGAGAATGTGAACTTATAAAATATTGCTCTCAAATTAAATTCCAACAATATATTTATACATTGTATACGAACCCAGGTATAGGGCTATGCATAGATTATTAGTGACTGAACTTGTAATTCAATCACAACATTGAACACTTGCACATTAAACATGTGGTGGTGACTTAAGATTATGAATTTATGATGCAGTGCCAATTACCAGGTATTGATAGTGTCGGAGTTAGCTCCTCCTCAGCTCCTTAACCCTTCACCAGGGGTCTCTCTCCCCTGGCTATAAATACTGGCTGGCCCTTCGCCTCGATCTCTTTTTCCTCAGGCCTTGGGCCTTATACCACCTCGCAGATGTGAGCTCTCACAGATACAGCGTTTCCCAAATTCTGGGAACACGCTAAGAACAATACACGTACGTACGAACACTCGACACAACACACACACATAATATTCACCACACGCACTCTGTCCATGTGCTTGTAACTTGTACTTGTTACTACATATATTTGTTTATATATATATTTATCGGTCTTCTTTGTCTTCTTTGGACTTAATTAAAGTCCAACTTTCTCATGTAGCTGGACCGGCTAGCAGGAAATTTTAACTCAGATGTGTTCTTCTACAATACATACTCATCACCGCCACGGTCCGCTATAATAGTTTGTGAATATATGAATGGATAATCTTTTTAATTGTGCAAGTTGAGAAAAAAAAATGGATGTAGACTTGTAGATCTATACATAGATGAGGCTAGATCGTTGCCAGACACTCTAGCTACGCTACTAAGCTAAATCTAGGTCTTGTCCCGCAGTTTTGCGAATCAGCACACAGTAGAGCGTTTCTGTTAAGAATAAACTGTTCGTACAATTAGTGGAAGGACGTTTATTGTGGAAGCAGAATATTTAAGTCTTGTTGCAAGCACACTTATATAATATAACCCTGCATCCTGGTGTGGGATTTAATACTAAATATTTAAGATATATATTTCCAGGTGAATAAGCCTTTCATCAGAAATGAAACGTAATGTTTTGAGTGGAGCACAGAAGAAGGAGAAGGCGAAAATAGAAAGAATTCCAAAATTAACATTGTGGCGAAACACAAGTGCAATAACAGCCATTCATACCATTGTGGTGAAATCCGCCATAATGGTATGACTGGCTGTTGAAGGCTGTGTGTTCGAATCACGTCGGGCTCACCAATCAAATGTGGCGGACTTCACCTCATTAATTTAACTTTTGATTAGGAAACAAGGCTCACGCAAAAAGGATAACCAAAAGACATTGTTACACATAAAATATGTATTTTAACAAGATGTACAATATCAAACAACGATGTGAAAGAAAACATGCATTTACGTAAGAAAGGTTGAATTAACCAAGAGTTGCCTCTCTTTAACCGTTATCTTAGTGTTCAGTGAGAGATAGTTATTTGGTTTAAGGTTCACTGGAAAAATGTTCATGAGAGTCTCTTGTAATGATTGTTCTTGAAAGATATTGCTGTGTAAGAAAAGCTTTTTTGTGAGTGCGTAACAGTTATGTTCGGCATGTGAGTGTGTGTGTGTGAGTGTGTCGGAGTTAACTCCTCCTTCAGTCCGTTAACCCTTTCACCAGGGATCTCTCTTCCCTGGCTATAAATAGCCGCTGACCCTTGGCCTCTATCTCTTTTTTTCAGGATTTCAGCTATCAACCTCGAAATGTAGTCGCTAACAACGGATAGCGTGGAAACACGCTAAAAGTTTATTCACACACGCACGCACATACAGAATATTCACACACGCACGCACATACAGAATATTCACACACACTTCGTCCTTTGTACTGTTTCCATGTAGTGTAACTTGTTATTAATATATATTTGTATATACATATATTTATATTGGTCTTGTGTTTTTTTTGCTTTCTTTACCTTCTTCTTTGGACTTAATCAAAGTCCAACCTTTTTATGTAGTTGGGCCCGGCGGGCAGAAATATCTGAACCTTACTTGCGTTACTTCTACGTCTGACTTCTATCAACAACATAACAGCCACGCCATGAACCCTCAACAAGTGGTAACCGCCACGGCCCCTCTACAAGTGAGAAGGTTGGCGCATGGTTTCAACTGTCGTGAATTCGTTTGGCAGTTGAATTCTAATTGAATTCTCACTAATTGAGATGAAAAATATCTTGGCTTAAATATTCGACTATAGGCTCCAAATCGTTGCGCAGTAAGAATTATTCTTCCCGTGCAAACGATCTGATTGGTTGGCATCGACCAATCAGCGAGCGTGCTTTGGGGAGACTTAAGAAAGTTTCTGTGATCTGTTTCTCCCAAAATTGCACAAAATTGACTACTTAAAAATAGAGCGATTACAATATTGTCGCATTACTGCGATTTGTAATTTGCCTGTAGAAATGTAGTGATGATTTATTAACCAATGAATGCTTGGCATTGTAAATGTGATTTGTGTGTTTGTATGTATGTATGTTCGTGCGTAATAGATCCGCACACCATTCCTTCAGATATAGCATCCACATTAGCATCCACTCCTGCAATGTCAGCCATTAGTACTGCTCCTTCAGGTATAGCATCCACATCTGAATCTATTCCTACTACCAATCATCCAGTTTCAGCAGACATACCATCATTGCCTGTTGCTACTGCTCCTGGTGACATTTTACAAAAGGAAATATCTAAATCTGTAACAGTAAAGGAGTTTGCAATCCAAGAGACAGATCCAGGGCTATGGATCATTAATGATAATAACGCAATAGATTACTGGATTCGTAGTGGGCCCTCATCATGTCAGAATCATGATAGCAGCCTTTCAAACTCAGGTAGAGTGTATAAAACGGCTGGAGTAGAGAATATGAAGGCAAGGTATTCAACAAACAATGTGTTCAAACGTGAACTGCGGAATAGCGAGTTTGTAAATTTACCATCCCAAGGTCGTTTGTACAGCTTTGTATGTCGCCTATTGTCCAAGAAAGAATGACCCTTTGCTACATCAGTTTCAATGACTGGAAGTACAGCAATGTTATCGTAGAACATGAAAATGGCGAAGAACATCGAAAGTGCATGACAGCATATTTGATAAGACATAAAGAAACTGGAAATATAGATTTTTTATAACTTGAGCAACATCGCTTAGAGCAGGAATTTTGCCATAATGTCTTGACATATGTGCTTTCTGTAATTCGATTTCTTGCCTTCAGAAGTTTACCGTTTCTTGGAGAAAATCAGATTATTGGGTCAGCAAAAATGGCGACTATTTAGGTATACGAGTGAATTTTATCTTTCTTGGGAGAACATCTCAAAATGTATAAAAATCATGGTAAAGAGAATCCGTCATATTTATCTGCAAATATTTATGAGGAATTTATAATGGAACAACAGGTTCTTTGTACTATGCTTAAAGAAGTAAAAGAGTCAAAGTATTATTGAATAAGTGTAGATTCCACTCCAGACATCTCACACACAGATCAAATGACATTTATTGCCCGATACATTAAAGGCTGAGTGCCTGTGAAACGTTTCTTAATGTTTATCCCCTTCTTTTTTCATGGAGCAAAGGATCTAACAGACACTGTTGTAGATTTTCATAATGTGAACAAAATTCCACTTCTGTGGTCAGTCAGACAAGAATACCTCAAATATGTCTGGACGATAAACTGGATTGCACGCACGGAATCATCGACTCAATGCGTTGATCATCTATGTCCCCGGTGCTGGACTGTAGTTGTAAAGAAAAGAAAAAGAAGAAAAAAAACTGTCAACTTATAGTAGCAACAAAAGTCTGCAATAGATTTCTTCTGTCTCTCGACCGCAACACTTGTAGCCAAATCACAGTTCAAACGATAGTCCGTCGTAACAGTCCAACAGGCAACGTAGAAACGACAAAATGGGGTCACAAATCCAACCTTCACTTCTCACCAGTAAAACCGCGTGTTCGTCCACCAAGCTCAGAAAATCTAATCCCCACATTAGCGAAAAACAACGGCTCTTGTTCACCGAGAGATCTTTCTGATTGGTCACGCCATTCAGGGGAGGGAAGAACATTGACATCGATTCTGGTCCTTAAAGTAAATTTTTGCAAACTACTTTTTGGTAATTTTTCTTCGGCAGATCGCACACAAAACACGAACTCTTTTTCGAGGTAGCTGATTAATTCTTTCACTACATGGACACACCCTGAACTTGGTGGGAGTAAAAGCAGCAGAGTGATTACAGACTGTAAATTCTTTGAATTTGCTCAGCCCCTGTATTCATTTTTTGCTGGTTCTACTCATCGATGGAACGTACTGACATCATCTCTAGGAAAAGATTTTGTGAGTGGTCAAGCGTCTGACACACGATGGTCAGCACATTTTTATGCTCTTCATGCCCTGTATGGGGTTTTTCGAAGAAATAAAACATGCACTGGATTCTCTATCAGCTGACAATGAACAGTAAGTAAATACAAGGTGAGAGGCGGAAGGATTGAATAAAAAATATGGAAAACCTGAAAACAATGTTTCTCACAATTCTTTGAAATGACATGCTAGAAAGAATGATCAAAACATGTAATGACCTGCAATCAAAGGCTGTGAACATCCTTGTTGCCACGAATCTTCTTGAGTCCTTAGCATCCCGCTACCACCTGTTTTATCAATATCAATTTTTGTACAAAAAGTGGATCACAGAGCTTATTCAGCTTAATAAATGTTTTCAGAAAATCTCAACTTTTAATTGGTCACTTAATATTTGATAACATCGACTTAGTTTTTGACCTGACCAAAAAGATAATTCTGCTAAAATCTATCAAGCTTCTGTGAGCCTATCACGTGACCAAAAGTTAGCAATAAAATATGAAACGTCTTTCATCTTCGACAGTGCGCCGATCGGAATCCTTTGAACTCGTCACACAGTTCCAGGCTTTACGTTAAAGTTCCTTAACATGATTCCAGCCTGAGAGAACACTCATTCATACAGCAATATTTTATGACGAACAATCAACTCAAGTTTTCCACATTCAACTTAATACACGAATCTTTTTCATACGCCTTCAAGCTCAACGTTAATTATTGCAATTAACATAAACACAGCTTGTTAAGAACCACTTACCCCAACTAGAATATTCTCTTCGAACCAGTGAAAACAAATCAAAGAGCGACAATTCCGTAAACCTTAAACTAAGTCGTAAACAATATTTCTCTATTTCAAATACAAACTTGAACTGTTTATTTTTTTTCTTAAATTACTATAATACCCAAACACACTTTCTCATTATTGTACAGACCATTCAACAACTTATAATCTATCAAACCAGAACTTTGATAACCTTTAATCTAAACATAAAAAGGACATTTGAACTTTTTAAAACCACCTCTTTAATCCAGTTATTTTTGTATCTCTTGTTTATATAAATATTTTATTCATTGTTGTGCAAAAACTGTTGTTTCTCATGTTGTCTTTATTCTATGTTTGTTGAATACTGAAATTTAATGTGAGAGGAAATTGTTAATTTCATCACTCAGCCTAATTTACTCAACAATTTTGATCAATATAATTTAATCATTAACACAACCTCCTCAAGTCTACGAAAACCTATCTTCAGGAAACTGGTAGAATTAGATTTCTACATTCTTTACGTTAAACCAGTTAAAAGAGGATCACAGCTAAGTATTCTCAGCTTGTGCTGAACCCATTAAAATCGGCTCCAGAGTTCAGCACGAAACAATGCTTTCTGATTGGTCCATAAATAATAATGTCATGTTTCTGCCTACGTCCGTTCAGTTGACCTGTTCAGAGTTCAACGCGCCAAAAATTGGTAAACACTATTTTGAGCTTCCCAAGTGATCAAGAAAATTCATAAATATGAAACTTCGACACGACTTAGTGAGTCCTAAAAATAATCAACTCGTCACACGGATACATGAAACCCAACTTCCTCGCCAAAAGTTTATTGTTATTAACATTAACCCGGCTTGTGGAATTCAATTTCTTTTCAACATCAACTCATCTAGTGACGAATTCAACTAAGACGAGATTCAGAAACCAACTCACTTAATATCTTAACAACATAAAGGAAATCGTAACTATATCAGTCGAAGGGAGACAACTCCACAGTAATTTAAGCAATCTATTTCATTCAATTTCACCATCAATATAAACTGTATATTTTATATTACCCTTGATCACACAACCAAAAGCTCTAAAGTTTTAAACAACTTTATTATATCGGGTATACTTGTTGTTATCTCTATCTATGAATGGCAGGATGTGTGTGTGTGTGTGTGTGTGTAACGAATGCACGGACGCAATTTTCGACGGATTTGCACCAAAATTTACATGCACATGTTCCAAGTTAGCGGGAAGGCTAAGACCGACTTTGCATTTCACAACTCCCATCGATAGTGGAAATAATCGATTTTTTCATGCTTCTACGGCAGTTTTCATGTAGTTTGCGGTCATTTTGTACTGGCCAGAGTGAGAGCCAACAGCTGACTGACACGAATCTTAACTAGCATGCAAAAAAAAATCGATAGCTGCATTCGTCACAAAAAAAAAAAAAAAAATAAAATAAAATAAAATCTGCATGGCACTTTACTCCAATTGGCTCATTCGCTGGCTTAAACTCAACGTTGATTCTAATTCCTCAGAACTGGGTTGGGTGTGAAAAAGTATTTGTTGTTAACATTCTTTTTTCCAGTTACGAGTCTTTTTTTTTTAAAGCTGATCGTTTTGTGTTCATTTTGTTTAGTTCTTTTTTTCGTAACAGATTTAATGTTTAGTATAGAGCTTAGAAAAAATTCGCAGTGTGAGATAGGCAAGAAGTAAGGCATGTAGCAACATCAGCACGGAAAAGGGCACTCCTTTAAAGGCAAGGAAGGGCAAAAATATTTTAAGTCAAGTGATAGCGATTGCTGTATGAGTCGTACGATTTTTGAATCAAGCACGGGCAACGCCGGGCCATGCTGCTATTATAAAAATATTTTCTGTTAAAACAGATATCTATCTATTTGATTACTTCTTTTGTTGTTGTCTTCGTTGCATTTGATTTAGTAAAAATAGTAAAGGGTCAGTTCATTTTAATTTATATTTTGTCACCGATACAGATTGGCTAACCCATTACAAACTAGAGACAAATTTGTAGAGGACCGTGTCGGCGATGTTGTTGAGAATAAGTAGATGAATACACGTGGGTTAAGATTTTCCTGATAGCCGGGCGAACTACATGAGAAAGTTGGACTTCAATTAAGTCCAAAGAAGGCAAAGAAAAACAAGCACAAGACCGATAAATATATGTAAACAAATATATGTATTAACAAGAAAGGTTACAAGTTACATGGACAGAGTGCGTGTGGTGAATATTATATGTGTGTGTTGCGTTGTGGTGAGTGTGCGTACGTACGTGTATTGTTCTTAGCGTGTTCCCAGCATTTGGGAAACGCTGTATCTGTGAGCGTACACATCTGCGAAGTGGTAAGGCTGAAAGCCTGAGGAAAAAGAGGAAGAGGCGAAGGGTCAGCAAGTATTTATAGCTAGGGAAGAGAGAGCCCTGGTGAAAGGGTTAACGAACTAAAGGAGAAGCTAACTCCGACAAATTTAGTGAATATGAATTCAAAGCCAGGATTACGTGTCCAGATACAGATTACAGTGATGGGGAAAAACAGGGACGAAAATGAAGTGCGAAGTGTGTGTCTTAATACATATGACGGACCAGCAGAAAAGGTACTTTTCAATAAAACGGAAAAGTTCAAGGTGAAAACTTTCCTCCCTATTTTGGATACTCTCATCTTTGAAGTGACAAAACATGCAGAGGCTTATTTACAGATTAGAAATCTGTTTTCTTTCTTCAGTGAATTGAAAACCATTGTTTCTGATGCACTAAAGAAAAAGAGTGAACAATTGGTTAATATTTATCACAAAGACTTGAATTATGATGACCTTATGGAATTAACACATTAATTCCATCTATATTTTACGCGCACGCGAGTTTCCTCCCTTCCTTTCACACTCGTGCGTGTGTGCGCGCGGTTTTCACCCCTTCCTTCCTCTCACAGCTAGACGTAGCAGTAAGCTGGAGAAAGAACTTCGCTAGCTCCTACTGATGAAGTCAGACTAACAAATTTTGAATTTTTTTCCGCGCGTTTCGCGGCGTCTCAAACGGCCAGCGTTTGCAAGCCAGTTGCCTTCCGACTTTCGACCTAACTAGACGGGCAACTCATTTATTCCTTGCCCTTAACCCATATGCGGGCCGGAATATCTTATTTCAACAATGTCGACCTTACACTTCACCAAGACTTCTTCTCGTCTTGACGTTACCCGCAGGTCAACCAGTTGCTTCCCGATCTTCAACCTGACTAGACGGGCAACTCATTATACTCCGTGCCCTTAACCCATATGCGGGCCGGAATATCTTATCTCAACGATGTTGACCCCACACTTATTTACCAAGATTTCTTCTCATCTTGACGTTACCCGCAGGTCAACCAGTTGCTCCGTTTTCGACCAGAAAACGTTTGAGACACATCGTTCGAGACGCGACACAGTCGCAAGCAGAACTTATCCCTCGTCAGTGAACCAATCGTAAATACAGACAGGGATATCCTACTGACGAACAAACTTGCTACCCGCAGGTCAGACCTTCTCCGTTTTCTGCTAGAAAATGTGCGAGACACACGGCACAGTCGTGGGCAAAACTTCGTATTCAACAGGTGACTTACATTTATCCCTCGTCAGTCAACAGTAAATACAGACAGGGATATTCTTACTTACGAACAAACATTTTTCGTCTCCCTGGGCTCGCCGTAAACAACTCCACAAGACCATGAAACTCGCTTCAAACATTCTTCGTTTCTCCTGGCTAGATGCCCACAGCAATCCGGTAAAATTTCCAGCAGCCAATTCAATGCCACACCAAAAACTCTGAGACGACCGAACATTCTTTCTAACTATGAACCTGAACACAAAAATACCACACACACTTACAACGCCAAAAAAATCCACAGTGAGTACTCCTTTCTATCTGTGCGCACATACACCTCGTGTTTAACGAGTTCCTTTTTCCAGAACCTTGTAAAACTCTTTTTCCCGCCTTGTTCATCTTGCATTCCTATTTTGGCGCGGAACTCTTCTCTGATCTCGTACCACGAGATAATCTACTTGTTTCCATCTAATTAAAGTTACTCATGTTTTACAAACAGACGTCTTTGTCATTTTATTCCGGCTATCTCTTTGATGTTTATTAATTTATGCACTCGTTGATTGACCCCTTTCCTCTCACTGTTCATTCACGCATTATTATTTTTTTTTTATACATTGCTTGTGGACTCGGTAGTTTAGTGTAGTGTCTGGTACAAGGCCACTTTGTAATAAACCAGTACTGCACTCTGCCGAGTCCGCAATAACCTTTTAAATGAATATGATCATCTCAAGCAATACATGTCTCTTGATGAAAAAATAGCAAAAAAAATGTTTCTTCTCAAGACAAAAACATATTATGAACGTTCTATTTCTAAACCCAATGATGTTTACACGTCTCATCTTCCTTAGTGAAAATCACCAATCGTTTAAAATGATGAAAACGTTACCTTCAACAAAAAGTTACAAAATTTAAGAAACGTTGTGCTTAATCATTGTTTATGTATATGGCTATGCATAAGAAAATGTAAGTCAAGGATGGCCAACCTGTGGCACATGCGCCATAAGTGGCGCATTGGATGCTTACAAGTGACGCATTGCATCCTTTTGATGAAAAGGTCGCGACTGTCCGATTCCTATTTGAAGAATTGTTTGTTGCTTTCAGTTACGAATTTAACTCCTAATTGCTGGTTTGACGAAAACAAAGCCGAATCAAAAGACACATTAAAGTTATTTATATTTATTTTGTCTATGTAAACATTATAAACTCTGCCATGCCCCCCCTCTGGAAAATCTGGAGAGAAAAAAAAGTCAAAGCATTGATTGATGCTCCCCCTTTCAAAACTCCTGGATACGTCCCTGGTCATAAGCATATATTTTTCAAATAAATAGATTTTATTATAACTTTAAAATATGTCCATATTACAACACGTACTGAAAGGAAGTGAATGTTTGTGTGGCGCATTTAAATTAATCGTACAAAATATTGGCGCATGGAATCAAAAGGTTGTCCACCCCTGATGTAAGTGAACAAGTGAGGACGAAACGAAATAAACATAATTTTAATAAACCTTATTTTTCTCATGGAATTCCTCGTGCCATTCAGAAAACGAAACGGACTAAATGTCGCCCGCGGGTCCCACTTTGCCCATGACTGCCATAGTGCAGAGGGAATAACTTTACAAAATCGAAATATACTTTTACGGCAATCGATCAAATATCTTTTTTACAAGGCCGTCGCTAGCCACCCCTACTATCCCCGGAGACTTTGATACGGTTGCCTCCCAGGTTGATTTCAAAGTTTCCCAACCTGGGGGCCACAAACCCTCGAAGGAAAATTGGTGTGGCTTAAGGACAGCGCTTTTTTCAAATTACCAAAAAATCAGGGAATTATCCAATTTAAATGAAAGTTTCAGTACATAATCATTGGTTATTTACTTTTATAATGAATAATTTTTTTTTATTTTAAAAACATCTGAAAAAATGTTATTATTTTTGTAATAACCACCAATATTTTCATGACTAAAGTCGCAAATTTTTACATTTCCATAAAGATTAATCGCCGACGCATCTCCGCTGAAAAAAAAGTTTTACAAAGATTCCAACACAACACAAACGGGATTATCTTTAATTTTATTTTTTAAAAAACACTATTTCATTTTTCGGGAAAATTTTTCATATGTTGAAATCTTTAAACATTTTTATTTTTAAAGTGATCATTTCTCGGTTTTAGATTTCTAGAAAATAAGGACTAGAAATTTTATTTTAATTACTAGCGGTGGACTTCTGGTTAGTATTACTATTATTAAAAAAATATAAATCAGAGATCCTCCTTAAAATCAAGTTCCCACAAATAAAATAACATCATTTGCTGAATTATTTTTAAATTATTATAAAGCGAAATGTTCGTAAGACGAGGATTTTGCTAGTATACTTATATTTTATCATTAGTTTTTATTCTTTAACACTAAATATTAAAAAATGATATATAATCATTAACAAATAATAATCATGTATAATTATTTTAAATTTTTTTACCAGAATTTCATATAGTTTAGTGCCTCAGTGGATAAAAGTCAGGCCATAGTGGATATTCGTAACGGAGCGTCCATTTAAATACACGTATCCATTAGACACGGAAAAGAAATTACAAAACCTCCTACAGAAGGTAGTGAAGGAGAGTGAGAAGAAAGGACTAAACATACACTACAAGAAAATAGAATGCATTGTCATCAGTAAAAGGATGAGCCCGAAATGCGATTTGAAGGTCGGGGACGCTAGAATCAAGCAGACGCGGAAGTTTAAATATCTGGCAAGCGTTTTGACAGAGGACGGCAAGTTAGACACTGAGATCCGTAGACGTATTGGGATGGTCACGGACACATTCCAAAAGCTGGGCAGAGGACTGCAAGACAGGAGGATTTCTTTAGTAAGAAAGAAAAGAATACTGAACTGTTACGTGACATCTGTCCTTCTTTACGGCAGCGAATGTTGAATGATTTCGTCAAAAATGAAGAAGAGACTCGAGACGTCGGAGATGTGGTTCTCCAGAAGGATGCTAAGGATATCATGGACCGAGCGTGTGAGCAACGATGAGGTCTTAGTGAGGATACAAACAAGGAAGAGGCTTATACTTAACATCAGGAAGAGGCAGATGAAGTTTCTGAGACACATAATGAGGAAGGAAGGAAGGCCTGGAGAATCTGATACTCACGGGTCGAATAGAGGGAAAAAGAGACAAGAGAAAACAACGTATGACATACATACCTAGCGGCTTTAAGCAAGTGGTTGACAGAACGTGGTCTGGCGGAGGAAGCAAAGGGAAGGAACTTGTTGAGAGCTGCAAGGGATAGAGGGAGGTGGAGAGCCATGATCGTCTACGTCCTGAAAGGATTTGACACATAAAAAGAAAGAAAGAAGTAATAAAAATGTCAATTTAAAAAATAAAATTCATTAATTCTTTAGAAATTGCTTTGTTTTCGGATATGAAACTGAACAAACATTTCGAGGAAATCTGAATGAATCAGTGTGCTTTTTAGACAAATAGATCCTTGCTTGATTGAGAGGCTTTGGTGGCCGAACCATTGAAGTACGCCAGATCAGATGGTGGTTTCTCCTGCATCGGGGAACGCAGGTTCAAATCCTGTCGGAGAGTTCATTTTTTTTAAATAAGATTTCTGTTATGGTCCGGTTCCTTATACCACGGTGATAGTCCAAGGTAGAACCAATAAAGAAGAACTCGAAGGCGGATATGGAATAACACAGATATATTACAAACAGGAATATATACAGAGAAGTAGAAAGTGTTAGTACGAACAATCAGGTTTAGTAGTAATTGTCTGAACGCGACTATGTTTCGGACTGACTAAACTGATTCTCTCGGTCAGACTGACGGACCTCACTCCAGACTTCAGACTGAACTCCCTGCTTCCTCTTGAGGCGCAGTATCTATTACGTATGGAATAGTCCATTATGTTATTATGGATAAGGTCCCATAACAATTTCTCAATTGTGCAAACCGGTAAACGAAATAAATTCTGTTTAAAATAAAACAGAATATGTACTCAGATATCCACTAAAAACACGAGTATCCATTAAAAATAACATTTGAAATAATAAAAATAAAATCCATTAATTCTTTAGAAATTGCTTTGTTTACATTTCAGATACGAAACTGAACAGACATTTAAAGAAAATCTGAACGAATCAGTGTGCTTTTAAGACAAAATCCTTGCTTGATTTAGAGGCTTTAGTGGTCGAGCGGGTGAAGTAAGCCGAATCAGATGGTGGTTTCTTCTGCATTGGGAACGCAGGTTCAAATCCTGTCAGAGGGTACATTTTTAAAAAAAAATAAGATTTCTCAATTGTGCAGACCGGTACACGAAATATGTCATGCCTGGACGTACCTATTCTATTATTAATAGACTCTCCCACACATAATAAGTAGTAGTAGCAGTGGCCTGTTCGGCTCTGTGGTGTTGAGCGAGTCAGACGATATCGCACATTGAAGTATCAACCATCACAACTAGATTGCTGCGTCATTAACTCTTATTTCCAAGTTCCTAACGTTTTGTACGTCGAACATAATTTAGGACGACTTATTGAAATAAAAGCCTCCACTGTGAAAACTACTCTACAACAAAATAAATACTGTTTAAAATAAAACAGAGTATCTACTCAAATACAGGTATCCACTAAAAATAATGTTTAATGTAATAAAAAAATATGTCGGATTAAAAAGTAAATTCCTTTATTCTTTAGAAATATATATATTTATTTTCTTCAGAAGTTCTCAATCTCAACTTCGCCAATCCTCTAAAGAATATATATATATGCACTTGTTCTTATGTATATAGAATATATGTATATGTCCTTTTTCCTATGTATGCGTGTTTAATGTTCTTATGAAAGATTACGTGATACTTACACTTGAAAAATGTTCGTTATCTGTTGGTTTGGTGGCATTATTGTAGTTATAGAAAAAATAATAAGGAAACCAAAATCTCCCTATCTCTAAAAATAGATGTATATTCAAAATCGCCAGGCCACAAAGCCATATTTCGCCTAACCAATCAAATTGAAACAGGGCAGCATTTTCGAAGCTGATTTCTAAATATATATGTAACGGGATTGAAAATCAACCTGAATCAAAATCAATGAAATGTGTCCATTCTCCGATGCTGCGGTAATCGTAACATAACCATAGCCGAAATGTGACTCCTGAGCCATCAGCTAGCGACCTGAGATATCTACACAGTCCTGTTACATCTAAAAACACACATCCATTCTTTTACCCACTTTTAAACAGACCACTGCTACATTTGGTAACATACACTCTTTCTTTCGCCTCATTGTTAACAAGGCAGCTACTAAATTTGGATACACACATAGATACATTACAGGCAAAAAGTTTCGCGTCACCCTGCTTTTATGTAAAAGAAAACACCTTATAATCAGATATTGTGTTTTTTTAAAGTAAAAGATAAAATTTCACTAACAGCAATGTATTTGTTTTAATTTTGACAAAAAATAAGCACTTAACTTTAAAAAATTACCATACAAGAGCATCAGATTTTGTTTTCATCAATAAAACCATCACCTGTTTTAATTACTGCTTTACAAATTCTTTGCATTCTTTCCAACATTCTTTGAACAAAAATAGATGGTAGACCTTCCCAAGTAATCTTCAACCACTGAAAAAGCTCACACTCACTCTTTGGGTATTCTCTTCGAAATATCCTATCCAATTAATCCCATACTAATTCAATGGGAGAGAAGTCAGGAGATTGGGGCGTCAAGTCATAATTTTCCAAATTATTTTCCGATTTTTTGACTCGTGGTAATTTTGACATAATTTTGAAAAGTCTTTTGGATTGTTGTCTTGTTGAAAGGTAATTTTTCTCAATAAAGCGTAAACCAGATGGTATAGCATGTATTTGCAAAATCGAATGATATTGTTCTTTTTTTCATGGTTTCCTTGACCTGTATCAATTTTCCAGCCCTTTTGGTAATCTCAAAAAGTTCACTAAGTGGTTAATGTTGTAAACATTTCTCATGCAAAATATTCCTAATTTAACAACATGTATTGTGAACAGACAGACGAATCCAAATTTAAACTTTTTTGGTAGTAAGAGGAGCCTGAAGAAAGACTAAAAAGTAAAAGCAAATACACTGTAGTTAGTGAAGTTTTTATCTTTTACTTTAAAGAAATAATGGGTGTTGCAATAACTTGGACCGATTTTAAATGTGAATTAAGTTTAAGTGTTTAATGATTTTTTATTTTTCTTTTACATTTAACAACTTAAGTCTTTGGCAATTTCATCCATGAAAAGATTAACAAACAACGTGTTAAAGTTATCGAAGCCTATTACAAAAATGGACGTCCAAAAAGAAATGTAATGAGAAGTTCCCAAGTCGCATCATCTCTCGAAACAGCATTGAACACAACATAACACGCAGTAATCTAAAAATAATGAACAAAAGTAGATGGTAGACCTTCCCAAGTAATCTTCAACCACTGAAAAAGTTCACACTCACTCTTTGTGTATTCTCTTCGAAATCCACTAAAACGCCTTTAGATTTCTTCTTTGGGGTCATCTTAAAAGTAAAGTCTATGCCAACAACAATTCAACAGCTGAAGGATAAGATAATAAGACATATTGGTGAGATCGACGAGCAACTATGCAGAGACGTCATCAAAAATTTTAACCATCGAGTGGAGGTATGCCGCCGAAGCCTTGACGGACATTTGGACGATATTATTTTTTACACATAATTGCCATGACTTAAATAACATGATCCAATAGAGAAAAAAATAAATTTTCACCAATAACACTGATTTATTTACTGCTGAGTTTGATCCGTCTTAATGAAACACCCTTTACAGAAATAACCAATTTTAATGTGTTTTTTAAGGAAATGGAGGGTGGCCTACAAAAGTTTTACCTGTAGTGCACATACATATACATATATATTTATTTTCTCCTGGACACTTTCCCCGTCCCCCTTTCTCGTATGCGTCAGGACATCTAAACTTGAACTCTTGAAACTTCAAATTTCAACTTATCCTTCTGGATTATTAATGTAATAGTTTATTTTCTATTTATCTAACACTCTGTGCATTTTCTTTTAATCATTATTTCAGGCCAATATACATCCAAACCAAATATAACGATATAGGGTGTGAACGGCGTTTTCATAAGATAACCTTGACAACTCCACCGTAACAGGTAACCTCCACCAAACACCATATTATTAGATATACCTGTGTGCAGTCAAGTAAATTTATGTCATAGATAGATGTATCTGATTTTCTCATGAAAGAATACAAGAGATTTACAGTTGAGAAGAGTTCTTTATCTGTAGGCTTGGTAGACTTATTAGATGTAATAAGTTTAGATTACTGCATGTTATGTTACGTTCAATGCGATATGAAGTTCACTGGAGGCCAAAAGATCCACCCAGAGTTGAATGAAATATCTATTATCGTTAAGGCATCCTGTGGGAAAATAAAAAGAAAGAAGGCGAGACTTTTGTACCTTTATATACTGCTTCAGCAATGCCATCTAGTGGCTGTTAGCAGAAGTTCTTTGACAAGTGGAGTAATCCCACATCGGCTTTTTATGGCTTAACGTGCAAAATAATGATCTGTCTTATCGGAATTCTGACTGCTACTGAATAATCCGCTGCCGTACAAAATTCAAACCATCTCGTTGTTAGTTCTTTGACCTTTACTGAATATTGACTCCTTACTTAGTGACGCATTATACTGAACAATTTAGCTATATTATGATGTAATATGTTACACAGTGCAGTAGTTTTAGTACAATTTTCATTAAAAAAATTCAAGTTTAAAACATTTTGTCTTGTAGTTTGTGCCCAGCAGTATTATGGTGCTTTTATTTTGAAATATTACATTTCATGTGGCACAAGGCCAAAATGGGTGGGAGGCTGACTATCCTACACCTAGTTAATCTGGTTCACAACCCATTCATTCATTGCAATGTACTTGTAGTGATCTCACGATCACGAAAAATAAAAAAAACCCTAATTTCCCATGATTCCCTAGTAAAAAAGGAACACGCCCTATCCTTTCAGGATATCTTTAGAGCCAACACCAGTAACATTATAAACAGCTAACGACACGAACATTAATGCTACGGGCAAACTAAACTGGACATCGGAATTCCAAACCTTAGAAGATCGTTTTCCAGGTCTTTCGTAGTGGCGGATGTCAATAATCCTGTGCGGATCTGTTACGCACCAACATACATACATACAAATCACATAAAACGGCAAGCATTCATTGGTTAATAAACCAGCACTATATCAAAACAGGCAATTTACAAATCGCAGTAATGTGACAATTTTGTAATCGCTCTATTTTTAAGTAGTCAATTTTGTGAACTTTTGGGAGGAGCGGATCACAGAAGCTTTCTTAAGTCTCCCCAAAGCTCGCTCGCTGATTGGTCGATGCCAACCAATCAGATCGTTTGCACGTGAAGAATAATTCTTCCCGCTAACGATTTGGAGCCTATAGTCGCTTATTCAAGCCAAGATATTTTTCATCTCAATTAGTGAGAATTCGACTGCCAAACGAATCCACGACAGTTGAAACCATGCGCCAACCTTCTCACTCACACGCACCATTCACATGCTGAACGTACCTTGTACACATTCACATAAACTCTTCTTACACAGCAATATCTTTCAAGAGCAATAATTACAAGAGACTCATGAACATTTTACCAGTGAAATTTGAACTAAATGACTACTTCTCATTGAACACTAAAATAACAGATAAAGAGAGACAACTCTTGGCTAATTCAACCTTTTCTTACTTAAATTCATGCTTTCCGTCACATCGTTGTTTGATATTGTACATCTTGTTAAAATGCATATTTTATGTGTAACAATGTCTTTTGGTTTGTTGCGGGGCCGATAAGGATGTCGCCCCCGCAAGCTTTATGAAGAAAGGTGTGAACAGCTAAGACAATGAGGGGACAAAGGCAAAGGTTTAAGAAATAATAACGTCGATTTTATTCATCCAAAATGTACAAGAGTGTACTTCTGGAGAAATATGTTCGTATCGGTGTCGGGTTCGGTATGACTGGGTTTTTTTTCAAGGGTAGTTGATTTCGGTCGTATCGGCGAAACAAATGTAGAGTTAGTCGTCGGCGGTAGCTGGTCGACTGCCGGACGGGAGAATTGTCGGGAACAACAGCAGGTTGATCGATATCGCACAAAGATTCGTTGTATCGGTTAGGACGAGTCCCTAAACAGGGCCGAGTCAGTATAGTGAT
The DNA here is from genome assembly GCA_903632075.3 of Acanthosepion pharaonis. Lineage (NCBI taxonomy): Eukaryota > Metazoa > Mollusca > Cephalopoda > Sepiida > Sepiidae > Acanthosepion > Acanthosepion pharaonis. Next base: position 92,703 of record CAHIKZ030003771.1, on the reverse strand, counting down.
ACGACTTCACAGGGCGGATCAACCACGTAGGCGAAGTGTAGCACTTGACGAAGGCGGAGTCCCTAAACAGGGCCGAGTCAGAATAGTGATACGATCAACCGCGGATACAGGATCACGCCGAAGGTGGTCAGAGAGGTGATACGTGATACTTTGATCCAGGCCCCCAGGCCGAGCAACTCGGATTTGGACGAAAAAAGGGGCTAACAATATGTGGAGCGATTTGTTCAAGTACTCCCTGGCAAACCGTAGATATAAAATTACTCCCCATGTTGTTCGATGTTTGGAAAGCGCTGCCCAATCCGATACTCATGAGGTACGGTTTTGGAGTCCACTATATTCGCCAGTCGTCCAGTTTCTCGCCTGCTGCTGGACTTAAATCTGCGAGATCAGGGGTTGTGAAGGTCAAGGTCGTCTTTCTAAGGAGAGGCTAATGGCGGCCGCGACAAGTTATCCTTTTTTGCGTCAGTCTTGTTTCCTAATTTGTTAAATTAATGTGGTGAAATCCGCCACAATCGCCGAGTTGGATTTGGTTTTGTGAATAACTTCGGACTCCTTGTCGACCGTAACGAGAAGAAAATAATAGACCCTACAACTTTGTGCACAAAGACACTTGAAACACCTAACTCAGAAATCAACTTAGCGATTAACGACAATATACCAGACCCTAGCCGAGCCAAATTGGTCTTGCCAAATACACGTGCTGATAGTGAATACAACGAAGTGTACCACAGAACTGACACTGGCAGTCACCCGCCTATATATGCTAATGTCAGGATACTGCCAGAGGAAAAAAAACAAAAACAAAAAAAACAGAAGCAGTACGCAAGGAATTTAAAAAGTTACAAGCAGACTGTATAATTTCACCATCAAAAAGCGAAAGGTCAAGTCCTTTTAATGTGGTTAAAAAAAAAAAAACTGACGGTGGATATCGCTTTTGGGGTGATTATCGTGCCCTGAAGAGCATCACCAAGAACGACAAATAACCAGTACCCAATATCGACTCATTTGCGGCTAAATTAGCAAACAAAACCCGATTTTTAAAAATCGATCTTGTGTCTGCTTACCACCAAATCAGGATACAACCTGCTGATATAGATAAAACCGCAATAGTATCGACCCTTGGACTAGACAAATACAATATCATGCCCCACCCCCTCGCTCATAAGGATGCGGTTGCTGCATTTCAACGGTTTATGGAGAAAATATTCAGAGACGTTAATTGTGTATTTGTTTATATAGACGATATTCTCATTTTCAGTGACGGTCAATCATCACACAAAAAAGACATTCGAATTATGCAAAACATCATTTATGAAGTTTTGCATAATAATAATTTTAAAATTAAAATTTCACTGGCAAAATCAACTTTCGATGTTGCATTTATAGATTTTCTTGGATAAAATATTAGGGTAAGACGGTATCAAGCCAACAAGTAAAACTGTTGAGGACATAAAATCCTTCCCACCGCCAAACGATAAGAAAAGTTAATGTAGATTCCTAGGCATGATTAATTTCCATAGAAAATTAATACCCATACAACGGAGTGTACCACAGAATTGACACTGGCAGTCACCCGCTTAAGGTCAGGAAACTTCTAGAGGAAACAAACGGAAGCGGTACGTAAGAAATTTAAAAAGTTACAAGTCGACGGTATAATTTCACCATCTAAAAGCGAATAGTCAAGCCCTTTGCATGTGGTTAACAAAAATGACAGTGGATATCGCTTTTGGGGTGATTATCGTACCCTAAAGAGCATCACCAAGAACGACAAATACCCAGTACCCAATATCAACTCATTTGCAGCCAAATTAGCAAACAAAACCCGATTTTCAAAAATCGATCTTGTGTCTGCTTGTCGCGGCCGCCTTTGGCCGCTCCCTAAAGCGGAAAAGAGCAGGGCACTTCAACCTTGACCTTTTGATCATGTTCCCTACACGCTGGTAATTTAGTTTTAGAGATGAGCTAATTACCTTTTAGTTCATTGATATTACGAACCTAGTCGTAATAAACCTCTTAGCATTTTTAGACCTTAGTTTTTGCGTAGCAAATCTCAACTCATTTTTTAGAGAGACTTTTTACCATTTTAGCGAGACCGGGTCTGCTGTTGGTCTCCCTTAGAATAACACAGCGACTTCACGCCGAATTCTAGGTCGGCACCCAGGCAGAATACAGTGGTCTCCCTGCCTTTTGAGGGTTGGACGGGCCCTACTAACATCAGTTAATGTTTAATTTCATTTATGTTAACATTTTAGTTCGTTATTGGGTTCATCTCCCCTCCCCCATCTCATTTTTTCATCTTAGAATTTTGTACATATGTGTTAGGATCATTAAAACTATTATGACACGGGGCGCGTTTTGTAGGTCTCCCTAGATTGGATGTGGTATTATGGTGCATGGAGGACTGATTGGTGACGGACGAGTTCTTATGGTGAATGAGTAGATTGTAATGTCTGAATGGGTCGTGAATCAAATTAGCTAGGTATAAGATAGTTAGTGAAGACCAGCCTTTTACCCCCACCCCTTTTCGGCATTGTGCCACAATTTTGTATTTTTTACAAAATAAATCCCGGTCGGCACCCAGGCGCCTGAACGGTCGATACGCAGGCTCTTGCGACGACCTGCAACGATCATCTGCATCGACCAACCTTCCCCGTATACTATGTTGTAATTACCACGGGAGGTTTCGACACCGACTTCAACCAGAAATGACTGCACTGCAACGTCCAACCGTCGACACGAACGCACCTCAACATCCCGTCGTCGACGTTAACGTCCAACCGTTGACACGACCGGAACGTCCAATCTTCCAACCGTCGACCCGATCGGAACGTCTGCACCTCGACTCTAACCGTCGGCACGACCGGAACGAACGCACCTCAGCATCCCGTCCTCGACCTCAACGTCCAACCGTCGGAACGTCCGCAATCTCTTTACAACCGTCGACATGACCGGAACGTCTGCATCTCGGCTCCAACCATCGACACGACCTGTCCAACCGTCGACACGACCAGTCCGACCACCATTACCAGGATTGCCAGACCAATATACTCCATCGTCTCTTCTTTACTAAATAAACTTAGCATTAATCATGCATATCCTCGTTCTATTTGTCCATTTTGTTTCACCTTGTCACATTTCCCGTCTTTAATACGAAAAACGTTAGCGAGTCTCTTGTGACTTTCATCATTTTCGATACGGGGGTGCTCGGACCGTGGTTTCATATCGTGCCCCCTCCGCTACATGCTTACCACCAAATAAGGATGCAACCTGCTGATATAAGCAAGACCCTTGGACTACACAAATACAATATCATCCCGAGTAAGACCTCCCCATAGATGAGAACCTGACTAAAGACTGTGTGTACGCTATCCCATGCAGCTGCAGAAAAGGAATATAAAAGAGAGACAGGCCGCCCCCTTAAGGTAAGGCTTCAAGAACACCAGAAAGCTGTAACACGAGGGGAAGTGGAAAAATCAGGCTCGGCTGACCACATATGAAGAGAGAAGGGAGATCACCGCCCTATGTGGGATCATGTTGAGATCATAGACAAGGAACACCATTGGAAAATTCGTAAACTTAAGGAATCAGCACATATGCTAGGAAACAAAAATCTCCAGAGCCGACCAAGCATAGAAATAAATACAATATCTGAACCAGTAATAAGCAGTGTCAGAGAAAAGCAATGATAACAACAAAGTTGCAATATGAGCTCTGGTAAAAACATGCAATGATAACAGCAAAATTGCAATATGAGCACTGGTAAAAATGGTTGCTGACGACATTAGGTTTATAATACCCAGAAATTCATACCCATTCATACCCTCAAGGACACATGGCACAGTGGATAAAGGCGTTAGTTAGATCCAGTGACAGGACCCAAAGAGTGTGAGTTCAATACCCGGTTAAGTCAGTGGAGAACTTTCAGAGGGAAAATTAACTGGAGATAACTGATAACTGACATCCATCAAATAAAGAGCGAAATAAAGAGTTCAGTTCGACATTCCAACCACCCGAAGAAGGCCGGAGTGTACAACGGCCGAAACGTTGTGATAAATATGGCGACAAAGATGAGGACAATAGTCCGAATAATGTAAATAATGTACATAATACCTCATCTCAGAAATATAGACAAACTAATGATAATATATTTGTACTGCGTGATACATCCACTTCCTTTCCCAAACCATATATATATATATACACACCTAGTGCATTCCAACTAGTAAGATGATTAAACACGATTTTTTTGGCCGAATATAGCCAAAACAGTGAAACAATTTAGCGCTAAATGTGAGGCTTGCCAAGCAGCTAAGGTTAACAGGTATGCCAAAACACCAATACAGCTTAACATACCCTCAATTAGGTTTCATATCGACATTGTTGGACCACTCTCTCCGGTGAAGAATAAAATAATGCTTACAACATGTCGTTACTTGCTGACATGCATCGACCGTACGTCTAAATGCTTTGAAGCCGAATCACTCACAGAAATAACGTGTGGATCGTTGGGGCGTGCTACTTCACGTTATCATAGACAATTTGAAAGTGAACTATTCACAGAAATAGCAAAAATAATTGGTTTTTGCGGGTTACGTACGGCCGTATACCATCCTCAAAGCAACGGACTAGTCGAACGAGCACATTGGACAATTAAAACTGCAATTATAGCGAGAAAAGAGTCGTGATTAGCAGTATTACCAGTCATCCATAGTACACCCAATAACAGCAATTGTTCATCCTTTTTCGCAGTAACAGAAACACACATTATGATTCCGCAATTGTTAATAGACGACTGTCGGGATACTATCGACAATCAAGAATTTGCAAAAGAACTACATAAAGCAATACGCAAAATTTATCCAAGCAACGAGCCACACAAGCATAACAGTTATTTAAAAACATAAATGCCAGAGAAATTGAGAAACTGCCGGAAAGTCGGTATTACAGCAGACAGAATACGTAGACCCCTAGAAGCGTCTTTCGAAGTTCTGCAACGCACTCCGAAGTATTAATGTTATGTAGTGGTTTCACAGTGGAGGCTTGTATTTGTACTAAGTCGGTCCTAAAAAAGGTTCGACGTACAAAACGTTAGGAACTTGATATAATAGTTAATGACGCAGTAATCTAGTTGGGGTGGCTGATACTTTAATATCCGACTAACTGTCGTCCGACATCGACTGACTGACCAACTCACTGCCGACTGACTTGTTACTCTTACTACTCCTACTTATTATAGGTGGGAGAGTCTATTAACTATAGAATAGGTGTGTTCCACTATAACAATTACCTAATTAAGTTTAAGGGTACGCACACCAGGATATCTGTTGACAGGCTGAAACCATATGCAGAAGTAATAAACACGCTAAACAAACAGATAACACATCTACTAAAGAAAAAACTAACTTAATCAACAGAAATACCAGAAAGCAAAACTGACCCTCTCACCCAAAAGTAACAAAAACCGCTTCTGGCAGATCGGTATCATGGAAAAAGAGCAATGAATATACATTAACTCTGTTAGTAAAAACGGGGCTTGTATTATAATCTCGCGATCACGAGAAATAAAAAATAATAATCTCCCATGATTCACTAGTAAAAAAGGAAAATAGCGAAAAATTTAGAATCTGTTATCTTTTTCAACAACCTCTCACTATGAGAGCATGTGAAAACGGGCCTCTCCAGGAATGAAGATTAAAGATAAGTTTTAATCAAATATTGCTTCCTCATACTGAATATGACCTTTTAATAATAGACTTATCACAACAAAATAATTCATTCATTCAACAAGACAACACAAATATCTATATATGTATATTTTACTAATCACAAAAATAGGAATCATACAAAGTCCATCATAACATACTCATGTCAAAGTTAGCTCCTCCTTAATTCCCTAATTCTTCACTAGGGGTCTCTCTCCCAATACTATAAATACTGGGCGGCTTCTCGCCTCGTTCTCTTTTTCATTTCTTCATTTCAGCGACTACAATGTAAGCTCTCTTAGAAGATTCGCGTCTTCCCATTTGTGGAAGACGCCGTGAACATTATACACACATACACGTACGTACGAACATTCACCAAAGAACAAACACCAAAGTTCACACCCCCACATGCACGCACACACACAAATATTAATGTCTATGTCCATTGTTAAATTGTGTTGTTTAATACATATATTTGTTGATATCGGTCTTGTTTGTATCTTGTTGGACTTAATTCAAGTCCGGCCATTTTTTTGTAGTTGGACCTTTTAATATTCTACCAGGAGTTACATACGTGTTTCTAATACAATAACACGTAAATACCCCCCCACGGTTCTCCACACTCATACAGTACAAGAACTCATTCATCGCCATTCAATTCAATACATACCATAATACCACATATTCACTAGGATCTTACTAAAACAGTCATGACATGAGAAGATATACAATTGTTTTTATTTATTTTTTGATAAAAATAGATAGAATTATGACATGAAATGAGGGGGGGAGGGGATGTACCCAATAACGAAAATAAAATACGACAAAACATTCAAACAAAAATTAAAATATGTTAGTAGGATCCGTCGACCCCAGAAAAAATAAGAGTGCCCACTGTTTTCTGCCGCTAAGCAGAATCAAGAAGCTCACTCACTAGGGGTAAAGAAGAGACAAAATAAATTACTGAGTGGAGAATTATGGAAGTGTTATGGTCCGGTTCCTTGTACCACGGTGATAGTCCAAGGTAGAACCAATAAAGAAGAACTCGAACACGTATATGGAATAACACAGATATATTACAAACAGGAATATATACAGAGAAGTAGAAAGTGTTAGTACGAAAAATTAGGTTTAGTAGTAATTGTCTGAACGAGACTCTGTTTCGAACTGCCTCTGACTCGACTGACTGCAACCAAATCAAGGTTACACTGATGATAGTCGGGTATATCTGCCCAGCCCACTCTGAAGTCCACATCATTGAGAGATAGCAGTATTATGGTGTTATATAAAGTTTTATCTATTTTTGTTTTTATTAATTATGAGCTAATAAATGACGTAAGATCTTATTTATTGATTAGCCATTTTTGCAATATTTTACAATTTTTAGTTTTCACTTATCGAATACAATAAAAAATTGCATATTTTGCTTGTGGTGATTCATAATTAAAATACTGGTTTTAATATATTATCTATTCAATGTATGTAATGCAAAAATATTTATTTGGATTTATTCTTGAAATGATAAAGTTTTGAAGTCAGCTTGTAAGCAAAACCCTGCAGAAGGGAAATTAGGAATTTCCGTATATTTTTTCGACGATCTTTAAAATTAAATGCTCAAAAATTGGTAAAAGCTATGAATGTAACTTTTGATGACAATACTTACCGTATCAGGCCCAAGTTTTTGAACTGAGTGCAATGTTGATTTTCTAAACAAAGCGAAAAATCACCCTGCCTTAATACACTTGCCACTTTACGGTAGACAGAAAAACAGAGGCAGACAGAGCACAGAATCGCAGAGACACGCGCTACCGTCCATAATCGTCGAGTTTTCTAGCAGCAGCGAAGTTGGCAGCAACCCCGCTTTTCATTCATTAGATATCTCTCAGCGCCTCAAGGGGAGAATAGAACTTACTGAAGTCGAACCGCACGAGTGTGATGTTTTGTTTTTTTTAAATTGAGTTCGCCTGTTGCAAGGTAGTAAAGCCACTAAGACACAAGGGGGTTACTGTATATAAAAAGGGTTAAAAACAAACACTGCTTTTGAGCGAGAACAAAAGAAGCGTAATCAGGAGGACAGTTGATATCCTTTTAAACCATTGGCGATTTTCAGTAAGGAAGATCATACGTTTAAACATCTTTTGCTTCAGAAGCAGGAAATGTCGATGATAATTATTATTCTTTTACAAATATTTTTTCTACTTTAATGAATAAATTAGAAACAAATCACATGCAGCAATATGTTTTAATCACGCTATCATCAGTGAAAATATTATACCAACACTTCATTTTTTTTAATTATACAAGGAGTCTTTCTCCAAAAAGTCTAGACACCATAGTGAAGAGCTCACCAGAACAATTACTACGAAATTATTTAAGGAAAAGACACAGGGAGGCAATTTTATGGCTGTGGGAAAGTGGCTGAAGCCGAGAAGCCAGATCTGGATGCTTGCAGCTTTTTTTTATGTTCCCATTTATATAATTGTTAGGGGACATTACCCATAATAACATAATGGACTATTCCATACGTAATAAATACTGCGCCTCGAGAGGAAGCAGAGAGTTCCGTCTGACTGAAGTCTGGAGTGAGGTCCGTCAGGAGTCTGTCAGTCGAGTCAGAGGCAGTCCGAAACAGAGTCGCGTTCAGACAATTACTACTAAACCTGATTATTCGTACTAACATTTTTCTACCTCTGTATATATTCCTGTTTGTAATATATCTGTGTTATTCCATATCCGTATTCGAGTTCTTCGTTATTGGTTCTACCTTGGACCATCACCGTGGTACAAGGAACCGGACCATAACAATAATAAATGCAAATGTCACTGTGTCAGACTTTTTCAACTTTACTCTTCAAGGCCATAGCCCAGCATATGATACCATTTTGGAATTCTCGATTCTGTGAGCAAATTAAAAATATTCCGGGCTTGATCCAGACCAGCAATCCTGAAATTCTGGATTCCCAAATTTTCATTACTCCGATTGTTTTCGGCGATTTTTTTACGTGATTTTTTGCGACAAAATATTTTGTATGATAACAGTTTTTATAACTTGCAAATAAATTTGGGAGTAATTGAAATTAATTGCAAAATCCAGCGAAAGCCACCTATGAAATAAAATAATTGTTTGTATGAAAAGTAAGGACCTACCTACATCAAAATATCTTTAAATTAAGTGGCGGCAGATGAAGTACCGTTGAATTTTTTAAAAGGTTAGCTTAAATATTAATGCAATGCTTAAATGCGGCGATCAATTTTGAGTTCTTCTGTAGTTTATTGTTGTCTATCACATCAACTCCTCCCTACACATCGTGATGAAAGCCCAATCAAGAAGCCTCCGCAGGAGCTAGCTTAAATGCCGCCCGATAAGGTAACTTTTAAGCTAGTTATTAGTAAATTGATAGCTTTATCAATAAAGGTTGTTCTTTCTGCTGGAGAATTCTCGCCTTCCAGGAAACTGGCCAGAATTATGAAAGTTGCTGGGATCGAAACGTTGCCTGTTTTACAAACAAAGCCACGGTCCGTTGAGGTGAATGTTTCATCCTAGCAGGTACACAGTGTAAGAGAAGATTTCCACTAGACAACACAGGTCTGATGAGGATACTGGAGATCGTGATTCCCGGTTAAAGTTTACGTCAGACACACAATAACACGAGGACAGCCACTCTCTTGTTATATTCGGTGAGCAGTGACCGACCCCAAGTGTTATATTGGCTATTTTAAGAAAATTAATAACCTTTTCACTGGGACAAATTTACAAGTTTAATGTGAAGCATCACATTAGTACTTGTGGATAAAAACAAAAATTGCGCAGTTCACACGGTTTGAACCACAAACAAGGCGACTCACGACTCTTCATTTTTAATGTAGTAGGGAAATGCTATTCCGAATTGAAATTTAGCTGTGCTGTGTCGCGATCAAAGACCATGCACAGCTGATCCAGAATTCATTTGCTCCTTATAAGGACAAACACGACAAAAACATAGCTCTTGCTTGAAGCATCAAGGTGTAGAAAACCGTGTGTGTTTGGGTGTTTTGTATTAGAAACACGTATGTAACTCCTGGTAGAATATTAAAAGGTCCAACTACAAGAAAATAGCCGGACTTGAATTAAGTCCAACTGAACATAAAAGAAGACAAACAAAACCAATATATATATATATATATATATATATATATATATATATATATATATATATATATATATATATATATATATATATATATATATATATATATATATATAAACAATTTTAAAGAAAACAATTTTACAATGGACATAGACAATAATATTTGTGTGTGTGTGAACGTTTGTGTCTGTTCTTTGGTGCGTGTTCGTATTTTGGTGAATGTTCGTACGTACGTGCATGTGTATATAATGTTCATGGCGTCTCCCACAAATGGGAAGACGCGGATCTTCTAAGAGAGCTTACATTGTAGTCGCCGAAATGAATAAATGAAAAAGAGAACGAGGCGAGAAGTCGCCCAGTAGTTATAGTATAGGGAAAATGACCCCTAGTGACAATTTGGGAATTAAGGAGGAGCTAACTCCGACAAAGGCATATCTCTTACCTTGTCCCGTTAGTGCAATGGCTAGATGATATCTGGGAAACGAGCGCCTAGGAACGAGAGAGTTTGTGTGGTCACTCACATCGTACCAGCAGAAATAGCCTCGTGTTCACAAGAATAATAAAAAAAACATACACAAAAATAACACTTAAAGCATGTTAATTTGTAAATTTAAATCATACAATTTATTTATTTTTGTTTACAGATGTGTGTGCATTTTTACTTATAAGTGTTTTAAGGTTGCATGTGATGAAAGGGAGAAGTCACTTCGAATTATGATAAGCAATGTCCCGAAGAGAGGAGTTGGACGTCTTGATTTTCTAACGGTCGTGAAGAGACTGAACTCAGTATCTTTTGGTGCGAAGTCTGTTTTCCGACAAGAAGTGTTTCTGTTGCATTCTGAGAGAACTTTTTATTTATTTATTTTTTTGGTTTATTTAATTTATTTTAAACAACATTTTAATGTTATTTGTTTTATTTTATTTATGATATTCATTATTATTATGACTTTATTTTATATTTATTAATAATAATGTCCCTACAAGTTACAACTGATTCTAGCCAAAAGGAAGCAGATCACAGTTGTTCTATCAACAAAACCTTCCATAGATGATAATAAAGTTTGCGGGTGATGTTTTGGCTTCTCCGTCATATCCAGTCTTCTTGTAGATCTTTGATCATTATGCATTATGCAAAATCAGGTAGCTGAAAGAAAGTGAATGTCATTTGTTGTTTGACTGACATTTGAGAAAGTGAGCCAATAAATAATATGTCCTCTGTGGTCTAATTTTATCAAATTGTGTCTACACATCGTTAATTGTCTTCTGTCAATTTAATCTTTTCCGTGTTTTGATAGGATGCACTTATCAGTTGCCACTCACCTGTTATGACAGAGAGAGAGAGAGAGAGAGAGAGAGAGAGAATAATGAATTGCGACAAAATCAGTGTTAATTGATTAAAACAGAAATAAACGAGATACACCTTGAAATGGATTTATTTCCATTCATAGCTACGTTGTGCTAATATTTCTTTTATTAATTAAAGAAAGATGTAATAAAAATAGTTGTGGAGAAAGAGGAAGACAACCTGACGGAGCCCATCTCTCTTCAGGCTGTTTTTGAATTCAGAATTTTACTTCTCCTGGACTGGTTGCGATTTCAAGGCAAGAGAACCCAATATGCCCTCCTATATAATATATAGCTGTAATAAGATGGATTCATGACTTTTCCAAGCGCATTAAAGCGTAGTGGACGAAACAGAATCGAGCAAGAATTGAACTCGGCATGCGGATTTAATTTTCGGTGGCAATAATCTTTAAACTATTCGCGTCTCCATTTAAAACAATGGCGACCATACGAACCCTTCCATGCAAAATTACTTGAGTCCACACACAAAAAATAGGAAATTGCTGGTTAATTATTGACATATTTTAAAATGGTTTATTATGAGTAATTTTACGAGTGTACATAAATATTCCATAGAATTTAGTTGTTAAATATAATTTTATTTTCATTAAATTAGTTTTGCTTTTACTTCAATATAAAGCATATACATTTATTTCGGGGCTGACGACGCCACAAGCTAATTTGTGTTCAAAGGTCTGAACAGCCAAGGCAATGAGGAGACAAAGGCGAAGGTTTATATTTTAACCAAACGTCAGCTTTATTTAGTAAAAACGACGTGCGTATTTTTTTTTTTTTTTTTTTAATACAAAAAAAGATTTGCTGGATGAAATGTCAGGTTCGGGTAGAGTGGACTGGTAATCTTTAGTGAAACCGATGATAGGTAAGTTGATCGTCGGTCGGTTGGGCTTTCAGGTTGAGGTAATAGAAGTGTGGTTGGACCTGTCGACGACAGGAAGCTGATGTTTGGTCGATCTGGTCGTGTCGACGACGGGAAGCTGAGGTGTGCTCGATCTGGTCGTGTCGACGACGGGAAACTGAGGTGTGCTCGATCTGGTCGTGTCGACGACGGGAAACTGAGGTTAGGTCGATCTGGTCGTGTCGACGACGGGAAGCTGAGGTGTGGTCGATCTGGTCGTGTCGACAACGGGAAGCTGAAGTGTGGTCGATTTGGTCGTATCGACTGTCGGACTGGACGTGTCGATGACGGGAAACTGGTCAAAGTCCGGATAGGAATGTATCGGTGATGAGAAGCGGGTTAGTGGCTGCACAGGAATGCAATAGCGAAACGGATGCTGAAATGATTACCTCCTGGCCGTCTGCTTCAACGATTCGGGAGAATCGTCGGAGATGTTCCGATCCGCAGATGGAAAATCTCTTCCCTAAACAAAGCCGACAATGTTGAGCTGATACAATTCCCAAGGCGGATCAACTATGGTACACGGGATCATGTCGAAGAGTACTTGAGTGTTGTAGTGTGGCATATATAATTACTTACGAATTTTGATTGACAACATGTTTGACACGCAGACTCACTCTGCACCTTTCTGACAATAGCTCAATTAGATCTCATTTAAATATTCATGGAGACCTACCGGACACTATTCGGAACATACTTATCGACAACACTAATATAATAACGTCATCTACATGCAAAAAAGGCTAAAAATAATGGAAGCCTTATTAATAAAAACAAACAAACCAACACTTAATAATAATAACTTTGAACATAGACATAATATTTTGACCGTGTTTTGAAACAAAAAAAATGAAAACATTTTATAAAACATACATACAACAAACTATTTCTTATTTTAACAGTTAGAATATAATCCTTGAAAATGGCTAAAGGTATGACCGAAAGCGCTCGGATAAAAAGAACATTCGGATAGTTTTTATATAATTTATCATCCGAAAAGAAAAAAAAATAGATCGCAGGAGAAATTGTATAAAAAAATTAAATAAAAGCACCTTGTCTGTCGTTTTCAATGAAATGTGCATGAAAGAAGGATTGCTGCCTAAATACACAAATATATATATATAGCTTAAGTATGTCGGTGTTACCTCCTCCTTAGTTCCCTAATGGGTCGGAGTTACCTCCTCCTTAGTTCCTAATGGGTCTCTCTCCCCATACTATAAAAACTGGGTGACTTCTTGCCTCGACCTCTTCTTTCCTTCAGGCCTCGTGCCGAATCCCACCTTACGTGGAGGTGAGGTAAAACTCTCTTTCTTCTTCATTTCAGCGGCAAGATGTAAGCTCTTAGAAGATCAGCGTTTCCCATTTCTGGGAAAACGCTATGGACATTACAAACATTCACCAAATACGAACGTTCACACACACACACACACAAATGTTCACACACTAACACAATGTTAACTATGTGCTTTGTAATTTGTTGTTAATACACATATTTGTTTTAATATATATCGGTCTTGTTTGTTTGTCTTCCTTATCTTCATTTGGACTTAATCCGAGTCCGACATTTTCATATTGTTTCTGGACCTTCTAGCAGGAAATATAAACGCACGTGTTTTTCTTTTCATCTTCACCTCCTGGTCCTCTACATAATGGTGACCGCTGACGTGATTTTGCGAAGGAAAGCCAATAGTCAACATAATGGTCCACTACAAGTACATTAGTAAGTTTTGACAAAATTCATTGGCATTTCGACTTCAGTTACTTTCCCACCAATGTGACGTGGCTTCCCTCTCTCTTTTCTACATATATTTTCATGGTCACTATTCTAATGAGCTTTCGTCCTTGCATGGATTTAAGCGTGTTACTAGATTGGTAACTAAGTCTCACCGTTTTAGTGTTGAACTAGTTAGATGCTACCGTCTCTTCTTTTCTAACAGATTTTTTTCTCGGACGTCTCGACTTCCGATATCTTGCTTTCCCGCCATTGTCCCAATGTCAATCACCGTCTTCTGTCTTCCTGAATCCTGTTTCTTTATTGTCCATTTCACATTTCTCGTCACTAAAGTTTTTTCATTCCCTTTCAATCCCTTTAGCCCCTTTTGCCCTAGTGGCATTATCGCATTACTTGGGATGAAATGATTAAAAAAAATAAATAAATAAATAAAAAAAAAAAAAAAAAAAAAAAAAAAAAAAAAGAAAGAATTCCATTGACTTATAATGTAAACAGGAAAAAATATTTTTTCGAAACAATTTTTCAACATAATCTCCTCGAAAGAACAAATGCGTCACGTGTGTGAGGCGCCTAAACTCGTTGTCGACGCCCGGAGTAAGCTGGTAACGAAACACCAGGCGATCTTTTTTCCAGCCACGTGTACTGAGCGTTTGAGCAACGATGAGGTTTTGAAGAAGATGCTAACAAGGAGGAAGCTTATACTTAACACAAGGAAAGAGGCAGCTGAAATTACTGGGACACATAATGAGAAAGGAGGGCTTGGAGAATCTGATACTCACAGGTCGAATAGAGGGAAAGAGAGACAAGGGAAAGCAACGCATAACATACCTAGCAGGCTTAAGTAAGTGGATGACAGAACGGCCTGGGGGAAGTAGCAAAGTGACTGTCGGAGTTAACTCCTCCTTCAGTCCGTTAACCCTTTCACCAGGGGTCTCTCTTCGCTGCTATAAATAGCCGCGGACCCTTCGCCTCTATCTCTTTTTTTCCGTCAGGCCTGCGCGCCGACACCTTGAGGTAAATCTCTTTTTCCTTCAGGATTTCAGCTATCAACCTCGAAATGTAGGCGCTAACAAAGGAATAGCGTGGAAACACGCTAAGCACAATACACACACACGCACGCACATACAGAATATTCACACACGCACGCACATACAGAATATTCACACACGCACGCACATACAGAATATGCACACACACTTCGTCCTTTGTACTGTTTCCATGTATTGTAACTTGTTATTAATATATATTTGTATATACATATATTATCGGTCTTGTGTTTTGTTTGCTTTCTTTGCCTTCTTCTTTGGACTTAATCAAAGTCCAACCTTTTTATGTAGTTGGGCCCGGCGGGCAGGAGTATCTGAACCTTGCTTGCGTTTTCTTCTACGTCTGACTTCTATCAACAACATAACCTCTACGGCCCCTCTACATGACAAAACTTATTGAGAGCCACAAGGGATAGGGGGAAGTGGAGGGCCATGATCGCCTACATCCTGAAGGAGACACGGCACATAAAAAGAAGAAAGAAGTAGCTTGCAGCGAACACACACCTTATGCTGTTTGGCCACTGAAGGTCGGTGTTACCAAGTTCGTGTTCTTGAGAGCTGAAGGAAATGGAACTTCTTTTTGCTACTCTGGTAAACTTTTACTTCGTGGGAGTCGGGTCGCCCAGGTTTAGCAGTGCGCGCGACCTCCAACTTTGACTGAGAAAAAATTTAGTAACGCTCTTATGCTAAACAAACATAAAGCTGATACATCAATCACGTCTAAATTTTCAAACAATTCTAAAAAGCAATTCGTGCAAACATTCACAAGAATACCGCGTTCATATGCATTTTTCACATTGGTACTATTCGTCGTTTATTCCCCTAGAAACATTATTTGCCTTCACAGAATAAACTTTTGTTTTTTGCTAAACCCTGTTCAGTTCTTTTTCCGTTTATTTCCGCGACAAGTCAAGATCAGCTTGTTCATTTCGCCTTTTCTTTTTCTCCATCATTGCCTTATTTCTCACGATTTAATTCATCATTTGCCGACTACCTAGCCGATGCTAATACGAATTGGTAACTTTTCTATCAATAGCTCTAGTCGCTTTCTCTCTCTACTTTTAAAGTAGTGACATGCTTTCTCGTAAAGTTAGTGCCTACTGTAGGGAAGTCAATAGTTAATATTAATTTGGAAAACATTTAAATCAACCGTGGGTCCCGTAATTTTTTTCAGTGAAAATTTTCATTGTTTACAAAAAGAAATTAATCCATGGATAAATAAGATAACAATAACGATAATTCTATATGTATGCTTCAAACAAAAGAACTGAGATATAAAAAAATGAAGTTGAAAGTTGATTGATAAAAGGTTTTGTGTTAAATGAGTGTTCCTTTCATATATCTAAATTCAAATAAAGGTTTGAGAGAGGAGTTCGTTGAACTTGGTTGTAGTTTTAGACAGCGGAAAGGGGACAGACAATTGAAGACTGTTCCTCTGAAGTTGCTTGTAGCTGGAAACGAAGTACTGTTGAAAACGAGTGCGTCTACTCAGTTTTTCATTGACGACCTGTGTTTATTTATATTGGTTTTAAGAATCTCAAAGCTTAGGACCTTTCAACGTCACAATAAAACGGTTTGATTGGTTTATTATTTTCCGCTCTGTCATATGGTATGTTCTATACAACGTCCGCAAAAAAAAAAGGATACAATGAAAGTGATTTTGTAATTCCCAAAATCGAAGGCATGAGCGTTGTTTCTTGATGTGGGTATATATGTGTGTAGCCCGCATTATTATCAACCAGTCTCCGGTTACAACACACTTCGTCCAAGGTTTAAAAACCGAACATAATAAAATGGCAATTTCAGATTAAAATTTGTTGTAAATAAATTGCAGTTTAAAATAAATGTTACCAAAATGATTGGAAATTTATTTCCGGTTATTAATTGTTACCACCAACGCCGTTTGAGGTACTATTCAAAACTTCGGGGAATCCAGGTGAGTGCAGTTATTTCAGAAGATGAGTGAAACATTCGGAGAGATGCGAGGAAAGAGTAGATTTTTAGATTGATCAAGCTGTTCAAGTTTCCTGAACTTGTCCAGTCCCCACTATAATTTCACGCAGGGTTGTAATTTCTGGGATTTAAGCTTTCGTTATCGTTTTAAAGAGGAGAACAGATACTACACTTTGATCCCAGCCCGAAGGCGAGATTTATCTGAACGCCCACTCAAACGGAGTGCAGCGTAAGGCCAAGTGAAGGGTGGAATGGAGTTATGGAGCGACACGCGTACATGGAACCAGATATATATATAAAAACGAAAACAAAAACAAAAATAGTTCATCTCCCTTGACATCTGTTTCAGAGGTACTTCAGGCGCCAGGTAATGATTCTAGTCCTCACCCGAAGGATTAGTATTGGCTAGGGAGAAGTTCCAAGATTGAACTTTATTAATTTCGTGCCTCAAAGCCAAATGGCTGAGTAAAGAAGGTCGGTGAGTGATACTTTTTCCATGCCAGAGTGCATGGAATCCATACTCCATAGCAGACGTGCTTTTTCATTTGAAAACATAATTTAACTATGTCTGTGTAGTATAATCACGCATACGCGCACAAAGAGATAAAATAATTTTACCTTATTTATCATTAAATTACGAACATTAAATTGTATAATTTTTTTTATACGGTAATTTAATAAGAATTTTACTAGCGATTTTTGTGTGACTTTTCAAATTTCGTTTTTTTCCATTTCGCCTATTACATGCAACCGACCCAATGCATGTCGGGAAACAAAATGGCCAACTGGTGTTGACAGTCGATGGTCAGGTGAGGATGTTATTTTGACTTTTCTTATTTTAATATCAAATTAGTCTTGATTTCGTCTAATTAGAGGTGATTTAACAATATTATTATCGGAACCTTTGATGTCTGAGAGTGAAAGTTTAACTGATATCCATTTAAAACTTGTCTTTAGGGACAAGAGATTATGGATAATCGTCAATTTGTCGTGTTAGAGAAATAAAAAAATAGCGAGGCGTTTTTTGTTTTGTTTTTAAAAAAAAACTTTATTTTGAAAAAGAATAGTCATGTATAAATAATTATTTTTGTTTTGTTTTCTTGCGTGTGATTTATTTTCTATTTCTGATTCAGTAAACAGTCCATTATTTGTTACAGACACACCTTGTTGAAAACTTTTGACAGCAGTTCTATCCTTTTTATATTTTCTCGAAGTATTGTTAGATATTGGTTAATAATAACGAAACTTTAACAATAAAATATTAATAATGAATTTTATTTGGAAAAGAAAAGCTCTACCGCAGAAGGTTTCATTTCCTTGTTTAATCAACAGATCGAGAAAATGGTCACATGGTGTCTCACTAAACACCTTCAAGCCCATGAGTAAAACTCAAAACTAAAAGTATACACAAGAATCGTTTTTATTACCTAAAATTTAAAAATTAACTTAAATGTTTCTTGTTGGGAACAGTAATTAAAAATAAACGTTTATTTTATGATAAAGTTACAAAGTATTATAAATTTTATATAGCTTCCTCTTGTTTTTTTTTTTTTTTTAGATTTTATAGAATTTTAAAAAAATAAATGTTCTTTATTTTTAATTTGAGTAACCCTCACCTGATAAAACAAACTTTTAAATAAATTAGGATAATGACCCTTTTTTTTTTTTTCAAGGAGAAAAAAAGAAAGAAAAAAGAAAAAACGAATTTAATAAGAAGTATTATTCACAAATTAAATATTTTGTTTATATTTATAAAGAAATTATATTGTCACGTGAAGAAAAGATGTTTGATCACGTGACCATCTTTACAAAATTTGTAAACAAGGAAATCACTCAAAAATGCAAAACCTTAATTTTTACAATCGTTTTCTTCGTCAGTTTAAAAACGTGTGTATGTTTGTAAGTCTAAGTCATGAAACGTCAAAAAATCCTCTTACGCAGGGAATTTAATACTTTATTTAATGAATTAGGTAGGTACAATTTTTATTTATTTTAGTTGTGAAACGGCTGAGCTGATTGTAAAAAAAAAAAAAAAGAAGAATAAATTAAAATTTAAAAATCAATTTTATTGACAATATGGTTTTTGGTAATTGTTCTGATGAACTTTCTTTGATGGTACCTAGACTTTATGAATTACAACACAGTACTAGATTGGTGGCAAGGTTTCATTTTCCAGTTGAAATGGCCAGATGTAACCGTAAGAAGTTTAACAGTAGTAATGCTAAACAGTAACACCAGTTTCTTCTTTGGAATGTCAATGTCAATATAGTTCTGCTGTCTTCTTAATTCTTGTTCTTTTATTGTTCTCTCTCTCCTTAATAGTCTTATTTTCTCATATTCTCTAACTACACTCCGTGACCCTTTGCATTTTAGTGGCTTTATTACCTTGCTTGGCGAGAAATGATTTAAAAAAAAAATAACAAAGTTACAAAAGCAAACAAAATCAAGTACGGTTTTAATGTGATGAAAAAAAAAAAATTAATTACCGTTTTCCACGTTTCTCAAAAATGTTCTTTTTTTGTGACCTGTGTTGATTGTTGTGTTCAAAGGCCAAAAAAAAAATAAAATAATTTTTTTTTTTAAATTGTTATATTTGGTCTTTTTTATTTATTTTAAATGATCATTGAATCCTAACAATGATGATATTTTAAAGAATTTATTTTAATTCTGAAAACGTCATTAACTTATAAAATTTATAACTTTCTTTTTGCTTTTAGTTTTAAAAAAATATTTTAACCATATAAATTTTATTTCCTATTGTAAATCCTGACAATTCAGTCGAATGTGATATATTGACTCTGGCTCATATTGTGAAATAACTATTATCATTCTTTATTTATTCATTTATATTTTTTAATCATTCCACCCAAAGGTAATAAAGCTACTAAGACACAAGGGGTTAATGAGTGTTAGAGAATAGGAAAAAAAAACACTATTAGGCAGAAAGAACAGGAAGACAAAAGACAATGGTTGACATTGCATTTAAATTCTGAAGTTGACTGGGAAGCAAGAAGTCAAAAGAGTGTTTCACAAATGAAAAATATGATAGAAGA
This sequence comes from Acanthosepion pharaonis, assembly GCA_903632075.3. Taxonomy (NCBI): domain Eukaryota; kingdom Metazoa; phylum Mollusca; class Cephalopoda; order Sepiida; family Sepiidae; genus Acanthosepion; species Acanthosepion pharaonis. The sequence goes on along the minus strand of CAHIKZ030003771.1, from coordinate 72,830 downwards.
AACTGTTAGCATAGAACTTAAGGCTACAACTAGCCATTTCAAATGTAAAATAATGAGACCTATCTGCCAATCTAGTACTGTCTCTAAATTCATAAAGTCTAGGTACTACAAAGGAAAGTTCATCAGGAGAATTACTATGAAGATATTCATACAAAAAGTAGAGTAAAGTTACGTTACACCAATGGGAAAGTGACTGAAGCCAAAATGTCAGGTCAGGACTAATAATATTGCATTTTCATCTTTGTATTTTATCAAGTATCTCTAAATGCATAACAGAAGCACCAGACCATATGTGGCAGCAATATTCACTGCATGAACGAGTGGTTGACTTATAAATATTTAAGATATATTCTGGAGAGAGAAATGGAAAAGTGTGAGGAAAGATCTGTCTATATTTCTGAGATGAGGTATTATGTACATTATTTGGACTATCGTCCTCATCTTTGTCGCCATATTTATTACAATGTTTCGGCCGTTGTACGTTCCGGCCTTCTTCAGGTGGTTGGAATGTCAAACTGAACCCTTTATTTTGCTCACTGGGGTAGACTCTTCTAGTTAACCAGGTACTGAACTCACACTCTTTATGACACATGGCACAGTGGATAAAGGCGTTAGTTAGATCCAGTGACAGGACACAAAGACTGTGAGTTCAATACCCGGTTAAGGCAGTGGAGAGCTTGGAGAAGGGAATTAACAGGAGATAACTGATAACTGACATCCATTAGACATGGCACGTGAAACTAGAACAGCCTACTGCAGTAGGCGAAATAAAGGGTTCAGTTCGACATTCCAACCACCTGAAGAAGGCCGGAGCGTAGTTGTAATAAATATGGCGACAAAGATGAGGACAATAGTCCAAATAATGTAAGTAATATGAGGAAAGAAACTGTTAGCATAGAACTTATGGTTACATCTAGCCATTTCAACTAAAATAATGAAACCTATCTGCCAATCTAGTACTGTGTTGAAATTCATAAAGTCTAGATACCATAAAGGAAAGTTCATCAGAACAATTACCATGAAAGTATTTTTATAGAAAAGGCACAGGGAAGCTATGTTACAGCAGTGGGTGGGGGGAAATGATTTAAGCTGTGATGCTAGATCTAGACCAATAACACTGCAGATTCTTTTTTGGATTTTATAAATCTCTAAAATGCAAAGTGCAAGAACACCAGACCTGCTGTGGTATCAATATTCAAAGCGAGAACAAAAGATAAACTTAAAAATATTTAAGATAGTTTCTGGTGAGAAAAGTTGTGTAACATGACACAGTGAATCAACTTTCCTAGCAGAAGACCAAGCAATTGATTCAATATAATCTTTCCACTTCATGTCAGTGGAAAAAGTTAGTCCTAGAAGGTTCAATAATTCACTCTTCTGGAGGTTAGCATCAGCCATGTGGATGGAAGGTAAAAAGATATTATTATTTATTTTTGTTTCCTATGACTCTAAGGTATAGAAGGCAAAAATAAATAATAATAATCGACTTAAATTGTAAAATATTTGAAGGTACTATGTTTTTGCATACTGTTTGTCTATTAATGTGTGCCTGTAATTTGCGATGGCCACATGACCAAAAAGTATTTTCTGTGCTTGTATCAGAGACAAAGAAGCAGGTAAAATATTGTGTTAATGTGACTGAATTTCGTGTTGTAGGGTTTGAGGGCCAACTTGATATATATATCATTTTTGAAAAGGTGTCAAGTTAAAGCTGTTTGTCATTTTATAATCTTCACTTCAACAAGACACCAACGAGTTTCCAAAAAAAAAAAAAAAAAAATCTGGAGAAAAAGCAACTATCCTGAACTGATCATGTAAACACAAATGATTAAACACATGCAAGTTTTGATTAATTTCAAATGGTCATAACTTAAAAGTCAGTCCAGTTCTGAAATTCCAAGATTGTTTATTTTCAATTTGATATAACACAATTGGCAAGCATGGACTTTTGTGCCCAGAAAAAGACAAAAATAAGTGTCAAAAGAACAGCTTTTTCCATGACATCTCACTTTTATTATAACTATTTCTTGGGAATGTTTAATGTTAAAAAAGAAATGATTATAATTGTAATAAAACCAAAACATATAATGAAAATGAAATTATGCTATTTTTTTTTTTGTTCTTGAGAATTTACAGCAAAAATATTAAACTATTTATTAGATTGTTTACAAGAATAATTTTGTATTTACAACATTCTAAAAATGACTACAATTTTATTAAGACTAATGCAATCATTATCATTTGTAAGTTTATAAAGAAATATGAAAACAATTTATAAATATTTACTAAATTATTAACATATGCAAACCAACTATAAGTAAATCCTTATTTACCATTTTATAACATTCAAATGATTTGGCAATTAGCAGGTGTTTTGCCAGCCATTCCAATAAACAATATAATAAATAGTGTTTATTATTTTTGTTGTTAAATCGCAAGAAAAAAAGAAAATAATATATAAATTCTTTTTCATATGTTTAGGTTTTGTTATAATTTTAATCATTGCTATTAAAACAATACATATTACCAAAGGCTGAAGGTAGTTAAAAATAGTCTCCTGAGGGCAAAACCATCCTTTTCACACTCTGTTTTTCTTTCTCTTTTTTTTTTTTTTTTTTTTTTGTGTTGTCACAAATGTCCATGTTTGCCACATAATCATTGCTGATGTTTGCATGTCAAATGCAACAGTTCTCTAATTTGGCTCCTTTTAAAAGCCCAGCACTAGAAAATTTTCATACTTATGACTTTTGGGGCTACTTTTAAATTAAGCTGATGTAATTTTTGCTTTTAATGAGAAAAGCAATTAAAAATTTAATCATGTTGGATTTTCAAATGGAGCCCAAATGGTTTGTATGTAGATCATTAATATTTGATCAACAAATGTTGGTATTAAGTGAGGGATCATTTTTCTTTTACAATCAAGCTATAAATAAATTCCCTACTTCTTGCCCTCACACATTCCATATACATTTCTACTCATTTTACATAGAGTTGGCAGTGTTTGTTAGTTTTGAAAACCCAATACTAGTAAACTTTGAATTTCACTATTTGTGACTTTTTAAGCTACTTTTCAAATAAATTAGACTAACTTAGGCTTAATAATATTGAGAATAAAGTCAATTTGGAATGTAGTAGCAAATGGAGCCACATTTTATACTGAGACTAGTTAGGCAACTCTGTAGAACATTCAAATGGGGGTTCACTTTTCATTTACAACCAAGTAATAACCAAAACCCCCACTTTTTGTCATATATTCTTCTACTTGACATATCTACAGCTAGAATTTTCAGACTGCCTTGTTTTTGAACATTCAGTGCTATTAAATTTTTGGGGCTACCTTCTAAAATAAACTGAGCCAACTTTGTTTATTAGTGGGGGAAAAAATGAATTCAAAATTCAGTAGCATATTTTAAAATTTATCTCTGCTAATATGTTCTCTAATTATTTCTCTCTGGAAACTTTGGAACCCACTTTGCATTCAGGTAAAATGCTTAAGAAACCTTCAACTTTTTATTCTTTATGATTCTGATGACTTGTAGAAAATTAACAGGTCTCTCTCTCTCTTTCTAATCAATCTGTTCTGTTCCATCCCTGAATACCTGTTAATTTCTGTTTTAAGGTGAGCTAACCATTGGATTTAATTGGTCATGATAGATACTATTGCTTGTCTCTTCTGGGGGGGGGGGAGAAATGATATCATTTGATCAATAAATGTTGTTGGGGATTTTATGTCCATACAAAAAAATAAGAAAATTTATAGTTACTCATTTCTAATAGCATTTATTTTCTTTGGGGGCTTGGAAGGAACATTGTAGTTTAATATAAAAATTTAAGATGAAGTTTCAGTTGAGGATTATCTGCTGTGTTAACCATAACATATTGTGCATACCTTTCCTGATGGTATTTGCATGAAAGTGAATGTAATGAAACTCAACTGGAATGCAAATTCTGTATGTAAACAAATTGTGATAGACAGAGACTCTGGTTTTCTTTTATAATAATAAACTGTGTTCTAATTAATTGGAATCTCCTGTCAGGCAACAAGCATTCAAGCTATGTTACAAAAGACTCAACCATGGTCGGCTTACCATGCATAAAGGATGGACATCTTCTAAAGACCCTCTTCCTATTCTAAGAGGTAGTCTCTGACTGATAGCGTACTGAAGCTCAACTGAAGAGATACAAGGATTGTTTGCAAATGACCCTTGTCTCCTGTGGACTTAACTACCATCAGTGGGGAAACACAAGCTGCTGGTAAGGTAACAGGGAGGTGTAGGATTGAAAAAGCAACATCCCTCACTGAATCAAGCTGCTGGGAAAAAAAAAATTCTGTTCACAAACCTCCACAGTTTTTTTTTGAACAGGTGTAAAGATTTATCCCTTGTTTCCTTTTCAGGATTCAGTTTCTCTTTCCTTCTAAAGTCTTTTCATTCTCTTCCACACCCAGTAGTCTCTTGCATCTTAGTGGAATTATCACCTTTCTTGGAGTGAATTGATTAAAAAAAATGTGAGAGCTTTACTGTCCACAGGTATTGAAATGTATTCTACTCTTATATAGGTGGGGCAGTATTATCCTATAGGCCAGTATAGGACATGCTGCAGTCTAGGGCCCCTTATCCTTGGTTATAATGTTGGTTATAAAAATTTTTTTTTTTTTTTTTTACTATGGTTGTGTTGAAATATGTGTTAACTTGGTTTGAAATAAATAGTAAAATAGTGGTATATCTTCCATTTTATTATTATAATAATGAGTTATAATAATATGTAATAATTCTGAAGAGAGGGATCAGTTTACTACTTAATAAGAATAGAAAACCGATCCCCCACTTTGTTAGAATATTTGTTTACTAATTATTATTATCATCCTTTAGGATAGCTTTGGCTGCAGTCTAGGGTCTCTCAAGCTTTTATAAAGCAATAATTTTAACTTTTTGATGTTAGTTCGGAATGTTTAAATCTTAGAAATCTCTATAAAGCAATGATTTTAAATTTTTAGAATTTATAACTTTTAAATAGTTTCATAAACTGAAATGATATCAATATGACAAACTCATTTATTTTCATTGTTTTATTTTTTGTAATGCTGGTTATAAAAATCTGTTTTTTTTTTTTTTTTTTACTATGGTTGTGTTGAAATATGTGATAATCTCATTTACAATAAATAAATAGTAAAATAGTGGTATATCTTCCACTTTATTATTATAATAATATGTATTAATTATTATATAATATCTAATAATATCTAATTCTGAAGAGAGGAGTCAGTTTACTACTTAATAACAATAGAAAATCGATCCCCCAATTTATGTTAGAATATTCATTTACCAATTATTATCATCCTTTAGACTAATATAGGCTGCAGCCTAGAATTCATGGCCTGATTATTCTTTAAGCTAGCTTTGGCTGCAGTCTAGGGTCTCTCAAGCTTTTATAAAGCAATGATTTTAACTTTTTAGATGTTATAATTTCTAATCTCATAAACTGAAATGATATCAATATGACAAACTCATATTTATTTGACTTTGCAAGAAGCAAAACAAGGAAAAGAATGTTTTAGTTTGTGTCATTGTGTTTCAAGTAATTAATATTTTTATTGACAAACCAAAATACTAGTTTAAAGAATTTGCAATAAGTTTACTTCAAGCTATATAAATGTCACTAAAATATATCACTAGTAAAAAAAAAAAAAAAAAAAAAAGTGTTCAAGAAGAGTATGAATGAGTCAGATAGTTCCCAAATGGTCATAATCCGGCCCTGCGTATCGGCTTCACTGTTCAGCTTAGACCCTGTAACAGATATAAAGAAACTGATGAGTAGTAGTATTCTAACCCGAAGGAGGCTACGCCGAAAAGGCGGAGTCTCCTTCGGGGAGGTAAAACCGGCCCTGAACCCGTTTATACGGGTTCAAATGGGCTATTTTTTGGCCAAGCCTAATGGCTCGGGAATGCCCACGTTAAAAAGGCCTTGTGCCACATGACACCCTCGTGGGAGGGGGGGGTGACTCAATATCGATATAAAGAAACTGTAAATATTCTGTAAATAAAGCCATGATGATCATATACAATATTCAGAGTGTTTAGAAAAAATTACTCTGTTGTAGGAAAGGATATACCCCCCCCTGTCCACGGCTGGTGTAAGGGTTTTGTGCTCCCCCCTCCTCGAATCTTTTAGTACGACCCCCCCATTCTACTACGTTTCAATTTTCATAAGGTAGTATTCATGTAAAATTCTGTTGTAACCTAATTATGTGCAATAATGCATCACATGCAATATAGGTGAACAATTCAACGAGAAAAATAAAAATAGATATTAGGTTGTCTGGAAAGTTCATGCTGAATTTTAAGGAAAATTAAAACATAAAACAGAATTATACCATTAAATATTTATTGAACTAAATATGAACCATTTTGTATCTGTCTATATTTCTGAGATGAGGTATTATGTACATTATTTACATTATTCAGACTATTGTCCTCATCTTTGTCGTCATATTTATTACAATGTTTCGGCCATTGTACGCTCCAGCCTTCTTCAGGTGGTTGGAATGTTGAACTGAACCCTTTATTTTGCTCACTGAGGTAGACTGTTCTAGTTCCATGTGCCATGTTTAATGGATGTCAGTTATCAGTTATATCCTGTTAATTCCCCTCTCCAAGTTCTCCACTGCCTTAGCCGGGTATTGAACTCACACTCTTCACAAGGACACATGGCACAGTGGATAAAGGCGTTGGTTATATCCAGTGACAGGACCCAAAGAGTGTGAGTTTAATACCCGGTTAAGTCAGTGGAGACACTTGGAGAGGGGAATTAACGGGAGATAACTGATAACTGACATCCATTAGACATGGCATGTGGAACTAGAACAGTCTACCCCAGTGAGCGAAATAAAGAGTTCAGTCCGACATTCTAACTACCTGTAGAAGGCAGGAGCATACAACGGCCGAAACGTTGTAATAAATATGGTGATAAAGATGAGGACAATAGTTCAAATAATGTAAATAATGAACCATTTTGTTAGACAACCTCCATTTTTCCTTCAACTTAAAGATTCCATCTTCCCAGAATTTTGGTGGTTTCTTGGCAAAGAACTCATTAAGGTGATTTTTTTTATGTCATCCAGAGTATTAATTTTTTACCATTGAGATTATTTTTCAAGAACCTGAATAAATGAAAATCCAAAGGAGCAATGTCTGGTGAATATGGCGGGGTGGGGGTAACACATCCCAGCCAGGCTGCAATAATTTTTGCTGTGTTACCAAAGAAACACGAGGCCTGGCACTATTATGATGAAAACACCTTTCCTGTTTGTCAATTCTGGGTGTTTTTCTTGAATTGCTGCCTTTTAATTTGTCCAGTTGTGAGCAGTACTTTTCAGAATCTGTTGATTGATTACTTGACAGAAGCCCATAGCACAGGATTCCTTTCCAATCCTGCCAGGTACACAGCATGATTTTCTTTGATAGCATATAGTATGCATTTTATTTTATAGAATAAAAAAATGGTTAAAAAAAAAGTCTTATTTTAACTATTTGTTCACCCAATACAAGGTTCAAGAACCACTCAAAGGTAGTCTTCCTGAATGAAGTTGTAAGGTATTCATGGTGGGAGTAAAAGGATAGATAATGGTTTGCTCTAGATTTTAAGAGGTTATGATTGTAGTTGTCAGCAAAGCATTCTCTCAGGAATCTGTTCCACAAAGCATCGACTCTTTGGGGGTTGGGGACTGTCCAATGGAACTTCCGGAATACAAAGTTGTATGAATGTATGAGGAGGAGGTAAGAAATACAGATCATGAGGATATGTAGGATAGATAATTATTGACCCTACACTTGAAGAGGTTAAAATTGTAGTGATCGGGCTAATGACTATGTCACATTGAAACACCAGTTCCCATACAGTCATCGAAGGTAAGCAACATCGAGCCTGATTGATTCCTAGATGGGTGACCACTTAGGAATACCAGGTGCTGTAAACTTAGATGTGTGGGTAGTTTAATAGATAATTGGAATTGTTAATCGGAGAGCCAAGAACCAATTTACTTACATGCAAATACCTGTGGGAAAGGTATAAATCCATCTCTTCTCCCCCCAACTATAGGTTAATTAGTAAGACGTGTATCACTAAAACTATTATTATTTCCAAATAAAAAGAATTCTTGCAATATAAAACTATTTTCTGGCTTTTAAATAGCCTGCAGAGGGTTGATAAGCCCTAGAAAATGAATCAATAAAAAACAATATACTGATTGGGGAAACATCCTTCTGGATGTCTATTCTATAATGTAACAGTTTTGGGAAAGAAGCTTAGGGGAACTTCCTCTTTACAAATGGAATATGAAGGGAATAAGGATAGGTTGACTCTGTATGTGGCATAGTGGGTCCTAACTGTGAAGGACTGGAAGTGGAATTAAAGAATATAGCTTATCTAAACATCTGCCTTGAAAATAGTGATTGAGTTGTGAGAAACTAGCAATGTTTTGTCTGTGTGGAAAGGGATTGTAGAGTGGAAATAACTCATCTCTCACAAACCCGAGATGCTTTTGCCCTTGCTTAAAGCTGGAAAGTGAGAATTGGGGAGTTGAAGGGAAAGCAATAATTAGCCTTATAATTTCAATATTTAAATTTATTCTATAATATTGCTTACTGAAATGGTGTGTGTGTGTGTGGAGGTATGCATTTTATTTATGAGTGTGTTTATCCATAATTTATGTGCTATCTCTATCCTGGGTATGACGATAAACTACATCTGGCAGCAAGGCCTCTGATCAAGAGGTTTTGAGGAGCGTTGAACCACCCTAACCCGGGGTGGTAGCACCTGTTAGGGTCCCAGCTATGGGCAAATAGTTAACCCTGAAACTGAGGCAAAAAGCATTATAAAAGTGTAAAAATAAGTTTTAATACCAGAAATAAAAATTTGTAAAAAATTATTACCAGAAATAAAGTTTTGAAGAAAAAAAAACTATTACCAGCAATACATTTTTAAAAAAAAAATATTACCAGGAAAAAAAGTTGTCGGCATTAAATAACCCATTGAGGGTGATATGCTGTAAAACAAACCAAACAAAAAAAATTATGTGCTATCTCTGACTGGCATTTATTTTTTATAGTTTTAAGAAAATTTAATTTTATCCGATAACATGTACTATGTATTTACTTGCCTCATCATGATTTATAAGGTAAATAAGAAAAATTCCAGCTTTATTTACCAGATATTGTTCTTCATTGGGAAGGAATGGTTAGAAGGAGAGGCATTAAAGGAATTTCATGTCTTAAGGCTAGACAGAGTGGCCAAACCACTCCTACATGCTGTTCTTTGACATTTAATGCACACCTCCTGGAAATAGGTTACCTGAGATTGTTGTCTCATTATGATTTATATAAAAGCTAAATAAGAACAAAAAAGTTTCAGCTTAAATTTACCAATCATTGTTCTTCAGTGGGAAGACTGGTTAGAACGAGAGACATTAAAGGAATTTCTTTCTTTCTAAAGTCTAGGTACCATAACAAAGAGCTTATTCAAACAATTACCATGAAAGTATTTATAGAAAAGGCCCAGGGAGGCAACTTTATGGCACTGGGAAAGCAACTGAAGCCGAGATGCCAGATCAGGACCTATAATATTTTATGGGAATGTTTCTGTCTTTTGGTTAACAAAGACCTGGAGACATTAACAATATGGAGGTGATATTTTGTTAATATTTTGCTAAAAATGTGCCAAAGGGTTAAATGATTTTTTTTCTTTTTTTTAACTGTATAACTTTTTCTTCTTTATGTACTGTGTCTCCTCAGGACGTAGGCGATCATAGCTCTCCACAACTTCCTGTCCCTTGTAGCTCTTAATAAATTTTGTCTTTCTGTATATTTCTCCTAAACCCTATTCTACCATCCATTTGCACAAGCACATTATGTAGGTTATGCATTGTTTTCTTCTGTCCCTCTTGATTTCTGTTTGTCCTGTGAGTAACAATTTTTCCAGGCCCTCTTTCCTCATTATGTGTTCTAGAAATTTTAGCTGTTTCTTTCTGATGTTATGTATGATTATATTTTTGTTTTCATTTTCTCTAAAACTTTGTTGTTGCTCACATGTTCAGTCCATAGCATTCCCAGCATCCTTCTGTAGAACAACATTTCTGTTGCTTCAAGTCTCTTCTTCATCTTTGAGGAGATTGTCCAGCACTCAATGCCATACAGGACAGATATCACGTAACAGTTTAGTGCTCTTTTCCTTGTTTCTAGCAAAATTTTTCTGTTTCTTAATACTCTGCTTAGCTTTTGGAATGCATCTTTGTCTATCCCAATATGCCTTTGGATTTCAGTGTCACACTTTCCACCTTATGTTAAAACACTTCCCATATATTTAAATTTCACATTTGTTTGATTTTGGTAAGGATTAAAAATCCAGTTGCTATATTTGATGGTATAGATTAGGGCAGGGTTCACCAACGTATGGCACACGTGCTACATGTGGCATGTCAAGCAATTTCCAATGACACACAAATGACATCACAAACTCCGAACCAATATATACTATAACGCAAAGAAGATATTTAGCTGTTTCAATTTTAATATATACTCTATATTACTATATAAAATCTATTGTAGAACAGGTATATTGACCTTGACTTGTATAAAAATATATATGCTGTTGACACACTGAATGATTTTAAAACTCTAAGTCGGCACATAGTCAGCAAAAGGTTGCCGACCCCTGGATTAGGACATGACCAAACTGTAGCTTAAGAGCCACATGCTGCTCTTTGACCTTTAATGTGCATCTCTTGGAAATATGTTTTATTGTTTTATCATTATGATTTATATAAAATATATAGTTGCTTTAAAAAAAAAACAATGTATTGCTAGGGAATATAATGGAAATAGGTAACTAATTGATCTCTACTGACCAAGAGGTTTTTCTCTTCATTTGCATATTAAAATTAATTTGTATATATAAATTTCCAAAACAATGTCCACTTTTTTTTTTTTTAGTACAAGTGACCTTAATTCTATAATTTCCACAGATCATGTTCTATTTTGTCTCTCAGTTTAAAATAGCAATAACATGTCAACACAGGTTAAACAAAATTATTGCCACTGTCCATTGGCTGCCATATTGGAAGTATCTCAAATGACTGAGAAGAGGAATGCTCTTGGGATTTAAAATATAAATACAAACATTTTCAAATTCAATTTTCAGTGTCTTTGAAGAAATAAAATTTTTGTATTCCCCTAAAGATGATGGTGATCACTTTTCTTTTTTTTTTTTGTTTTTTATTTGTTTTTTATTTATTATTTTTGAAGTGATTAAGATTTTTATAAATTGCTTGCCTTACTGGAGTAGTGATAACGATTTTTCAATGTCCAGAATTTGGTGTTGACTCTGTTTTTGTTTACTTTGGTCAGCTGTACTGAGCAGACGTGCTGAGAATGCCGGAGATAAAGAAAAATAAGAAAAAAGAGCTTCATGTGGCCAACAACCTTGGAGACCTGAACAAACAGACTGAGATTTCACGTTCATATCCAAACCCTTCACAGTAAGTCTTTCATGCTTTTAACCTTTTGGTAGACTGCTTCAAATCACTATTGTTGATTAGTCTTTAGTTTAATTCCAATGTAAGGTTACTTGTGAAGTAAAACTAATTTTCTGATGTTGTTCATAACACAAATGGGTGGGTGGTGTAATGGAAAAATTTGAGAGATGAGTTTGAATTTCATTTGGGTTCATTGCATTCGCTTATGCACAAATACCTTTGGTGAAGGTATGAATCCATCTCCTCCCCTAACTATGGGTTAAATAGTAGGAAAAAATATTTACACAACATTCACTCACAAAAAAAAAAAAAATGATATTTTTTGCAATCCAAGACATGTTTCAACTTTAAATAATCCACTATATGCTTGCTTACCTGGGCGGGTATGTAGGTGACACTTTGGACAAAGTCTCCTGCCAGTAACGGATCCGATCTGACTCTCCAATCCCAAGCATGTCTGTTAATATAGACCAACACCCGGAAATGTCTGATTTGTTGTTTGATCTCCCCCCCCCAAGAAAGAAAACCCTCATCCACTCCTTTACATCCTTAGTCAAAGTTGATTGTACCATGAGAGAAAATGGCTTACCTCCGCTACGGAAACAGATATGGAATGTGTCTTGCATGTAAAATATTCCTAAAAGAAAATTGTGGCATTACAAGGTTTATATTTAAAACAGATGGATCTCAGACTTTTATGAGAATCTCTTTTAACATATGCAAATTTTTAACTGTTGCCTAATCTAGATAAAAATGCTTAAAGAGGTGATAGAGAATTGTGACTACCTTAGCAAACAGGAGACATGGTGTTGGATTGTCTGATCTAAGTTAATACTACTAATCTATTGGTAGAAGGAAATGAATTCCAGAAAACGATTACAAGTCATAACAAACTGACTAGATGCTACTTAGAAGGCTTGACTGCTTGCTTATCAAACAGAAACACTTCAGATGAAGACAAAACCAAATCTTCTTTTTCTATATCGATGTCTATTAGATACCTCTACTTTTTTGCTAAAATAATAGCATGGCATGATGAAACTTGAAAAGACAATCTTATCATCAAAATGTTTATTATTAAGAGGAAAGACCAAAGTATTTTTTTTGATTATATTAAATTTTTTTATTCTTTTCTAGCACATTCAAAATTCAAAATTTTGGTTTAAAATCTTGTTTTTCTTGTGTAAGTGGTGTACCAAAGATTACTATGGGAATTTTAGTGTCTTTTTTTGCAGTAAAAAACATTGTTGTGGAAATTCTTGCAAAAATCAAATAATTCTTGGATTTTAATGAAATTTTAAGGACTTATTTCAGCATTAACTCACTCATAGAGATTGGCGTGTTACCACCCCCCTTCCAGGATTGTCCAACTCAAAAAGTGCATTCCAAATAATATGCATATATTATTGAAAATTTTCATTTTTTTCCATATAAGTACAGACATTTACCTGGATTATTTTTATAGACAAGTTTTTTTTTATTTTTGACACTCATGATGGGTTCCAAATTCTATAAATAGAAAAACAAGAAAAAGTAAAAGATTTTTCCCTCACCCCACTGGAACCCTGAAATTCCCTTCTGGTTGAAAATCTCTCCAACATCCTCACTTTAGAAAATGGGATGTATCCTTGATTATATATTTGTGTGTCCCTTAAACATTTTATTTATTTTTTTTACTGTGTTTCTTTCTAGGGCTCTGAAGGCAGCTTCAAAATTATTGAAGGAAGCAGAATTAAATGAAAGTCTTGGAGATGAGGAAATTGCTTATGTCTTGTATATGCGTTACTTCAATCTCATTTCTAGAATCAAGAAAACCTCAGAATACAAAAAGGATGAAGTAAGTAAAAAAAAAAAAAATGAATAAATTTTGTATTATTTTTATATTTGATTATTTACATTTTTTATGACTTATAATTTTTATGACTTTTTAGTATATAATGGATTTTTTAATGAATTTTTAATTTATAATGGATTTTATAATGAATAGTAGGTACCTTCAAATAGTCAATAAAAAATGAGCATACATGATGATAAGATGCTGCAAACGTAATAAAAACAAAGCTTTATGGACCAAAGGATTTTTTGATTATTAAATTATATTTTTTTCGTTCTTTTTAGGATGTTCAAAATTTTGGTTACTATTTTTGTTTTTCTTGTGACTATGAATGAGTATAGGAAAATTAAGTACATTATTTGGACTATTGTCTTCATCTTTGTCGCCATATTTGTCACAACGTTTCAGCCGTTGTACGCTCTGGCAAAAAACGTTGTGATAAATATGGCGACAAAGATGAGGACAATAGTCCGAATAATGTAAATAATGTACATAATACCTCATCTCAGAAATATAGATGGAAAATTAAGTGTTGTTTTGTTATGAAAAACACAATGATTTAGAAATTCTTGCAAAAATCAAATGTTGGATTTTAATGAAACTTTCATGATTTAATCACAAATTAGCCATTTTTAGAGAAAAAAAAACTCCTTTCACTCAATTTAAAATCATTTTGAAATACAGCAAAATATTTTGATTATTGAAAATATTAAATTTAAGCTCTATTAGCTTGAAATTAAAACTAAAATAAAATCTTCAAGCAAGACTTTTCATTTTTAAAAATTCATTTTAAACTTTAGGTATCATGTTTCTTTGGAGGTACCTAATGAATGGCATATAATGAATAAAGAAAGTGTTTTTTTTTGTTTTTTTTTAAATTATATCATTTTTTCATATCTAATGTTTTTTGTTTTTTTTTCTTAAATTTTGTCTTATGACTTTCTTACATTTTTTACTCTGACATTATTACAGAGCTGAGATATATCTTTGGCTATTATTACTGTGCATTGTCTCTTTTTATTTCACTCTGTCTAGTTGCCGTATCTCTTAAGTATGTGAACGATCATAGCTCTCCTCAGCTTCCTTTCTTTTTTTGCTCCTTTATCTCAGTTGAGAAACTCTCATCTGGTTTTCTGCTTCCCTGACACCTAGGTTTATAAAAAAAAATTTAAATGCAATGCCACTCACCATCTTTTGTTTTCCTTTCATTCCACTAAAGTCCTCTCTTTTCACTCACAGTATCCCCTTGCATCTTAGTGGCTTTATTGCCTTGCTACTCTTTATCATTCTAATACTTCTTCCCCTATCCATTATGATAACAACAATGAGGAGGATAATAGAGTAAATAACTGCGATTGATGTTTCACTTTCAATTCATTTACTTAGATAATTTATGTTACTTTGTATTTAATAATGCAAGAGCTTTGTCAGAGTTTTTTTTATAATCCCTCTGAACATTATCTATCTATAACATTCTGTGATTCTGTCTGTTCATCACACCCTCTAAAATAGCCATACATTGACTGATCAAAACCAAATTTTTGGTAAAAGTGAAAACAGATAAGGGGGTACAAAATACAGTTGGCTTTACTAGGATGTGTGGCTTAGTACAATAAATTTTCATTCATTTTTTGAAAAGTTTTATTATTTAACATACAAAATACTCCCACTATATAAAAAAAAACAATGATTAAAATAACAAATACATATGTAATAAAAATACAATATTCTTTTTTTTTACATATCTTTTAAGTTTTTTGTCATATAGGAATAAAGTGTTGCTGCCCAACACTTGGGTTTGAACACTGATCGACAGAGAGCAAGCAAAATCAACCTCATCTTGAAATAATTAGATCACACGATGGGTAAAGGAAAAATATAGATAAGCAAATTAGCGGTGTCTGACCGAGTATTGTTCGAAGGCTTTACTATTATTGTATTTGTGATTTACAAAGTTTCTCCTATAAACAGGCATTACAAAATTTTTATATATACAAGAATCCAGTTTGCCCTGCATTCGTGCTTTTGATTGGTCACTGAAGGAAAGTTTATATGGGTTTGTTTTATAAATGCTATCTCATCATATCACGTTATACAACACGGTTAATATCCAATGAAATATCAATGTGATGAACCTGGAGTAAAAGATTTTGAGCGTACTAGATATTCTTATGGCACCAAGATATATCCTTGGCTATTATTGTTCTGCATTGTCTCTTTTCATTTCTCTTTATCTAGTTTCCATTTCTAGACTTTATAAATTTAAGTGCAGTACTAGATTGGCAGTTAGGTCTCGTCATTTTGGAGTTGAAATTGCTAGATGGAACCTTAATTTTTATGTTAACAGTTTCTTCTCTCACACTTCTTGCTTGAGGAGCTCTCTTCTAGCTTTTTGCTTTCCGCTCAACTCTGATCTTCAACAATTTAAATGCAATGTTAATTGTTATCTTCTGTCTTCTTGATTCCTGTTAATGTTTTTTTTTTTTTTTTGCTTATATTCTTTCACATTCAATAACCCCTTTCATATTACTGGCTGTATTGCCTTGCTGGGAATGAAAAATTAAATAAAAAAAAAAAAGTTAAAGTTGTATTAAAACTAATCTCCCATTATATATAATTAAATATGCAGATTTAATAGCAATATTTAATAACATAATTATTTATTAAGTTAAAATTTTAATTAACTTAATGATTTTAAATAAAGGAATTTATTTAATTTGTGATCTTACATGTTTTACAGTTTTTATCTATGAAGTGATGATTGCATCTTTTTCTCTCTTTCTCTCTTGCAGTCATATTTCAATGACTTGATTGGATCAAAGAATTCCAACAAGGCCATCAGGCAGGCAGAATGCCTCCAGAAAAGTTTGAGGGATCGGTAAGAACTTTTTCTTTCTTTATCTTTCTTTTTCTCTTTTTTTTTTTTCTTTTTTTAAATTAATAGAGGTAATATCACATGTCTGATAAATAATATTGTGTTGTATAAATAATATCGCCTTGTGGTCACCAATATAACAGGAGAGAGCTATAGAAGAAAGATTTATTCTCCAATTTGTATCCCCACCCTGTTATGGGGATTATTATATCCATGATATAATAACACCATATTTCACAGATGGAATGGCTGAAAGGAAAAAGAATGACAAATATGCTTTGTTCTCAGAACACTAAAACATACACAAAACTATATATACACATGTTTCATGTGGAGAATAATATATCCCATATATCTGCAGAGCAGAGTGTAAGGAGAAACAAAAAGGAAGGGTCTTACATATAATGTGGAGATACTCCTGACCTGGAGAAGCCATATTTAGGATTCCAGATTTGAATGGGATGGATTCATCTATGTCCCAGGTGAGGACATTCCACAAACAGGAAACCATGTGTCTTGGGTTTTCTTAAATTGTGGACTGTGAGCTGGAATTTCTTTCTGTATCTGGGAAAGATATATTCTTAAAGGAAGATGGTAAGCTTCTGGGGGAAGCAGATTTACCCTCAACCTGGGCCCCTTGGCCCAAGCTAAAAGAAAGCAACCTCACATGTTGGCTGCTGTAAAACAAACTGAACTTTAGTCACTGTATAGAGTGACATCACTAATCTCCACCAAAGGGTGATAATTGCCTTTTGATCCCTTCAAAATTTTTACTTTGACCATTTACTATTATACATCATAAAATTTATTCCAAATTTTCAGTGTTTGCAGTGTTACTCTGCTACCTATTTGTAAATCCTTTACCTTTCTTCAAGCCAAGTCATTTGCATGCTTCTCAGCTATCAGAAATAAGACTGCTTAAGTGGGTGACTTAATATTCAGCCAATGGCACACCCACTACTGACTTTAACAGTTCCAATTTCAAGGATGGTCACTCTGCAATCAGCCATCTTTCCTTTCTGGAACTGATGGTACTAGGTAGTGTTTGGTGTGTATGATTAATATTCAGCACTGAATTAGCTGCAGTCACAAAATAGGGGAATTCATATTTGTTGTTTTTTTTTCTTATCATTGTATCACTATACTTATTGATGTACCTGTATAAACATTTCTTTTTAAGCATTTCATTCCAAGCAAGATAGGAGTGCCACTGGTTCATAGGGGGTTACATAGAGTGAAGGTGTGAGAAAAACTGTGTATATGGGGAATGAGGAAAGGATAAAAAGTGATCATTTTTGAAGACTATCAGGGAAGCAAGTAAATGCAAGGGATTTCTACAGGCAGGTAGTGTGGAAAAGAAGCTGTTGGAATAGAAGTGGTGGTTACATTTAACTATTTCAATGGTAAAAGGGTGGGACCTAGATGCCAGTCCATTACCATGCTTAAATTTATATAGTCAGGGCACCAAGGAAAAAAAGCTCAACAGAACAGTAGCCATGGAAATATTTGAAGAAAACTACAATTGATATACTTATATTTACTTATATACATTTATACTTACTTCTCCAAGATTATTTTCTCTTTACTGATGTCCTACACCAGGTGGTGTTTTGTCTGTAATGTTTTGCTTTACTGCATTTCAGGGGTGATGTCTTTATTGTATGTAGTTCCAAGGTGATTATAAAGGCAAGAGATGAATATCCTGGGTATGATGATAAACTACATCCAGCAGCAAGGCCTCTGATTGGGAGGTTTTGAGGAGCGTGGAACCACCTTTTTAATTGCTGTTGTTCCCAGGTTCGCCCTGACCCTAGATAGTAGCACCTGTTAGGGTCCCAACTATGGGCAAATGGGGAGCCCCCAAACTAGGGTCAAACACTATGAAAATATAAAAATAGATTTTTATAGTAAAAATACCAGCAATACATTTACATAGTAAAAAAAAAAATAAAATATTACCAGCAATACATTTTTGTAAAATATATAGCTATCTTACCAACAATAGATATTTTGTTAAAAAAAAAAAAATTACCAGCAATACATTTTTCTAAAAGAAATTCCTAACACTCCCAAGTAAATTAAATTTCGTTATTATATGACCCATAAGGAGTTGATGTTTCATTAAACAAACAAGCAAGAGATGAAAAAAAACTGAGTCTGTGTAAGAGTAGAATATAGTAATATTTTGAAAAAAAATATTTAATATCCCATAATTTTTGATGGCATAGGTAAACTAGTATATATTATCATTATATTTTTTTAGTTATGATTTCCTCAAAGCCCAAGCTTACTCAGAGAAGCTGGACTCTATGAGTAAGTCTTCATCCAGTTCCAGTTCAAAAAGTGATGTATCACCAGGCAAGGATGAAAAACTGGAAGCCAGTTTACCTTCAAATGATGTTGCGGATTCAAATATACAACCATCTGCTGATAAACCAAATGGTACATCAAAAGGTAAGAAAATACGATGAAGAAGTCTTGCTTTTTTCTTTTTAAAGGAATATCTGTAGGTAGTTGAAATGTAGATATTAAATATATTTTCCATTTAACACCATAAACTTCAATCTGATATTTGATGTCTGAAAATCAGACTCTACTTGTATTTGTATGAATTTTATTCTCTTTTTATATCAAAAGATTTTTTTTTACTATTGTTCACACAATTACAAGGCCCAAGAGCCATTCAAGATAAATGGTTGCTAAATGGAATTGATGTGTGACACTTGGGAGTCCCAATTAGAAGATGCGATTTTTATCTCAATTTCAAGTGTTTCTGTTTTATGGCTAGTAAATTGACCATGGGTATTCTAAGACTGAAGGGAAAGAGGACAGTTAAGTAAAAGAAAGAAATTGGTGTCAAGTGACAACAAAGTCGGACATTGATGATTTCCGGTTACTGGTCTATATTAACAGACACAGGGGAAGTCAGTTCTGATCTGCACTTGGCTTGGGACAGTTTGTCCCTTGGGTAGTTTCAATGCTGCCCATTTGTACTGCCAGCCACAGATCATGATGTGTAAACAGGGATTTGGTCGGAAGAAAGAGTTGTTAGACTGGCATAGCAGAAGTTAATGTCACCTACCTAACAACCCAGACTGAGCATGTGAATAAAAAAACCCTAAAAATATGAGAAAAAGGGTTTGAATTCTCATTTCTCACCAGGATTTTTGTTTTCATCATCAGTTACTATGTGGGTTTTCTATCTAAAGAAGCTACTACTTCTCCAAAATCAAGGACTATCCCTGAATAATCCAATGCATGGAAAAGTAATAATAAATATTCTCACTTTTTACAAACAAGCCATTTATGATTACTCCTCTTGGCCTCTGTAATAAAGAAGCCTTAGCAAAAATTTGTCTGTCAAAAAAAATCTCTGACTTCTGTTAGTTTGTTCATCACACCCTCTAAAATAGCCATACATTGAAATTTTGGAGAGAAGTGTTAACAGGTAAGGGGTACAAAGTACAGTTGGTTTTACTAGAGTGCATAGTTCATTACTAGAAATTTTCATTTCTTTTTTTTTAAATTAAAAGTTTTATTATTTAACATACCAAATACTCCCACTATTTTAAAAACAATTTAATGATTAAAATAACAAATACTTATTTAATAAAAATGCAATATTGTTTTTTTTTTTTTTTTTTTTTTGCTTATCATTTAAGTTTCTATATGGAAGAATCCAGTTCAGAATTTGAATTGTTGTTGGCTTGTTGGTATAAACCTTACTTTTGAGATGAGCCCAAAAGAAGAAATCTAAAGGCGTCAAGTCACACGATCATGGTGGCCAATTGACTTCACTGTTTCAAGAGATGAGATGACCTGGGAACTTCTCATGGCATTTCTATTTGAATATCCATTTTCGTAATAGGCTTCAATAACTTTAACACATTGTTTGATTGTTAATCTTTCCATGGTTGAAATTGTCAAAGACTTAAGTTGTTAAATCTGAAAGAAAAAGAAGGAAAAAATCATTAGACGCTTAAACTTAATTCACGTTTAAAATCAGTCCAAATTATTGGAACACCCTTTGCATCTGCTAAGAGTTGAGGATGTACTTTGATGCACCCATTGCAATCATGAAGATGATGATTAAGCACATTCTGATTGAATGTAAAAGCCATCAGCTCAAATGTAGTTAATTGCTTACGATCACAAGACCTGTAAACCATTAGGGACATCACGTATCAGTGGTGTTTCCTGGGCTAGATAGCCTGACGGGCCCCAGGCTGATTTTGAATTTAGAGTTTTTCCTTCTCCTAGACTGGTTACCACTCAAGGCTATAGGACTGAATCTGTCCTTCTATTTATACATTACTGGGGTGGGGAGAGAAGAGTTGAATTCATACTTTTCTCAAGGGTATTAAATTGTAAGTGGATGTAAGAACCCAGCTAGAAATAGATCTAGGCTCTCCACTTCTTCAATCTGAGCTGCTATCCATTACTCCACCATGCCTCTAGTAAATACTACAATGTCACGAGTATAAAAAAAACATTGTTTAAAGATGTTGCCCCCTGGTCAGATAATAAGGTTTCTAAAAAAAAAATTAGAGATTTTTAAATTCCTTTGAAAATTGTTTATATATATGGGTATATTGTACAGAAGACAGATTCTGTTTTTTTTTTTTTTTTGTTCTGTTCACAAGTTTGTAGCTCCCCTAGCTCTAGAAAGAAATTAACGTGGTAAAGGTTAAAGTGATGCCCAGTCAGTTATATGTGGGAGATTTCTATTTATAATCACTCAGGTAATGGCCCGCTTGTCAACCTTCCTTGATCAGTCAGTCAGTAATTCGCCTTACTGATTGGTTGAACTCTCTGCCTTTGGGCGGGGAGGAACCCGAAGAAGGTTACGCCGAGGGGCGGATTTTCTTTCGGGGGGGTAAACTGGCCCTGAACCTGTTTATACGGGTTCAATGGGCATATTTTTGGCCGAGCTCACAAGCTTGGAGATCCCACGTTAAACCAGCCTTGTGCCACATGATGCCCACGTTGGGGGGGGGAGGGATGACTAAATATAGTCAACCTTCCTTGATTCTTCTGTCATAGGAGATTTATAATTATGATCACTCAGATATTGGCCCACTCGTCGACGTTTCTCAGTTTTTCTGTTACAGAAGATTTATAAATCATAATTGCTCAGGTAATGACTCTCTTATCAACGTTTCTCAAACCTTCTGTCATAGGCATGTGTTGTGTTTTTGTACCAGTCCAGAAATTGTGGGTGTGTTCTTTAGCGACAACTTCAGCAATTCCAGGCCCCACCTGCTGAAATGTGGGACATCTCTCTGTGTCTGACATTCACTCCATATTCAGGGAAGAATTTGACTTTCAGTGAACGCGCGCTTGACATATATGGAGGATTCTTTTCTGATAACTTGATGTTTTCCTTTACTTACACAAAGATGGCAGACAATGGTAATTCCCAATACCCAAATTCCATTATCTCTCCCCCCCCGCCCCACTGTAAATGAAAGTCTGGCTTGTCTCACTCGTACCAAAAATCAAAAATAATGTCAGTAAAAAAAATTTTAATGAATGTCACAGGAAGGAAAATAAATTAACCCGTCCCCAATTTTAGATGCTAATCTTTATTTTTGTAAGGATATTTTTTCTGGGTGGCTGACAAAACCTTTCTATATAAACTAGATGTTTTTCTGGTTCTCTGTCCAGAATAATGGCGTTTTATTCTCTCAGGACCAACATTTCCGATGATACATTAATGGTTTCTTATTGGCGGGAAATGGGGAAGGATTGGGAGTCTTGGTTTTGCTCTCTCTTACTGAATTCTGTCTAGTTACATTTGGGTTTGATTCTCCTTGGAACTGTTTTTGATTTCATTTTATTATTTTAAAACCTAATTTTTAATGCATTTCTTTTATTATTTATTTATTTTTTTATTTATTTTTTTTTTTTTTCAACTATTCAACCCACTTTATAGAGAATTTCAACAATTATCATCCAGTTAGTCATCTCTCCAAATCACCAACCTGCAATTTCATGCATTTAAAGGTTCAAACTGGACCAGTGCCTTGTTCCAATATAAGAAAGACTGGTTTAAACAGATTCAAATTGACAGATAAAAAAATCTATATAAAAGGAATTGTAGGTACCAAGCTAAGCCCCACCAACTATTGTGCATTTCCGGATAGAGAGTGATTTGCAACACATTTTCATGGCAAAAACGATTTGCAGCGCATTTTCATGGCAAAAACGATTTGCAGTGCACTTTCATGGCAAAAACGATTTGCAGCACAATTTCATGGTAATAATGATTTGCAATGCATTTTCATGGTAAAAATCTTTTAGATAATTGTTTTCTGTGTGACACCCACTGGTGGTTGCGGTCGCAGTCCAGTGCCAATATGTGACGTCCACTGGTCGCTATGTCAATATATGACACTGCGCTGTCAGCCCATGGTTGTGGCGCGAAGCTGTAAGGTTTCTTTCACCAGCGTTTTGGGGTTGACTCTTTGTCGCTGCCACCAGCCTGTGTCCCAATCAATCTGGTCGTTTCCTGTTTGATACCAGCTTTGTCATTCTCAGCTCGCCTCCAACGCTTGATCACCGAAGTAACTGCTTTGATCTCAAGTCTAACCTACCCACATTGTGACTTTGATCTTAGGTAGACGAAATCAATCAGGCGTCGGGCCGTAGTACAAGCTGAATCTGGGGTAAAGGTGACACTGCACAAGCATAAGTAAAAGAAAAAGAATAAAACAACTCATGAGGTTCAAATATGTTGAGAAATAACAATTAACTTTATCTATCTGTTGAATACAGGAGTGTGTTTCTCTCCCAGGCTGTTTCTATGGATTTGTTACACTTTTTGCATTTCTTAAGTTATGGTATCTTGAGTTGTTTCTAAAAACTTGCTTTTGGTAGGAAAACTAAGTCGAAAAGGACGTAGAAATCTTTCGGTCAGCTTCTGCAAGGCAACACTCTGACTCTGTAACTCCGACCATGTCTGCAACTCTCTGAAAACTCTACCGAAACTCTGCCTAGCTGCTTCGAGATTGTCATTTATATGCACACCGACCAACTCCGGTGTGGGGGCCTGTCGTGGTTTGGGTTCTTTGACAATTCTCAATTCCCAACAAGAATTCTCTTTGTCCTTAGGCCAGGAAAATTAGTTACTTCCCATTTTTGGAAGATTAATCACTTTCCACCGAGGTTCCTCCCCCGTCCGTGAGGGAAGGTCAGAGGAGAGTTATCCTCCTAAACTCTTCCTCTCTCACATTGGTATCTCATACCAATCCCCTCAATGGGTGTTAACAACTTCTCCGTCTTTCTAATACATTCACCTCCGCCTATCACCCATGCTACCAGTTAGCCAATGATCTCTCGACAGTGTGGGCATGGCTAGACTGGCCCTCTTAGAATTATTATCGAAAATTTTGTTTACAAAATCCTTTTTTTCCTTTTCCTTTGGTCAAAACATTTACAATTCCCAGATTGCCATTTAATTCCTTATCACATTCCAAATCCACTTTGCTCGGACCTCTACTGACTCATTAATCATTGTCAAAAAACCCGACATCTTGGTTCTTCGCTGGTCACCCTTCAACTGGGTGGCCGTGCCCACCTGACAATTAAATTCTTTATTTTTCTCATGTCTTAAAATTCTCTCATCACCAGATGCTCATTTCTGAGACGCTATGTCTGTCAATAATAATGATCCCCTTTTTGACTCTCTTTTTTTTTCATGTAAAAATTCATACATACACTAGATGGGTCTCTTCGTTAGATCCAAGAACCAAAATTAAATGATATCTCTGAAAGAATTAATGGCTTTTCTCTAGGGTGGTCTCAAGCTGAAATTTTTTCATGGCCGCATGTGTCAGCCGACTTTGTTTATCTGTCAGAATTCCATTTCGTTTGACGCGTCACTCCCTTATCGTGACATTAATTAATTTTACAGAATCACAGTCTCACTCCTTCTTACTGATTTTCTGTCTTTTGCGAAAAGTTTCTTCCTTTTGTAAATAAAATAAATCCTTCTTTTTTTAATGTCGCTCAGTCTATCTTTCGGTATAGCTCTTTCTCGCCTTAAGTATTTCCCATTTTTAATTTCTATGGTTAATTAGTTAGCCAATTACCATAGCTAAATAGTGTCACACTGTCATTTTTAATTTGTTAAAATTTGTAATGTATCCTTTTAAAGGTTATTAGTATTTGTAATGGCTTATAGCTTCACTTATTGTTTTTACAGTGGCACCAGCAGAACCCTACAACAGTGGCTACATCAGTGCTCTTGAACTGTATGCTTTGTTCCATGATTCACAGACCAACCTGGTTGTCATGGACACACGCTCAGCAGAAGATTATGCTGGTTCAAGATTGGTTTTTCCTGTTGTGATCAATGTGCCCTCTGAGATTATCCCTCCAGGGTTTGTCTGCTATTTCTTCTTTTTCTAAAGTGTTTTTGTTTTTCATATAAAAAAAAAAATAATTCATCTTCCTTTCTGTATAATTTGCAAAAGTAAACAAAAGAAACAGACAATTGGATTTGCTAGTCTGACATAGGCTATCTTTCATTCTTAATATTATTTATGAACTAATTCACAAGATACCCAACATTTGAAGATCTTCTTCATGTACCATGTCCCCTTAGGATGTAGGTGATCATGGCTCTCCACAACTACCTATTCCTTGTAGTTTTTAATAAGTTTTGTCTTTCTGTTATCTCTCCAAAACCTTGTTCTGCCATCCATTTACTCAAGCTCAACAAATACATTATGCGTTGTTTTTCTCTCTCTCTCTCTCTCTTGCCTTCAATAAGTCCTGTGAGTATCAGATTTTCCAAGCCTTCTTTTGTCTTTATTTAACAAACAAAAATTAGCAGTACAAAATTTCATTACAGTGATAAAGACAAATATAATTAAAAAAAAGTTAAGAAAAGGAGAAACCATGACTAGAGTAGTTGGTATGTAAATATGAGGAAACCCAGAAAGGCACAATGAAAAGAATGCAATGAGCCAAACCCGGTTATCACTCCTCACTTGCTTGAGCTCAATCAACGTAGATAAAATTTTAAAAAAATCAATCTAATGCCAAAAATAGGAATTCCCAACAAGAGCATAAATTAATTAAATCAAACTTAGTATAAAAATAAAAAAAATTGAAAAAAACAGTAGCCAGTTGCTGAAACTGCCTAACGAATGGACTGAACAATTGCAAAAGGAGTTTGTCTATGAAACTTAGGAGTTGAGGTGCCGAATACAACATCAATCAGCAAAGTTTTATTTTTGTATTATTCCTACACAAACATGCACATACATACACACACGTGTTCTGGGTATGATGTTAAACTACATCCGCATCATGGGCATGACGATAAAGTACATCCACATCCTGGGTATGATGATAAACTACATCCACGTCCTGGGCAAGACAATAAACTATATCCGCGTCCTGGGCAAGACGATAAACTATGTACAACAGCAAGGCCTCTGATAATACGTTTTTGAAAAAAATAATATTACCAGCTATACATTTTTGAGGAAAAAAAATATTAACAGAAATAGATTTTTGACAAAACAAAAATATTACCAGGAAAAAAAAAAGAAAGTTGTCAGCATTAAATGACCCATTGAGGTTGATATGCCGTAAACCAAACCAAACACACACATTTCATTAAAAGTGATAGACAAGGTACTACGATTAAGCTTTACATTTAATTTTTCTCGTGTTCGAACAAATGTTTTCTTTTCTGGACGCAGAGTGTGAGGAAAACTGCACAAATGTTCTGTAATTCCGATTGCTTTCATCTATACTTTTAGCCATTATCAATAATGATTTTATTTTTGCTTTTTAATTGGGTGTACGAGTTGTTTGTATATTTTTAGTGTTATAGGGATATTTTATTTTCTGCACACAGCACATTGTGGCCATGTTTGTAGTTAATATTATTGAGTGTTGGCTTTTAATCTTTTATTATTAAGGCTTCCATTATTTTTAATCTTTTTTTTTTGCTTGTATTTTCTACTAGTATATTTCAGATGGAGTCTGGTAAGTTTGTGTGTTTAAATGGGTTCTAATGGAGCTGTAGTTGGATAGGTGTAATGTAAGGCATCTGGATATGGGACATGTAATAATTGAAGAATCACAGGCCGAGCAGATTTCTCATACCAATACCATTAGTTTGGGTGAAAATGTTGCCATTATGGTCATAGAATGGGACTTTAGTTTTGGATGCATGTAGCAAATTTTTGAGTATAAGTGGTTTCATGGATGGTGGTGGGATATTATTACATCTCCCATGTAGAAAACATGATATTTAAACAGGTCTGTAAACCTAAAATATATGTCTGCTATGTAGATATTTTTATTTTAGTGAATAACACAAAAGAAATTGATACTCTCAAAAGAATGGACAAGGAAGACGTATGCTGAACTGTACACCTCACCTCCACCTCATCTCTACTTTGTTCGCTTATAACAGTAGGTTACAACCCAAGGATAAAATCTGGTTTACTGCTATAAATTGTTTTGTTTTTCTCTTGTGGGTGAAGGGTAATTTTTAAGCTACAAGTGTTTGACTGGAAGAAACTGAACCCTGTCAACAAACTTGGTGTCTAGTCTGAGCTGCAATGCAACAGGGCACTGGGCTCCATATTCCACTACATTTTTCTGATGCTAAGTATAAATGTCCTTTTTGTTTGCATTTTCCTTTAAACTTCCTTGTTGCTTACATGTTCTGTCCATGGTATTCTAATCATCCTTTTATAGAACCACTCTGTGGCCTTAACTTCAACTGTAGGACAGTTGTCCAGCATTCACTGCCATATAGGATGATATAACATTGCAGTTCAGTATGCTTTTCATTATTTCTCACAAAAATTTTGTTATACATTGCTTCAAATTAGATCTCTTTCTGATTCACTCTACATGTTGACTGGATGTGAATGTTATAAAAGCAAAACCAAAAACTAAAAAAAAAAGTTGTCTGCTTCATAGGGGCTTCGGGCATCACATCTGGCCACCAAAAAAATTCCCCTAAAAAAATATAGAATACAACATAAAAGAAGGCAATCACAAGTGCTGCTACCAAAGCAAAAGCATGAAAAAAAGATGAGGTTAGCAGCTATTCACATTTCACTTTTAAGAAAGCTGCTCAAATGACTGAGACAGAATTGCAGTATCAATCTCTCAGTATCACCATTCATAACCTTAGTCAATTGACCCAACAAATGCATCAACTCCAGACTCTACCAAATTTATCCTTTCTTCAAGTCACTTCCTTTGCCCACAAAGAGACATTCTGTTCACATCCTCTGTATGGCAATACAAACACTTTTATATTAAAATTCTTGTCTTCTTTTCCTTTCACTTCACTGGCGGTACTTGTTGTCTATTTTGTTCTTTTGTGCTACCATATGCATGTTTATAACAATTTTCCTGTTTCTTAAAACATTGTTTAGTGTTTAGGAAGTATAATTCTATCTAATAACAAAAATTGGACAAACCTTTTAGCCAACCCAGTATTTGTATATTGATCAAGGTAATTTTTCCAGCTTATTTAGATACGAACAAATTCTTTTTATTTTTATTTAACCATGTTTGATAATATTAATTTGTTGAAATGTTGCAGTACTACTGTGCCATACATTGAAAAGGAATTGCCGAATGAATCGAGGAAACTCTGGAAAGAACGGGCGGGAAAGGATTACATTATTCTCATGGATTGGAATTCCACCCTTGACAAATTGCAACCAGGAACTGTACTGAAGACTCTTAAAGATGCTCTGTTTAAGGTAACCAAGAATTTTAGGGTTTCTGAAGAAATCACAAGAATTCAATTTTTAATTTCACTAATAGTATGGTGTGACTGGTATTAGATTCAGATCAGGTGATTTTTATAACAGGACTGGTTGTGTATACTATATATATATATATATATATATATATTTTAAATAAAAACAGACTACTTTAAGGTTCCATGTAATAAATTATTTCACCACAGCCCTTTTAAAGGACTGCGAATCATCAGACTTTACTTCCAAACAAAAATGAAAAGAAAATTTACATATTTTTGACGGGCTGTATTAACCCATACGGATTACCTAGTTTTTTTAAACTAAATATATATATATATATATATATATCTATATATATATATATATATATATATATATATATATATATAAGGGGAAACCATAAGCGAAGTTCAGACATGGAGCCAACTGACAGGACAAAGTCAGGATTACCTGTATATATATATATATATATATAGATAGATATATATAGTGATTTTTCCAAGCATAGCTAAGATGTCGCACAAGGTTGGAAGTATGGGGCACCCTGTGAGGATTGAACTCACTACTCGGTCGTAATTGTTCTAGCGAGACAAGATTGTTAACCATTACACTGCCTCAAGGTGCCCATATCTTAGACAAAAACTTTTTCCACTTTGTCATACCTCTTTCCCTAAAATTGTTCTTGAAATATAAAACTTTATATATTGTTTTATATATGTGTGTATATATATTATATATATATATATATATATATATATATATATATATATATATATTGTCCCAAAATAATGTATACACTCTTTAAATATTAATAGTTAATGATACATTGCCATGATATGAGAACTTATATGGATGAAAATATGCCAAACAGATGGATTGGAAGAAGAGGGACAGTTGAATACCCACCTAGATCACCAGATTTGACACCCTTGGATTTCTTTTTGTGGGGGTTTCTAAAAGACAAAGTTTACAGCAGGAAACCTGAAACAGTTGCTGAAAGGAGAGTAGCAATTGAAGAAGAATGTGCTCAAATACCAGAGGAAATGATACTGGACATTTGTAGGTCTATTTCTTCAAGATATGAAAAGTGTATTGAACAGAACGGCAACCAGTTTGAGCACTTGATGTGAACTCATCATTATAGGAACATTCTGCCATTGCCCTAAGTAGCTTTTATCTTATTAGAGTTAATTTTCTATGTTTTTTTCTATATTTTACTCTCAAATTCTTTAAATGTGTATTCTTTCTCTTGTATTAATATTATTTACAAGACAAAATACATAAATTGAATAAGTTATGACAATTCAAAGAGTGTATATATTATTCTGGGACACCCTATATATATATATATATATATATTATTTCTAAAGAAGTAATGGATCTTTTATTTATTAGGCAACAGATTTTAACATTTAAACATTATCTTTAGTGGATACTCATATTTGAGTAGATCCTCCATTTATTTATTAAACAATATATTTATTTATTTTCATCTACCACCTTGAATATTCGAGAAATGTTATAAAAGAAAAGATGTGCTCTCTGACAGGATTCAAACCTGTGCCTCTATAGCAGGAGAAATTGTTGTTAGATACAACGTACTTTAGACCTACTTAGCTTTGAAATGTTTTGGCAATTGAACAAACCAAAATAATGCTTTTAAGCACAAATTTCAACAAGGATTCCTGAATATTCAGGCCAGTAGATGAAAATAAATATACTGTTTTAAAAATAAATGGAGCATCTACTCAAATGTTGAGTATACACTAAAATAATATTTAAATATATATATATATATATATATATATATATATATATATATGTGTATGAGAGAGAGACATGTTTCATTAAATAATTTAGACAAGTTTTGTCTAGTTATTTTCAATTGGCTCCTTTCATATTCACAGTCAACATTTTTGATGTCTTTATTAAAGGAAGAGAGAAAATTACTGTGTTGATACATTAATCCATCTCTATCTCTACTTAAAATTAGACCTTGTATATTACAGAAACTACTGCTAACTTGCACTACCAAAGTCCCATTCTACAATCACAAAAATAATATATATATATATATATATACACACAACAGGATGTCGTCTCTATGGTTTCACTTCTGTGTCTGACTTTTAACAATTTCTATATGTCTAATACATATATATATTCTCAATCTCTGACGAAGCCTTAATAAAGGTAAAACATTGGATTGGGTTATGTTTCCTACTTGTTCTTTATTTTATTTTATCGTCTTGTTGGATTCCTATCCATATCTGATCTACATTTGATCTTTAAGTCATATATATATATATATATATACATATAGGTATGAGTGTAGCCTAAGATAGGATCAGGCAAAAATTGTCTTGGTAGATCCCTTTAAAATGAGTGCACTGTAGCAATGACTATGCCAATTTTTTTTAGAACTTAAAAAAATTTTTTTTTTTTTATTTGTCAAAAGAAATATCAAATTAAAATCTTTAAAAAATTGATAAAAATAAACAAAAACATTTAAAATCAAATATTTTTATTGACAAATATCATAGATTATGATGACTAGATTTATTAGCAATGATACATTACAGTGGAGCATTTTCAAAAAACAAACATTACAATATCACTAGCTTAGAATATATGAAAAGAACGCGACTGTTTTGTTATTGTATAAAAAATATAAAGCTTTTTCAGCATAAAATTAAATATAACTATGTTTTTTCGATTCTCATAAATTGAGTAGAGGAAATTCTTCTCAATGCTAGGCAACAAAAATTAATCATAAAAATATTTTTATCTATAAGAAATTACTAATTAATATTCATGTTGGAAAGAAAAGGATCATTTTGACATTTACTGTACATATTTTTTAACTTTCAATAGGAATTTTGATTTTATGCTGAAAAAGCTTTATATTAACATTATATTGATTCATTGGCAGGTAGCCTCTTCATAAAACTTTCTTTCCTGAAAGTTTCTTAAAATTCTGTTGACAGGTGAGAAAGTTATTCTTACTTTGGTGAACAGGTGATATTTTTACTAAAAATCTCTATGGTGTATAGTATATTATAAGAGAAATGCATTATGGGATGCTTAGAGTTAAAATTGGTTTGGCCATCAGGAACATAAGTGTCAATATGGCATCTGCAGGTGAAAGAAATATATTTTGCTTGGGAGATTTTTTTTTTCTTATTTTAGTTTTTCTCATTTGTTTCTCTTTAGTTTGATAGTTCTGTGATTCTGCGAAAGGAGCCGCTCATCTTACAAGGAGGATATTCACAATGGATGTTATACTACCCACAGACCACCACTTGTCCACTGGACCTGAAGAAATCACTAGCAGACACAAGCAGTACAAGTCCATCTTGTAAGTAGCACATGAAGCTATAGAAAACTTTCTGTAATATTGAAAATACAGAAGGTCCTCGGGTTATGTTGGACCTGATGTATGGCATTTTGTGATTACAGCACCATCTCCCATAATATAATATGTTGCTTGCTATATGAGGAAGACAGTGTTGTTTCTTCACCGGCTGTACGCCATATTGGATTGTGCTGTGTTTTCTCATTTGTGTCATTTTTTTTTTTTTTTTTTGTCACCCTTCATTATGGCTCCCAAGCATAAGGCAAACTTGTGGGTGGTTCTATAGGTGAGTTTCGACCTACGTCGAAAATCAGGTTATGTCGCACTGTAGGAACAGATCTCTGACATAAGTCAAGGACCTTCTGTACCTCCCACATAACAGTAAGACATTAGTGGCAATGACGTCTTCCTCTAGCTAATGTCTTACCATTATGTGGAAAGTATTTATGTTGCACACTGTACATTGAAAGTGTGATCCCCAAATTTTCTGTACTGTTTATATGTTAATTTTAAGAGAAACCATCATCTGATGTGGTATGCTTTAGGCCATGGGGGGGTCAGCAACCTTTGCTATGTGTCGTCTTAGGGTCTTTAAAATCATTCAGTGTGCCAACAGCATATGTATATTTTTATACAAGTCAAGGTCAATATACCTGTTCTACAATATATTTTATATAGAAATATATATAGTATATATACTTTAGTATATATTAAAATTGAAACAGCTAAATATCTTCTTTGTATTGTAGTATTTATTGGTTTAGACTTCGTGGTATCATTTGCGGCTGCGTGCCATTGGAAATTGCATCATGTGCTACATAGGTTGCCGACCCTTGGTTTATATGGTAATTACGATACTAGGAGAGATTAATCACCCGTATGGCAAATCTATCAATATTCAATAAAAACGACGATAATAGGTTTACAAAATTGTCATTGGGGTTTATTATATGTTGTCTGGGTAGGTAGGTGATTTTTGTAGTTTAGACCACGTTTACAAAATTTTCATCGGGGTTTATTACACGTTAAGTTGTCCGGTTAAGTAGTTGATTTTTGTAGGCGAGATCAGGGGGTCAGCAAAGGGTTTTAAAATCATTCAGTGTGCCAACAGCATATGTATTTTTGTACAAGTCAAGGTCAATATACCTGTTCTACAATATATTTTATATAGTAATATATAGTATATATACTTTAGTATATATTAAAATTATTAAAACAGCTAAATATCTTGTTTGCATTGTAGTAGTTATTGGTTCGGATTTTGTGATGTTATTTACGGCTGTGTGCCATTGGAAATTATTTGGCATGCCACATAGGTTGCCGACTCCTGCTTTATATGGTAATTGCGATACTAGGACAGATCAATCACCCAGATGGCAAATCTCTCAATATTCAATAAAAATACTATCAATGATAATAGGTTTACAAAATTGTCATCGGGTTTATTACACGTTAAGTTGTCCAGATAAGTAGGTGATTTTTGTAGTCTAGATCAGGGGTCGGCAACCTTTTGCTAACTTTGTGCCGATTTAAGGTTTTAAAATCATTCAGTGTGCCAACAGCATACGTATTTTTATACAAGTCAAAGTCAATATACTTGTTATACAATATATTTTATATATTAATATATAGTATATATACTTTAGTATATATTCAAATTGAAACAGCTAAATATCTTCTTTGCATTGTAGTAGTTATTGGTTCGGACTTTGTGATGTTATTTACGGCTGTGTGCCATTGGAAATTGCTTGATGTGCCAAATAGGTTGCTGACCCCTGGTTTATAAGGTACTTGTGATACTAGGACAGATCAATCACCTGGGTGGCAAATCTATTAATATTCAATAAAAATACTATCGACGATAATAGGTTTACAAAATTGTCATCAAGTTTATTACACGTTAAGTTGACTGGATAAGTAGGTGATTTTTGTAGTCTATATAAGGGGTTGGCAACCTTTTGCCAACTATGTGCCGACTTAGGGTTTTAAAATCATTCAGTGTGCCAACAGCATACATATTTTTATACAAATCAAAGTCAATATACCTGTTCTATAATATATTTTATATAGTAATACATACAATAATATGCAAACCACATTAATAAAAAGAAACAGTTTTTAAATTTTTTTTTTTTAAAGTTTTTATTATCAATGGGAGTCCAACAAGTAATCAGTTTTGAAACAGCTAAAGATATTTGCATTGTAGTAGTTATTGGTTCAGATTTTGTGATGACATTTGCTGCTGTGTGCCATTGGAAATTGCTTAATATGACATGTGGCACGTGTGTCATAGGTTGCCGACCACAGGGCTAGAAAACCCACAACAGTTCCCCCACCCCCACTGAGATGTTAGAGCTAATCAAGAGATGAGATTGGCTGCCAATCACTGGTCATCTAGAGCAGGGGTCAGCAACCTTTTGCTATGTGTCTACTTAGGGTTTTAAAATCAGTCAGTGTGCCAACAGCATACATATTTTTATACAAGTCAAGGTAAATATACCTGTTCTACAGTATATTTTATATAGTAATATAGAGTATATATTTACAATATATTTTATATAGTAATATATAATATATATACTAGTATATATTAAAGTTGAAACGACTAAATATCTTTGTGTTTTAGTAGTTATTGGTTCGGACTTTGTGATGTCATTCGTGTCTGTGTGCCATTGGAAATTACTTGGTGTGGAATGTATAGCATGTGTGCTGTAGGGTTGCTGATCCCTGCTTTAGACCATTTGGCCATGGAGAGCATAACAGCCCAGCAAAAAAAATGTTTCTTTCAATAGGGGTACCTGAACTTTACTAGCCTGTGACACTCTCTGGCTGAGTGTTATAAAGTACAGCTGATCAGGTTAATTTAATCATAACAAGGAAAATGCAAGATTGCACTATGGCATGAAACTGAGAGTCATAATGCATTATTAGGTTGACCACGGTAACTGCTATTAAAAAAAATTATTTCACAGTTTAAACAAAAGGCTAGTTTTTATTCATTTGGTTTTAAAAATGACATCCTCCAAATGGTGGCCTCTATTTTCCATACACTGTTGGAGAGGATTTCTAAAGTTTTCCATCATCCTGAAGTTGTTTAAATATTTATTTCACTGTTGTTTAATCAAAGGACTACAGTTTTTATTCATTTGGTTTTAAAAATGACATCCTCCAAATGGTGGCCTCTATTTGCCATACACTGTTGGAGAGGATTTCTAAAGTTTTCCATCATCCTGAAGTTCAACCACTTCGAGGTGGCTTTCTTTTAAACACTGAAGTTATGGCCCTGTAATCATCAACTCATAGCAGTATCGATTTTCTATCTGGAGCAGCAGCATTTCGACATAACATGCAATGTGCACAAAAACCTCTGCGTTGCAATTACAGATTCACCAATCTTAAAAATGTTTCAACAGTAAACACATGGTCCAAGCCAAAATGGTAACTGATGGTATCTGAAAAAAAATATTAAGACATTTGCTTGATGAAGACACTGTTGCCACTTGCCTAAGTTGAATAGGACTGGCACCACACAGTTTAAAGTATTTCTGCTGCATATATATATATATATATATATATATATATATATATATATATATATATATATATATATATAGTACATAGTGCTGGTGTTGATAAAACTGTACTCAATGTAATATAACAGAGCTATTAAGTATATATTAATAAATATACATAGTATCCCACACCAATGAGTGATAATATGTATACTCTTATATATATTAGAATGGATTTTTATTAATACAACAGATTTTTTTCACTTTAAGCATTATTAGTGGATATTT
Source organism: Acanthosepion pharaonis (assembly GCA_903632075.3). NCBI lineage: Eukaryota > Metazoa > Mollusca > Cephalopoda > Sepiida > Sepiidae > Acanthosepion > Acanthosepion pharaonis. Next base: position 37,686 of record CAHIKZ030003771.1, on the reverse strand, counting down.
GTATTTGGCTACACATGACCGTCTGTCTTTTTGTCAGGTCTTCAGAGTCATGGAATTGAAATGGGAAGCAATTATGGTAGGTTCTAGCATGAGATCGCTGGAAAATGAGAATAGCAGGATAATAACAGCGTTAAACAAGGCGAAAACAAAATTTTATCGTCAAAATGTTTGTTATTATTAAGAGGAAAGAACAAAGTAATTTTTAAGTATTTTTAAAAAATGTTCTGTTTTTATTAGAGCATTCTAACTTTTGATTGAAAAACTTTGTTTCTCTTCATCAGCAGAACTACTACTAAATAACATAGATTTTTGGTGCATTTTTTTTAATGGCAGACATTAATTTTGAAAATCTTGCAAAAATAAAAAATTTTTGATGAAAAATAAATTTTTACAACAATTATTTGTTATTTCTTAAATTATTTTATTTTTTTACATTAAAGTTGTTAAATATTCTAAAATTAATGAAAATGATGTAAAGTTTAGTCAAAAGTAGATAAATATCATTACAGATTTTAAACTAAAGCTGGTTACAATCAGCAATCTGCAAATAGATAAAAATTTAATATAACATGTTTTTTTTGTGTCCATAAAATAGCTTAATTCAAATATACAGAAGACCGGAAGCATCATGAAAACAATAGTCCGTCGAAACACGTGTGGAGAAATTTTTGATGTTTTGTTTTACTCAAAACAAAAAATTTAAACTATAGCCTAAAGTGATGATCCATTCTGATACCAGTTGCATTGCATTTCTAGATCTCTGTTCTTTTTTGGCTTTGAATAAATAAAAAATGTATATGATTACGTAATTATGAGAAAAAAATTGCCTTTTCAATTAAGATTAAAAAAAATTTGAAAAAAATTAACAAAAGAGAAAAACAATTGTATAATACTTCAGATGATAAGGGTACCTAAAGTATTATTTACCTAAGGGTACCTAAAGTATTATGTACCTATCTTATGAAATTTATATGGTCTTATTTTTATATTAGCTCAGTTATGACATTTTTCCATAAATGAAATATCAAAATTAATGAGTGGAAATACAAATAATACCGTAAAATGTAATAAATGTATATTAAATAGTTGTACACTTAGACTTTTATAAGAAAATGTACCTAATTAATTTTATGTACTTTTCTTATAAAATTTTATCTCACTCCCAACAGTCTTAGTTTAAAAATTTTCCTTAAAGATAACGAGGTAAATAAGTTGGTTCAATAAAAAGCTAAATTATATCACTTCTTTCCTTCCATACGAAATCTTTTCCTTGAGTAAGCTGTCAATACTTGCTGAAAGCATCACTCATCATATAGTTGCATGTAGCCGCTGTCAAGACCTGCTGTCTCTTGTTTTTAAAATATATTTTTTCGGCACATAAAGTAAGAAATGTTTGTTTTAAAATATATTAAATAAACTTTAAATTTCTAATTTTGTTAAAATAAATTTTAAATAAAGTATAATTGATTTTTGACAAAATTTTAAACAGAAAAATTAACTTATGTTTACAAAATTAAAAAAAATGGCTGACAATCAATTTTTCTGGACTAGAAAAAAAAAAATGATTTTAAACGACAATTTTAAACATTCTATGAATGATTAAAAAATGTAAAAAAATAATCAAAAAATACTTTGATCTTTCCTCTTTATAATAACAAACATTTAGACAATAAAAAGTTATTTTTATCAACTTTAAGGCTGTTTTTATCATGCTATTCTCATTTTTCCAGCAATCCCATGCCATACCTAAATTAAGGGGTCACTGGAGTCAGTAAAACTATCGACTCTGACTCCAGTTGAATTTAAGTCTTACATTATAGAATTTTTATTGTTATTTCTTTTACTGTATATTTACTATTTTCTGTAAAGAAATTCATCTCAATTTCTTTTTTAAAGTCATTTTACTTTTTTGTAGTTTTGTATTTGCAAAACTATATAAAAAAAAAAAAAAAAAAAGCTGACATTATAGACATCCTGTGAAAGATTATATTTCAACTTCTGTTATAAAGTAGTTTTATTTTTGTTCTTATTTCTTATTTGCGCATATATATATATATATATATATATATATATATATGTAAAAAGTCTTAGATTATAGCATTTTTATTTTTATTATTTCTTCTTTATCCTTTCATAGATTTTGTCTCTAATTCTGTTAGAAAATATTGAAGACTGAATAAGTATGATATAAAAGCCATAACATCTTTATTCTTTGATATAAACCAGTTATAATGATATAGGCCTACTTAAGTTAGGAGTGTATACATAGGCTTTATGAGATTTGTTGGCCATAATCACTTGATTACATAAAGATGAGTTGAAGGTGCCAAAAATAGAGGAGTTGAAGTTGAAGGTTTTGTGTTCCGACTCCACAGCCCTGCTTTTTGTAGCCAAAGCAGTATGAGCATACAGGGCTAAGCAGTGACTCTCTACTCTGAGTGATGCAAGTTCAATTCTTACCAAAGGGCACAAATATTTCTTTCATAAGATTTATTAAATTACAGGCCGGTAGGTGAAAATAAATAAATGTATTATTTAATATATAAATGAAATGTCTACTCAAATACGAGTATCCATAAATAATAACATTTAAAGTGACAAAAATGTATATATATAAAATAAAAGACAAAAAGAAAACCTTTCTACCCAACACATTTTGTCTCCTGAGGAAATATTTTCAAGGTAAATGCGGAGATTTTATTTTGCAACATGTATTTATAAACAGAAGTAAAGTAGAGGGAAAGTATTAACACTATTTACATTATTCTGTCTGAAAAGTAACAGGACTCAAATATCCTACAAATATATACAAATACAAATATATACATTACAGCTCAAAAGTTTAAAGCTACCCTCAGAATTAGCATGGGATGAACTTGACAAAAGAGTGAAAAAACTGAAAAAGAGCTCTTAGAGTCAGAAAAAAAAGAATGGAATCAATTATCAAACTTATACTTTGACGAACTTTTGCAACGAATACCAAAAATTTGTGCTGCAGTAATCAAAGCTAAAGGAGAGTATTTTGACGAGAGCAAAATTTAATTATAAAATGCTTGTTTTCTTTTTGTCATAATAAAATTTCTCATAAAAAAAATCATGTCTCACTTTTTTGAACCATGTATAATAATTTTCTCTTATTTAAATTGTAAAACAACTATTTTCAGGCTCAGTTTAAAAACTTAATATGAGTGGCTTCAAACTTTTGAACTGTAGTGTGTGTGTGTATATATATATATATATATATATATATATATATATATATATATATAAAGTTAGAAAAAATTACACTCAACACTACCCAGGTTTCAACTTTACGGTCTCATCAGGTGGTGTTGAGTATAAATTTTTCAAATCTTTTTATATTATTATCTGCTCTACATGTTCAATTTTATGAATTGTGTATTGAGCACTTTAAAATATCCATTCATTGGTATGACTCTGGTCTGACCTAACAGTTTTATATATATATATATTTTTTTTTTTTTTGTGTGTGTATATATATATATATATATATATATATATATATATATATATATATATATATATATATATAAAATATCAGCAATCCATCAATTAATAAAAGTATGACAATAGTGAGATCTCATTGTGAGGCTTGGTCGTCTTACAGTATCAAGCAATGCTTATTCATTAATTTTTTTTTAAGTTAAGAAAGACATATTTACTTATTTTTTGTTTTCATTTTTTATAATCCTTTTGCAGTGGATTTTGACTATCCAGAACTGGATTTGGTACTGCAGTCTGTAGGTTCGAAAACTGCAGCCAATTTGGACATTCACAACAACCTGCACCTTGAAACTGATTCTACTAGTAATGGTGAGGCAGCTAAGACCAGTGGTCAGTTGCCTCCAGTGGACCGAGCTTTGAAACCAAAATTTTGGAAAGCAGGCCTAAAAGACTCTCAAACTTTGGAGACTGCTACTGGCAATTCCCAGTCCTATACTGGACAAGGGGCCAAACTTAACAACTACTATGTTTCAGGTCAAGTGGTCAGCGACATTACTGCTGGCAAGGTTAAGGATGCTGACATCTCATCAGCTCTTCAGAAACTGTCCCTACATGAGACAACAGCTGCTGCTAAGAACAATATAATGCCACAAGATGGTAAACTTCCGAAAGTGCTGAACACGCTGGATAAAGACGAGCTGTTGAGACTGTCTCAAAAGGAACAGGGCTTGATTGAAAAGCAACGTCTACAAAAAGAGGAGGAACGCCGCTACCTGGAGTTGTTGAAGGATCGGAAAATACAGGAGGATAGCCTGAAACTCATGAAGCAGCAGCACAAGAAACTTGCAGAAGAAATTGAGAATCTGAAGGAAGCGGCAAAAGCGGAGCAGGAAGAAACGTAAGTATTTTTTAAATTTTTGTACCCTACCCCCATTTATTTTTTCCGTTTTGTTAACAGTTCAGATTCAGGTTCAGTGAAACATTGGTTATGAGCCATAGAAAATTGGTAGAAGTAAACCCTCCTAGCTATGGATTAAATAAAACAGATATCTACTAAAAATAATATTTGAAGTAATAATCAGAAAGTCAGATTAAAAATAAATCCATTAATTCTTTAGAAATTTTTTGTTGTCATTTTGGATACAAAATCAGGCAGATGTTGGCTTTTGAGAAAATTGGAACCAGGGGAATGTGTATTTGTTAGAAGGTTAAATAGAAACTTTCTGCGCTGTGATCTTTTTTCTGGTCTAGTGGTCTAAAACACACGAGATCAGACAGTGGTTTCTCCTTTGAAAACCAGCTGGAGAACACATTTTTGTCATTAAGTTTTGTTGAGTGGGCAGACCAGTAATCATAATATACACTGTTTAAAAAATGGGGTGTCTATTTCAAACATGGGTATCCACTAAAAATAACATTTGAAGTTATTTATATCTGTTATCATTAGATTCCCTCAAAGCAAGTTTTGGTATGATGATAAACTACATCTGGCAGCAAGGCCTCTGATTTGGATATTGGAGGTTTTGAGGAGCTCTTAATTGCTGTTGTTTCAAAGTCCACCTTGACCTGAGGTGGTAGCACTTGTTAGGGTCCAAGTTATAGGCAAATAGTGAACCCAAGAACAAAATGCTATGAAAGTATAAAAATACATTTTTATAGTAATAATATCAGCAATACATTTAATTCCAGTTCTTTTATTATTAATAGTAGTAGTTCTCATATTCTATTTTATTATTAATAGTAGTTTTTTTCATATTCTCTAACACTCAGTAACCCCTTGCATCTTAGTGGCTTTATTGCCTTTGATCTTCAAAAATTTAAATGCAATGTCAATTGTTATCTTCTGTCATCTTAAATTCTCTTCTTTTAGTGTCTGCTTTCATTAATAAAGTTTTTCTTCTAATCTTTCACACCCAGTAACCCCCGGTGTGTTTGTTGCCTTGCCTTGGAATTAAATGTTGGACACTTTGACTTTCTTCAGGTGAGATACATTGAAATTTTGAACTGAACACTTTATTTAGTCTATGGCAATACCATACTGAGATAAGGCATGGCACGTGGAATTAAAACAATCTACCCTTGTGAACTAAATAAAAGGTTCAGTCTGAAATTCCAAGAGTACAATGGCCAAAATTTTGTGAATATGGCAATAAAGATGAGGGCAACAGTCTGAGCAATGTAAATCTTACTTATTATAAAACGCAAATTGTGTGTATGTGTGTGTGTGTGTCTGTACGTTTATATATTGGATCGGATTTCCTACATTTTTCAACCAATTTCAACAAAACTTCACAGGACTGCGTAAAATTATCTTGGCTATTCAATATGAAATTAATTAACTCAACTGAGTTATGCATATTTTAAAAACCCAGGTTGTTTGTTTGTTTGTGTGTGTTCAGAATATATGGGAACAAGTTTCCAACATTTTCAACCAATTTCAACAAAACTCCATCAATTCCCGCGGAGAAGGGTTATTTTCTTATTGTCTTGAATGATGAATTTTCATCATTTTATGGTTCAGAATGACGAAAAATTCCATTTACAAGACCAGTGTGGCGCTAAAAACCCATTCAATCTTGTCATAAAAATTGAAAAAGGTGGTGCCGCAGGGTTGAAATTGACCAATAGGTATCCCTCAAAACGTTAAAAAAAAGAAGAAATATAGTACACTTTGATCCCAACCTGAACAATAATCTTTGACAGGTTTATTTTTCAGTCTTTATGAATTTGGATTGACCTTCTAGACTGGTTGTTATCAAAACTAGTGAACCTAGCCGGTTCTGTTGTTTAACTATATACCATATATAAGTGTATTTATATATTAAAAATGATTGTATCTGCTGAATAGAATTTGAACTCGTCGTGTCGGTAACTATTAATTAGACGAGTAGATTTAAATTTTTTTTTAAGAATCTTGTTTTGGATTAGTGGATGGGATTCATTTTATCTTTATTATCCAGTCCAAAGCCTGAAATGATTGACATAGCCATTTTCTTTTCCCAAAGAAATTTTAGATTTCTGTTTTGTTTATTTTGTTTTTACTAATTTTTTCAGTTCCTGGTTTGTGGGAAGAAACAAGCCATAGTTTGAAATTTCTTAGTAGCTATTTGCTCCTACCAACACCTATTTAAGGCTTTCCTTCTGAATAACGTTGAAAACTGGTCTTGAAAGATCACCGCAGTTAGAGAAAGGAAAAAATCAGATCTGGTCAGTACCTAGATGTGTGACTGTTTGGGAATACCAGATGCTATAAGTTTGGTTGTGCGAGAATAATGGATAATAGCTCGTAATTGTTGATTGAAGGGCCGAGTTCCAATTCCAGTTGGGTTCGTTATATTCATTTACGCATTATATGTCCAAATACTCTGGAAAAAAGGAATGAACCCACCATGTCTCATCTAGCTATAGTTTAATTAGTAAGATTCTTATCACTAAATCATTATTATCTCCAGATTCTCACGATCTAAAAATATTTTCTGGCTTTAAATAACCTGCAAAGAAAGGGTCGGTAAGCCGTAAAATGCGAATGAATTAATCAATAAAAATCTATTTATTTTTGTGCTTTCTTTCTTTATTATACATGATATCCCATAATGTTAGGACACATTTTAAATGCAAATATATTGATTATAAAATGACATTATCGAAGATTTTGCAATTTATAACAGGTATTTGATATTTCTTTTGTTGACGAAGGACCAAGTTAATATGTTATGCCGAATTGTGTTTGAAATGATAGAAGGATTTCCTTCATTTTCTCTTCATGATGGTGTCCATCTCACGTATGTAATATTCAAATCTTGGATAATATGTTGAACTCTTGTATATCAATTATGTAATAAATATATTTGGTACTCTATGTCATTTTTATAATCCAAGATACTTGTATTTAAAATATGTCTCACTATTATGGAACATACTGTATATTCGCCATTATTTGCAATGATTTGTTGCCACATATTAGAAAAAAAAATCTTTGATAACTTTGGTGTAATATTCCGTAATCTGTTATTCATTAGAGAATGCTTTCTTTAATAAAGATTGTTATAGCGATGGACAACTGTAATACTCCGTTGGTACAAGGTCTGGTGAATATGGCGGGTCGGGTAGAACAGGCCAATCGAGTTCCCAAGTGTTTTATGTCTTATTCTTGCTGTATGCGGCCTTGTTATTCGCTGTGTACGCTGTGACTGCAATGCAAAAATAATGTACATTAGTTCATACTAAATTTAACTGCCACGTCTGATTAGCAGTTAAGATAATGCATTTGTCCTGCAGATTACATTTGTAGATTACAGTTGCAGATTAAAATTGGTAATCTGCAATTCCCATTGCAAATTACAACTGGTCCCCGAAAATTTAAATTATGAATCATCCTAATGGCTGAACAAGGTTAGGTACATAGATAGATGTAAATGAATGATGTGGAAATTTCTTTTTGGGCTGCAATGATGGATCTTTTGCTTGTGAAATATGCTTCAGCTACGTATACAATTTCTTTTGGAGTCCACGACATTATAAGGCTCCACCGTGAACAAAAGACATGTTAGATACATGTGGAAATAAAAAATTTTAGATTAGATGTTATCAGTTATATAATAAATATATTTGGTACTCTATGTATTTTTTAAAATCCAAGATACATTTACATTTAAAATGTGCGCCATCATTAAGTGACACACTGTATATCCGACTGTCTCATATCTATCTTTAATAAGTACACATTTATGATTTCACGATGTCCTGTGTATCTTGGCCATAATATATATATATGGGTCTTATAGAATTTTTTTTCTGCTTATATAAGTGAAACTTCGATGTCCCAACTGAAAGTAGAAGAAAACACTGGTAAGGAAGTGGGTGGAAGAAAAGTAGGGGACAGGTCGGTTATCTGCTGGCAAAAATAACAGCATATTTGTGAATTGGAACAGCGAGGAGTCGGGTGCAAGGAAATGGCATTCCGGAAAGTAGAAAGAGCTGGGGATTAACATTTGAAACAACACCTGTTACCAGTTTACACATGTCATGGTTAAATGAGAAACACTTCCGGTTTGACAGCCAAAAAGAGGACGAAGCCGAAACACTCAACACGACACAAAAATAAGAAAAAATAAAAACACAAAAATAGAACAAAAAAACCCGCCTTCACGCAGGATAATAGCCAGCTAGTTTGTCTAACGGAATATTACTGCTGTAAGATGAATTTAATCCTCATTAGGTGCCCACAAAGCTAAGTTTAATAAATACGAGAAGTAAAATGAAATTACAGAAATATTTTTAAAATGGAGACACACACATACATCCTTGCGACTCAGAACACAGTAGAATATATATATATATATATATATATATATATATATATATAGAGAGAGAGAGAAATAAATAGATAGATAATATTAGTTGTCAACATATATATATATATATATATATATATATATATATATATATATATATGAGTGAGTGCATAAAAATGCAAAAGGAATAGAAAAGAACACGTTGGGTGCATAATCCGAATTTTAGTATTTTTGTTTTTTTTATGAAGACAGTGTCCATACAGAAGTAGAGCTTTATTTTAGGCCTCTAAAATTTCGCTTGAAGATGAAACGGGACTAAATACCTCAATGCAACTTAATTTTAATAATTATTTGTATGGTTTCGGCTCTCGTTTTTTTTTCATGAGAACTGTTATGTAGAAGAAGGAATCATATTTTAAACAAAATATTATTTATATATATATATATATATATATATATATATATATATAAATCTAAGAGGACTGGTAGAATGTCCAGGAATATAATATAAAAGTTTCAAAACTATAATAATATTTATTACATTGAATCGTAATCACGATCAAAATTTAAGATGACATACAAATTCAAAAAGCTTTTTTGAATTTGTAGGTCTGATGAATTGATCGTATTTACGATTCCAATAAATAAATGATAACCATGGAATATTAGTGTTTTAATTAAATATATATATATATATATATATATATATATATATATATATTAGATGAATGAATTAAATCCGACAAATAATTTAATATACAGTATTTACATTAGTCGGACTATTGTCCTCATCTTTGTTGCCATATTTGTCACAACGTTTCGGCCGTTGTACGCTCCGGCCTTCTTCAGGTAGTTGGAATTTCGAACTGAACCCTTTATTTCGATCACTGGGGTAGACTGTTCTAGTTCCACTTGCCATGTTTGATGGATTTTATTAGTTATCTCCTGTTAATTTCCCTCTGAAAGTTCTCCACTGCCTTAACCAGGTATTGAACTCACCTTTTTTGGGTCTGTCACTACAAATTCTAACCAACGCCTTTTATCCACTGTTTCAGGTATCCACTGTGCCATGTGTCCTTGGGTATGAATTTCTAGTATTATAAACCTAATGTTTTCAGCAACATTTTTACCAGTGCTCATATTGCAATTTTGCTGTTATCATTGCATGTCTTTTACCAGAGTTCATATTGCAATTCTCCATGTTATCATTGCTTTTCTCTGGCAATCCTTATTACTGGTTCCTATATTGTATTTATCTTTATGCTTGGTCGGCTCAGGAGATTTTTCCGATAAATAGCATATGTGCTGATTCCCATGTTTACGGATTTTCCAATGGTGTTCCCTGTCAATGATCTCAACAAATGATCCCACAGAGGGTGGTGGATCTCTCATCTCTCTCCATATGGGTCAGCCACGCCTAATTTTCTAATAATCTAAATTTTGAAAAAAACAAAAACTTTTACTTTAAATGTAAAAATGGCCTGTCATCACTTTATATTCCTTTTCTTAAGTGCATGATAGGGATAATAAACTTTAATCATGTTTTTTATGAGCCCATGCCTGTTCGAGATATTAGAACATCCAGGAAGGGAAATGTTTGTTATAACCATTTCTCCATTTTGAACTGTAATGAAGGTCTTTTTAATCAAATAGTGCCAGTAGACCTCAATTCTTCCTGGTATGGCCAGGGTATGAAGGTTCATCTTAATTCATGGACCATATATTAGTTGGAGAAGAGATATAGATTCAAACCAATGCCATTTCCTCAAAGTATTCCATGTATATATTCTTATATTGTTGGTGATAATGGTAAAGGGCAAATTGTTTAACATTCATCCTGTTGAATATATGTAAAAAAATTCAAGTGTGTTGTTTGTGTACAGAATCCAACATCTCCATCAGATTATTCATTGGAATACTGGTCCATTTCTTCTAGGGAAAATTCAGGTCAATGGTCTCTGACTACTGTGATTTCTTATTCCATGAAACAGTTCACAAACTCACCACGTCCATCAAAATTTGGATGGATATGATGGGAGCAATCTTTTGATTATTTCCACACCGTACGGAATTTCGGATTGTTTAAATATCTTTCTGATGAATGATCATGTTTATAGCTACAATGAAGGCAGTTGTCAGAGGGTGTTTTCACCGATTCTTGAAGGACAGAGACAAACCTCACTTTTAGAATCTTAGGGACGAATGTATTTTTTATGTTCAACGAGATAACTGTATTATACGCTTTAGGTTTCTTTCCTTGTTCTCATTTTGATTGTAGTTTTCTGCAACCAATTTCTATTTTAGGATCCTTTTTCACTTTGCTGTAGCCATACCATTGCAATGAGGTCTTCTCAACTTTTTACAATTGATCATGTCTATCAAAATCAGTTGCATTACCTTTGTTTTTCCATCCCTGATGATTTATCTGCCTTTGTAGGGATCCATTCTAACAGAATTTTTAATGAGATTAAAAAAGGGTTCTTCTAAAATGTTTTTCCTAAGTTGATAAAAAGGCCAGAATGCATGATGGCTAAAACGCTAATTCATATGGAAAAGATACATTTTTCCCAATAATGTAAATAATGGAAAAAATGCTTAATTACTATTTTTTTTTTTAATAAAGTTCATTAAACTTATATTAAAAAAGAAAATTAAAATACTATTATGTAATTATGGGAATATAACTTTTAAATAATCCAATGATGGAATACAATTCACATATTTATGAATGGTAATGAATATTGGCATATGAGTAAAAATTTTTTTATCTTATACATGACAGTTGGAAATGAAATGATAAAATAGGGTGAAACAAGGGTCAAGAATTGAAAAGTAGTTCTGAAATGAATAGTATATAAATGTTAGTGTATTACTAATGGCTTTAATATCAAAATTTTGAAAATTTAGGGGATGGATTGTCAGATTCAGGAATGAATGCCCATATTATTATTTAGAATAGCTTAATTATACAGGGTGCAATGGATAAACTGACATCTAAATTACACAAAAATGAAAATAATGGGACATCTCATTTTAACATATTTTTGTCAAGATTAATTAAATTTCTTGAAATACTAAAGAGTAAATTTATTCAATAAAATCAACATTGGCTTTTATTTTGCCTCCAGACGACTTTGGAATTAACTATTTGCAATTTTTGTAATGGTCTCCCAAAAATGTTTGCCATAATGTTGCCATAATCTTTTTTTTACGGTTCAATCTTTTTACTTAGAAGGAAATTTATTGCAAATGCCATAAACATTTCCCTCATAGTCAATAATCAAGGTGGTCACAGTCTGGAGAGTTAGGTGGCCGCCATGTCAGTGGTGATGTGGTTGCAGAAATTGTCTGTTTTTATGACTGGGCTCTCCTGCTTTTGTGGCACTGTGCAGGTTCTTTTGTCGATATAGGGTCTTCTACTAAAAATACCCAGGGCAAAGCCCTATTAAAAATCTTTAAAATTTTTACTGATGGTCCGGCTCCATGTTGAGACTGAGGCCCTTTGAAAGATGAATGGAAAATTGGTCGATAATATTGCCATCACTAGTGATCCACTCCAAATACCTTTTAATCATCATTAGACTCATCCATCCCTTTCCGAACACTCTGCACTGTCCTGTAGGGGTCCTGTCAGGGATCAGAAATGAAGGCAAGCATTACAGAGAGAATAGAGCTATTATATGTATAATGGAAATGCATTGCTAATGATTTTACTATAGGAATGCATTGCAAATAAGGAAGAAAGGGATTGTCAGTGGTCAGGAATGAATGTAAGCATTAGTGATGAAATAGGGCTTTATATGTATGATGAAAATGCATTGCTAATGATTTTTTTTATAGGAATGCATTGCAAATGAAGAAGAAAAAGATTGTCAGTGGTCAGGAATGAATGCAAAGCATTACTGATAGAATAGGGCTATTATATGTATAATGGAAATGCATTGCTAATGATTTTACGATAGGAATGCATTGAAAATTAGGAAGAAAGGGATTGTCAGTGATCAGGAATCAATGCAAGCATTACTGATAAAATAGGGATATTATATGTATAATGGAAATGCATTGCTAATGATTTTACTATAGGAATGCATTGAAAATGAGGAAGAAAGGGATTGTCAGTGATCCGGAATCAATGCAAGCATTACTGATAAAATAGGGATATTATATGTATAATGGAAATGCATTGCTAATGATTTTACTATAGGAATGCATTGAAAATGAGGAAGAAAGGGATTGTCAGTGGTCAGGAATCAATGCAAGCATTACTGATAAAATAGGGATATATGTATAATGGAAATGCATTGCTAATGATTTTACTATAGGAATGCATTGCAAATGAGGAAGAAAGGGATTGTCAGTGATCAGGAATGAAGGCAAGCATCTTACTTATTATAAAACGCAGATTGTGTGTGTGTGTGTGTCTGTAACATTTATATATTGGATTTTCCTAATTTTTCAACCGATTTCAACAAAAACTTCACAGGACTACATAAAATTACCTTTTTCGTGGTTCTAATTCGATTTACAAAATGGGAAAAATATAATTGTGTTTGCAATAAAAATCAATTTGAAAACACGATTAAGAGACATCGTGAAAATGGAAGGGGACAATTGCATTGATTTCCTATTTTTTCAGCATTACTGATAAAACAAAACTTCACTTTTTTTTTTTTTTTTTGGCAGGTAGTGTTTCTTATTCTCTTGTACACTTTTTTTAGGAATGCATTCAGAATACTTTTTTTAAAATTCCATTTATAAGACAATTATTTATAATAAAATTCTATTCAATTGGGAGACTCATAACGTATTGAAAAACAATGTTTTTTGTTTGAGTTTGGGTTTGACCAATTCTTTTTTCTTAAAAAAATAAAAAATAATTAAGACATGTGTCCGTCAACCTTAAACAATAATCTTTGTCAATTTTATTTTTCAGTCTTTATGATGGTGGATACTTGATCTATCTCTTTATTGTTATATCCCGTTATCAACGGTCACTGTCTACTCAAGCAGTTAATGATAAAATAGGGATATTATATGTATAATGGAAATGCATTGCTAATGATTTTACTATAGGAATGCATTGAAAATGAGGAAGAAAGGGATTGTCAGTGATCCGGAATCAATGCAAGCATTACTGATAAAATAGGGATATTATATGTATAATGGAAATGCATTGCTAATGATTTTACTATAGGAATGCATTGAAAATGAGGAAGAAAGGGATTGTCAGGGGTCAGGAATGAATGCAAGCATTACTGATAGAATAGGGCTATTATACCTATATTGGAAATGCATTTTAATGATTTTAATATAGAAATGCATTGAAAATTAGAGAAAAGGATAGACATTTGTCAGGAAGGAAAAAATTTAAAATTTATTTTTGTTTTTTAAGGTCATCTTTTCTGCTAATTTAGATACATATTTTTTTTTTTTCAGCATGAAGCCAATTCAAACTTGGGTGGCAGTGCAGCAGGGGACAAACCAGCTTCCAAGAAACCTGTGGCCGTAGTAAAACCAAAAGAAGACCATACCTCAGAGGAAAGACTGCGCATTGACAAGCCAAAAGCTGAGTGGGAACGTCTAGCCAACCTTGAAAAATTGAAAGCTGAAGAAGAAGCTGCAGCAGCTGTTCAGCAGGCCCTGTTGAAAGCCAAGGAACAACGCCAGGATCAAGAAGAGTTGGCAGACAAGCAAGCTCTTGAACAAGAGGCAAAAGCTGCACAGGCCAAAAAAGAAGCCGAAGAGAAATTGCGACGTATTAATGGTAAGTAATTGGGGGGGGGGTCATTTTTCCTTTAGGAGTCAATATTCTGTGTTGGTTAGCTCAAGAAATACAAGTTGGTTATAAAATATTGCACTAGTTTTAAGTGATGATAACTAAATATGTATTAATGTATACAAAGAAAAGAATGGACTTAATCTAAATAATTCACTGAGTGAATTATTTAGATTAAATAATTCACTGAGTAGGGAGGCAAGGTGGATTAATGGATAGCATCTTAGAGGAATCGGAGAGCCAAGTTTGAATTCCAGTCGAATCCATTACATTCACTTATGTGCTAATATCCTTGGGAAAGGTATGAATCTTCTTCTTCTCCCCCCACCCCAAATCAGTAAATAGCAGGACAGACCCGGTTCTATAGCCATAGATGGCAACTGGTCTACCACAGAAAGAAATGGCAACCTAATGTAGGAAAAAATCTGCCTCGTCAGTGATGTATCAAAAGATACATGATCGCTTACATGTGTATCATGTATGGAACATAACTGACTGACATGCTAATACCGTTGGAAAAGGTATAAATCCCCTTCTCCTCCCAGCTATGGGTAAATAGCTGGATAGACCGGGTTCTACAGATGGCATCTGGTCTACTGCAGAAAAAAAATGGCAATCTATTATGGGGAAAAATTCTGCCTCGTCAGTCATATATCAAGATACATGATCGCCTAAGTGTGTATCAAATATGGCACATAACTGAATGATCTATCTACCTATCTCAACCTGTTTACAAACATCTATCTATCTATTTGTATATATGTTTCTTTTTATCTATCTCAGCATGTTTGCATCTAAGTTGATCTGTCTATATTAGTCCATCTCTCTCTCTTCTCCCTGTCTCCCTCATCATGCTTAAATATGATGGAGTAATGTATAAACTGCTTGGATTGAGGAATCGGAGAGCTGAGTTCAAATTCCAGTTGAACACATTACATTCACTTATGTGTCTATACCATTGGGAAAGGTATGAATCCTCTTCTTTTCCCTCCCAGTTATGGGTAAATAGCAGGACAGACCAGGTTCTATAGCCTTGGATGGCAAATGGTCTACTGCAGAAAGAAATGGCAACCTACTGTGGGAAATAAATGAACCTTGTCAGTCATGTAACAAATGACACAGGATTGCCTAAGCATGTATCACATATGGCACATAACTGACTGAATTCACTGAGTGTTATTAAAAACGAATTCCACATTCAACTTAAAGCTTTTAATAATTCCTATACTTCATTATCCTATAACCTATAGGTCCTGAACTTAGAATACTGCATCACCTGCAGAGGGGTAAAATCTTTTTAAAAAGGAACAACCTCTGGGAGATACTTTTTAATCAATTGCATGTGGGCATACCATTTTAACTCATATAAATTGAATTTGTGCCTACCTTTTTGACTTTCATGCAAACTGGTTCTGTGCTTACCTTAACTAGTGCAGACCAGACTTCTGCCTACCTTTTTTGCCTCAAGTATAAACAGACCTATGCCTACCTTTTTTTTCTCTTAAGCATAAACCAGACATTTGCTTAGGTTTTTTGCCTCAAGTATAAACTATACTTATGCTTATCATTTTCTCCGATTGTTTTTCTCAAGCTTTCTTACCTACCACTTTTACTCATTCATGCTGCCTTTCCTCTTCCTTTCTTTTCCCAAATCTGTTGTGGTAATGAACAGATAGACAGTTGATGGCTATATAAATATTTATATATTAATTATATAATGTCAAGTTGCATATATGATTTGATTATATTGGTGAAAGTTTTGTGCAAGGTCTCTAAATGACTCTCTGCAAGTTTTGAATTCAGAGTTATCCTTCTCCTAGACCAGTTGCCATCCAAGGCTATGGAACCAAGTCTGTCCTGCTATTTACCCATAGCTGGGGAAGAAGAGAATTCGTACAGGATTGTGCAGGTTGTCGGTTCCTAGGAACTGAGGTACCTGATGTCGTAAAAGGGTCCCCGTCAATCAACAATGGGAGAGTCCATGATATATGTATCAATCATTTCACCCCAAACAAGACAATAATGTCACTAAGACTCAGGGGTTACTGGGAGTGAAAGAGAACTAGAAGATTTTAGTGAAGAGAAAGGACAATAAAAGAACACTATTCAGGAAGACAGAAAACAATGATTGATATTGCATCTAAATTTTTGAAGATTGTACATGGCAAGGAAGCAAGAAACCGGAAGAGAATTCTACAGGAAAGAAGTCTGAGAAAAGAAACTACTAGAATATAATTTATGGTCTCGTCGAGCTAATTCAACAGTAAAACAATGAGCCCTAGTTGCAAATCTAGTAGTGTGTTTAAATTCCTGTGGTCACGGTACCAAAGAGGAAAGCTCATTCTGAAGACATAAAAAACATTTATAGAAAAGACAGAGGGAAGCCATGTCACGGCACTGGGAAAGTGACTGATGTAGAGTTGCCAGGTTGGCACCAATAACATCACAGACCCTTCATTGGATTTTGTCGAGAATCTTGAGATATGTAATAATATCTTCAGACCAGATATGGCAGCAATATTACTATTCAATGCATGATGAATGGTAGATTTATAAATGTGCAAGGTAGATTCTGGTTAGAAAAATTGTCTGGCATTACACAATGAACCAACTTTCCTAGCAGTAATTGATTCAATATAATCACTCCACTTCATGTTAATGGAAATGTGAGCCCAGGAATGCACAAAGTATTGCTCTCTTGGAGGTTAGCATCAGCCATGGAAGACAAAAAAGGTTCTCTCTGGTGATTAAAAAAATAGCAGTTTTGTTTTGGAGGCATTAAAATTTACAAGCCATTCCTTGCCCTAGTTAACAACTGATTGTAAGTTATTCTCGAGAGCAGTTGCCAGTTTTATTTTGTCAAACCTGTCTGACTTACTCCTGAGACAGAAATAAATAGTTGTGTCATCGGCAAGAAGTAAAGATTAGAAACAACGTAGTTTCAAGAGCCATGGGAAAAAACCCTAATTAATGTGAAATGTCCTGGGTAAGACGTTTAACTATATCTGTGTTCTGGGTAAGATGATAAACTACATCCAGCAGCAAAGCCTCTGATCAGGAGGTTTTGAGGAACGTGGAACCACCTCTTAATTGCTGGTGTTTCCAGGTCCACCCTGAGCTGGGTGGTAGCACCTGTTAGGGCCCCAGCTATGGGCAAATAGTTAACTATTACCAGCAATACTTTTTTGAAAAAAATTATTACCAGCAATACAATTTTGAAGGAAAAATATTATGAGAAACAGATTTTTGATGAAACAAAAGATTACCAGCAATAACAAATGTTGTTGGCATTAAATAACCCATTGAGGTTGATATGTTGTAAAACAAAATAAACCAAACCAATCTAAAGAAAAAAAAAACAAAAAAAACAACTAGAAGCATACCTGTTTGGTACAACCTTCATTACATGATTTATTAAGAATGATTGGATTAAGCAAAACTTTCATTTAAAGACAATATAACTCTTGAGCTTTTGGAGAAGGTCAGAATGTAAAACCCTGTCAAACACCTTTGAGATATCTAAAGCCTCGCTCTTCTAAGCCTAATAGAAAATTCACTAATAACTTTTAACACATCGATAGTAGACCTAGAGTAATAAAAGCCATGTTGTTTATCTGAAAGAAGGGTGGGTGAAGTGAAATGCTTAACCAATTCAGAGTTGATTAGAGCCTCTAGTATGTTGCCAAAAAGAGGCAAATGACAAATAGGGTGATAATTCGAGGGATCAGAAGGTTTACCAGAGTTCTTAAAGACAGGAACTACAGAATAGGATTTCCAAAAAACTTGGAAGCAAGAAACAAAGCATTTATTGTAGTGTTTGGAGAGAACAGGAGTACATTCCTGAGCACAAATGCAGGGATACCGTCAAGTCTGCAAGCCTGGTGGGCATCCAGTTTGGAGATGATAGTAGAAATCATGGATGGAATTATATGCATATCACTCAGTAGAGATTCTATTTTGGTGGTGGGGGGGAAATGAAGCAAAGATTCTCCTGAAGTATTAAGAGTGAAGTTGGAAGAGAATTTATGAGTCACGCATTCTGCTTTAAAGGCCTTTTTGAAAGTTG
The DNA here is from genome assembly GCA_903632075.3 of Acanthosepion pharaonis. Classification (NCBI taxonomy): domain Eukaryota; kingdom Metazoa; phylum Mollusca; class Cephalopoda; order Sepiida; family Sepiidae; genus Acanthosepion; species Acanthosepion pharaonis. The sequence continues at coordinate 19,085 of CAHIKZ030003771.1, read as the reverse complement.
ACACAAATTATTCAGATTTTTTTCCTTTTAAGCCTGAAGGGTTTTAATTATTATACTCACTTGTGTCCATGAAAAGGCATGAATCCACCTCTTCCTGAAGCTATACATTATATAGTAGAGCAGACTGGATTTTCTTGTTTTGGGTAGGAACCAGTCTAGGAGAAAGAAAACTCTGAATTCACCCACTTGCCTTGTGATGTATCTTTGGTAGAAAGGAAGGCTAAGGTATATATCCGACATAAATCTGCAGTTGGGCTTCTAAAACAATTGAATGATGTACTATGTCATCTTCTGGCAACACCTGAAATTGCACTGGTACCAAACTATTGTTTTACCCTACATTATTTTCATTTACATTCAAATTGAACTGGAAATTGCTTTATTCTTAACCTTTAGCCTTCTGCATTATTAATATTACTTCCCTTTCCACTGCATTCTTTTTCAAGGCTTCTCAATTACAGTAACCTTATTGTTAATTTCACTCAAAGTAATTTTCTGTTGTCATAGCAGGATATGACAACACAACTATGAAATTCAAATACACTATTGTTCAGTGTTTAGTCACCTTTAGTGGCAGAATAATCTTTTACTGCAAATGAAGTCATGTACAGAGTCATAAAGTTTAAAGTTAGAATATTTTTGCAGTATTTTGTATTAATAGAACTCTCACAGTGATGTGCCGTTTTTGTTGTTTTACAGCAGTAAATCTACAAACAAATTGAATCATTATAATATAGATATTCAGATCATTGACTATACCAATTTTCCACAGAGAATCGTCCCCTGGCCAATAGCCTAGTGTATTTGGTGACATAGATACTGTGTGTTCAATCTCTGGGCTGGGCAGTGTGTACTTGAACTCAGTACAAATGGGGTGAGCAATAACTGAGCAGTACTAAAAATAAGAACTAGATCAGACAAGATATCCATATAGATGGGCAGTGAAATGAGAACAATCTATCTCCTTAGATTAAATAGAGGGTTCAGTCTGGAATTCCCCGTAGACTAACCAGTTCAATATACACCTGATGAAATCCCCGTGAGTTAACTAAATTGACCCGTACCTGATGAATTCCTTGTAGGTTAACTAGATTGATATCCACCTTATGTATGTTGAAACATGATAACAACAATAACAAAAATGAGGACAAGAGTTATGTAAATAGTGTAAATAATAATCATCCCAGAAATTCAGACTGGGAATTCTGGAAATTCAGACTGGGAATTCTGGAAATTCAGACTGGGAATTGTAGTTTGAATATGTAAGTTATTATTTCTCTTATCCTCTCATCTGTCAATGAAGAGAGTTTTGCAATTGTTATATAATAGAGGTGGCCAAACTTGCTTAATCTAAGAGCAACACATGATAAACTTCAGATGATTAAGAGCCAAAAAACATGAACAAAATTTACATTGTTTTTTGTTACATAGACATTTTGTTACAATATTTTTATACAGATATTAAGAAATGCATATATGCTATAATATTTATTCATGTCTGCAGTTTTTTAAACTGTTAATTTGTATTGGTTTCAGTAAGCGTAAAGTACACATATACTGAGTGTGTGGGTAAATTGTTGCCATTTTATATTTTTAATTTCACACTTGCATGGTGTTTGTTTTTGAATTTGTCGACTGCACAGTATAGTAGGGTCAGTTGGGCACCGTCTGTCAGAAAAAAAAAAAGCACTATGACAATTCACTCTGCTAGAAATTTGGAAATGGAATGCTGTACTGCTTGGCATTTGCACCGAAACATTTCAGAGTGTTTGGGTATCAATCTGAGGACAGTGCGGAGGAATCAGAAGGAGTTGGAGGAGTCTAATGATGATTATGAAGGTACGGCAACTTGGAAAACTCACTCTGATTGTTCTAATAAGAAAAAACTTCCGAATTTGTTGGTGAGGGCCTCAGATTCAACATCAGCCTACATCAAGTTCCTTGAGGAGGTAATGCTGCTCTGGGTGAAGAGGGTGGCTGCTAGAAGATGTTATGTCTGGCAACAGGACTCTTCACCATGCCACAAACAGGAGAACCCAGTTATAACTGTCAAATAATTTCTGTGACCACATCATCAGCATCATCCACTTGACTTTTATAATCATAGGGGGGATCCAAATGCAGAAGTTTTATTGAATCTCCTCCACAATAGTTTATCAACGGCAGCCATCAGCAATTCTGGTATAGTCATACCTGTCCATTGTTTGTCATTGTCCAAACAGTTTTTATGTTGATGTCTTCTCCTACGTCCACCTTCAATGGTGTCTTGCATGATGATCTTTCACAGGCTCTTGTGCCTTGTAATGTTTCCAAACCAAGGCATAACAGAGAGAAGGATCCAAGTATTTGAGGACAAATGCAGGAATAAACTCCTTGGCATCTTCTATTGGGAACATAAACCCAATGAGTTTGTACAGAAAAAGGTTGAATGTTTTGTGGGCTACCAGGAACTTCTTACCACTGTCAAATGGTGACCACATCACCCCTTACATATGACCACTTAGTTCCCCAGACTGCAACCCTCTTGATTATTATGTGTGGGTTGCAGTTGAAGGAGAGATAAAAAAAACTCCTTCTAACAGCAAAAATGAACTGAAGGCAAGGATTATAATAACATTCACCATCTTAAACCATCCACAAGAGTTGCAGGAGATTCCGAAGTCATCTGGAAGCCGTAGTTAAAGCCAATGGTGATTTTATTGAATAAATTTACTCTGTAGTATTTCATGATATTTTTGTGTAATTTTGATAAATATATCTGTTAAAATGAGATTTTTGCACAATTTGGATGACAATTTATCCATCGCACGCTGTATATACCAGATGTTTTCAAAACCTTGATTGATGATTGTTTTACCTATAGTGAGCATATTTAATACAGTAATGAACTATGGGAACTTCTAAGAAAAATGTGTGAATTTGCATTTCAGTAACATAAAATTATATATGTATATATGATGTGAATGCAGTCCTGTTACACATGACTGCAGTTTTCTGACATTCCTATGTAACCCTTGCTAACTGGAAATTTCTTTAATCTCTCTCTCTTCCATCATTCCTTCCCTCGGAACTAACGAACAATTCCTCACTCAGATCTATTAAAATTAGGATTTGAATTCTTAAATATTTTTTCTAACCATTAACATTAAACTTTCATTTTAATCCAATGGGGTCTCTATTCATACCCAGTAAATAATTATAAAGCTTGAAATTTTATTTGCTTTTTATATTAACTGTGATGAAAAAAGGAGCTTAGCTAACATATTTCCACAAGCTGCATATTAAAGGTGAAAGAGCCACCTCTGTTATATAACTACTTTTTCCAATCTTTTTTTCCTACCAGATTCAATGAATAAACCAAAATTAATTCCATCGCCCACCTTACCTGCTGGCTGGGAGAAGCGTCTAGATCCAAAGACAAACCGATATTTCTACATCAATCACATTACTGGTACCACAACATGGAACCCTCCACAATTACCAGTGTCTGTGCTTGGGACGCCAGGTAAGTGTATAATATTTGTTGTGAGTTTGTACCACCAAATCTGATTAGACAATTGATAAACAATTTTTTGTTTATTTTTTTCAACATTTTTTACCAGTTTCCAATGAAAATTTCTGTTATATCTCTCATTGCCAAAAATCTTTTATATCCCAGGTTATTGGGATGAACAAAATGAATGAAAATAAAAGACAGGTATTTTAACACATAATAAAATAACTTTTATTCATTTAATGCCTGAGAACAGTAAGGTTTAGTTTGGATTTAGACCACAAATGACATGTGAGTCAGCTTGTCATTCATGTTGAATTCAGAAGTTCTCACTCCAACTAGCAGACAAGGGAGGTAATTCAGTTGTATACTGAGTTATTGTCTTTTATAGGGAGAGAAATTTTCTTCGCTCTTGATTTAAATTGTTTACAACCTTTGTAAAAAATAAAAAACAACCATAAAAACCAAAATTGGAGGAAAAAGCTTTATAACATTTCCAAAGTATGAATAAGGAATGTAGAATACTGGTTTGTAAATTATGGTTTAGATGAATTAATCTAACACCTACTTTTAGTCCACCCTGTCTACTTAATTTTAAAGAAATCTTTTTGTTAAAACAATCATAAAACATTTCCAAAATAAGAATAAGGGATGTAGAATACTGGTTTGGAAATTATGGTTTGGATAAATTAGATTTAAAACCTACTTTTGCCCCCTCCCCCTGTATACTTAATTTTAAAGAAATCTTTTTGTTTTAAAAAAAAAGAAGCTGTTTTACAAGATCAGCGAAGTCCAAATAAATCTGTAAAATGTCAGTGATTGTTTTGATAATGAATTGATATTATAAACATGACCCCTTTCTAAAATGATAAAAATACTTTTTGATTCTGACAAATGATGCAACTTGAGGAAAGTTTAATGAATACAAAAATTATTTCCCTAATTTTTATAAGTTAACTAGTCTACTTAAGTAGTGTCGCAGAAACTTTATTAACAACATGTTTGTTGATAATATTTTAATTTCTTTCTTGTCTCAGCCTCCCAGAAATCTGTGTACAAAATGAAGTTAAAAGATGACAGTTCGTCTTCAAGCAGTGGATTGAAACGGTCACATTCTTCACCTAACATCGCCCAACTTGTTGAGAATGAAGGTAAAGAAAAGCTGAAACCTCAGGTTGATCGTTCCACAAAACCCATATCCAGGTAAGAAACCCTTGACTCATACCTGTGAATTATTCTGTTCTGTTTATTTGATACATTTGGGGTGGGTCATGTTAGATAAAGTTTGTGGAACATTTTGGTTTTTATTTAAATAGGCAATGGGTTAATTAGTGGAACTTGTATCAGTAAAAATCATTATCTCCAAAAAATTCTTATAATTTAAACATATTTTTTGGCTTCATAATAACCTGTAAAAGGTTGATAAGTCATAAAAAAACGGATCACTGAAAATCCCACCACAGATTCTAAAGATCACGAAAGATCAACTTTGTCAATTTTACATGCACAGAACTTATAGGAAAATTTTTGTTTGACTAACTTTTTATGGACATTGGTAAGTTGGTTGATTTGTTTTTATCTTTCCCAGGTTGGATGGTGCAAGGCAAGCGCTTCATAGTAAACCAAATCCTAGTCAAGTTAGAGTTCGAAACTTAAATCCTGTTTTTGGAACTGTGGTAAGTTTTGAATCTTTGTTGCTTTCGTCAATTTAGCTTTGCAAGAGGATAATCTTGACTTAGTGTTCATTCACAAAAATAAAATAATCTATTTTGAATTTTGGTTTTGTATTAGCATAAGAACATTTTTTTTTTAATTTCATAGAAAATGAATTGCTTCAGTAAAAATTCAATTGCAAAAAAAATATCTCTTTTGATACATATACATGAATATAAGTATATGTAGTAATAAAAAATCAACACCTGTCCAAGTACGACCACTTCCATGACTTGAGTGTTGATTTCCTTGCCAGTGATGACGTCTCTGGTAACTCATTAGTCCAGATTTTGCAAGCAAGCAAGCTTATCTCTTACTTCTTTGATATCATGATGCTGTTACTTCTAATGCCAACTAGGTATTGCTGACTTGCACACTTTGTTGCATAGATTGCAAGTGAAATCAAACTGGACATCATAATGATAAATTGTGTTGTCACGATGGTTAATCAAGTCAACATCCTCATCTGTTCTGCACAGGTGAGAGTCACTTTAGTATCTTTTCATGGGAGGAGGCTTTCTTTCAACATGTAGTTATTTTGCATTTTGTGTTTGTATAGCACAAGAACATTTTTTTTAAATTTCATAGGAACCGAATTTCAATAAAAATTCAATTGCAAAGAAACATCTCTATTAATTAAAAGAAAGAAAAAAAACTTGTAATTCCAATGAATGATTTATTTTTTTACGGAAATATTTCGACTAGCACTTAATTAATTTGAGTAAAACTAGTACAAAGAAGTTTGAAATGCTTAAGAATTTAAATCAAGGAAAACAAACGGAGTTGATGACGTTTACAACATAATAGCAAGTTGAGGTGTAAAAAAAAAAAAAATTTCAAATTTCTGTGTACTGTTTTACTCAAGTTAAGGAGTGACCAAGATTGGCAACTGCTAGCTGAAATATTTCTGTAAAAAAAATAAATCATTTGCTGTTTTAATTATGCAACTACCAATGGAGATAAGCATCTTAACTTTAACATCTCTATTGTTACATGTACATAGGTTTATGTCATAGTAGTAGTAGGGGAAAGACAACTCATGTCTGAGTATGACCACTTTCATGATTTTACTCTTCATTTCCTTGTCACTGATGACATCTCTGGTGACTCATTAGTCCAGTGCAGTGTTTCTCAATGGGTATTCTCTAGAACCCTAGGGTTTTGCAAGAAATATTGATAAATAGGCTAATTTTTGAGTAATTTTTGTTTAATATCGTTGTGTTGTCAAAACAACCCTTTGTTGCCATTCTTGTGATGTCAACGTATACTTGTTTGATACTTCGTCAATGCCAACATAGTAGAGACTTTGTAATCGTAGATGCCAATAATAATACGCCATTGAGAAATACTTGTATCAAATGTCTTAGAATAATACTCGTACTAATGGTACCTCGTATAGTGAGAAAAGAATAGCGGTCCGAATAGATTGAGGAGAAATAGTGAATACATCTTAGACGTCTGTCTATATTTCTGAGATAAGGTATTATGTACACTATTTACATTATTTGGACTATTGTCCTCATCTTTGTCGCCATATTTATTACAATGTTTCGGCTGTTTTACGCTCCAGCCTTCTTCAGGTGGTTGGAATGTCGAACTGAACCCTTTGTTTCGCTCACTGCCATGTTTAATAAAGGAGAACATGACTAAAGACTGTGTGTATCTTATCCCGTGCAGCTGTGGAAAGAAATATAAAGGGGAGACAGGCTGCCCCTTTAAGGTAAGGCTTCAAGAACACCAGAAAGCTGTAACACGAGGGGAAATGGAAAAATCTGGCGTGGCTGACCACATATGGAGAGAAAAGGGAGATCACCACCCTCTGTGGGATCAGGTTGAGATCAGTGACAAAGAACACCATTGGAAAATTCGTAAACTTAAGGAATCAGCACATATGCTAAGCCACAATAATCTCCTGAGCCGACCAAGCATAGAAATGAATACAATATGGGAACCAGTAATAAAGGAGTACCAGAGAAAAGCGATAATAACAACAAAAATTGCAAAATGAGCTCTGGTAAAAAACTGATTGCTGAGACATTAGGTTTATAATACCCAGAAATTCATATACAGATGTCCTCAAGGACACATGGCACAGTGGATAAAGGCATTGGTTAGATCCAGTGACAGGACCCAAAGAGTGTGAGTTCATTACCCAGTTAAGGCAGTGGAGAACTTGGAGAGGGCAATTAACAGGAGATAACTGATAACTGACATCCATTAAACATGGCACGTAGAACTAGAACAGTCTACCCCAGTGAGCGAAATAAAGGGTTCAGTTCAACATTCCAAACACCTGAAGAAAGCCGAAACGTAATAAATATGGCGACAAAGATGAGTCCGAATAATGTAAATAGTGTATCTTAGACGTCATGTGATTTTCTCTATATATACGTTTCGGCTATGGTCACATGATCTACCTAGTTTAATGGGATTGCATATGTTTTGGCGATCTACGTTCAAACACAAATGTCAGTAGTAACACTTTATTCATGTATAACAAATTTTATCTTTGTAATTTTACTATACACGTCTGAAATGATGATAAAAAACAATTTTCATTACTAGAACTTATGGCTTGTCACATTTAGCAAAAGATGAATAAATCTATGGTGGTGTGTTAATTTAACATCTGTGTTGTATTTTGGTAACTCTAATAAAGGATAGGTAATATTGGATGTGCAGATGGTGTCATGGTTAGTGGTTTGGAATTTGAGTTCAAATTTCAGTCAACTCCATCATATATACTTTCACGCAAATAGCCTCGGGGAAGATATGAATCTATCTCTTTTTCCCTGCTATGGGTTAAATAGCAGAGAAACTTGGCTTTCTTGGCATATTTGATAACCATTCTAGGAGAATGACAACTCTGATGTAAAAAATCATATGTAACCCTGGCATAGCACGTACTATGCAACCATTGACAAGATCAGAGTTCACACTGACTAATCTTGAGTGCAGTCAACTTATGACTATGTTGATGTTTGTATTTTTGTTTTTTTGTATTACATAAGAAATATATAAAACAGGTTCAATCTAATGCTTGATCTTAAGTGTATTCAGTATAAAATGTTGCTAGTATTGTGGTACCATAATTGGGATGGAAGAGGAAGGTGTAAAATTTTATCTTGAACTAAAGTATTTCTGTTTTGTAGCCAGCAGATAACGTCTTTGAAGTTAGGTCTTCTAAGTGTCACCCACTTGACTGAAAGTGAACAGAAGAGTAAATTAAAAGAATGAAAGCTTTTGAGGTTAAGCGACAATAAAACGGACATTGATGGTTTCAGCTGCTGCTGTATATTAAAAGTCATAGTTGGAATTGAAGGAATCAGTTCAGGTCTGCCTTTGTTGGTGGGGGAACACAAGATATCCCTCAGGTAGTTTCAATGCCACCTGTTTGTGTTTCCAACCATGCATCATAATATTGACATGAGCATAGTGTTTGTAAGTGCAAAAGTTGAAGGGAAGAGCTGATCTATTAGTCTGACATAGTAGAAGTTACCTCAAGTGTCACCTACCTACTTATCCAGACAGAGCAAGCGAAGCCCTGAAATCCTCATTTCACACTGAGGTTTGTTTTAATCTTTCATCCATTTGTGAATGTGCAGTGGGCCTTTTCCCAGTTTTTGATGCACATCAATGCAAACAAGAAAGAAGACAAAATGTTATATAATTCAGTTGACCGTTTAGTGGAAAGGTGGGTCATAATCCTGTTGTATGTCTATAGAATAAGCAAAATTAAGCATTAATACTGTACAGCAAGCAGCATTGATTTAAGTTTTCTCTTGTAATTTGCCTCTTTTTTTTTTTTTTTTGAAAATAAGAGAAATTCTTCCATTGTTATGGTTGGGACTGGATGTGATTGAAATGTAAGTTATGTCAATTTCAAAACACAAACATTTTTTTCTACATCTACAGGTTGTGATGGATAAATTGTTGGCTAAAATTACACAAAAATGCAAATAACACTGACATCTCATTTTAACAGATATATTTACCAAAATTACTTGAAATACTAAAGAGTAAATTTATTCAATAAAATCACCATTGACATCAACCACAGCCTCAGATGACTTTGGAATCTCCTGTAATGTCGGTGTTCTTGTTTAATTTGGTAAATGCTGCCATAATCTTTGCCTTCAGTTCATGATAATCAAGGGGGTTGCAGTCTGGGGAGTTAAGTGGCCAGATGTAAGGTTTGATGTTGTTACAGAAATTGTCTGACAGCCATGACTTGGTTCTCCTGCTTGTGTGGCATGGTGTAGAGTCCTGTTGCCAGACATAGGGTCTTCCAGCAGCCACCCTCTTGAGCAATGGCAGCACTACGTCCTCAAGGGATTTGATGTAGGCCTCTATGTTGAGTCTGAAGCCCTGAGGGAAGATGAATGGAGGCATAATGTTGCCATCCCTAGTGATCTCTCTAAACACCTTCGTAATCACTATGAGACTCATCCAACTGTTTCCGATTCCTCTGCACTGATTTGTACCCAAGCACTCTGAAATGTTTGTATTGGAGCTAGGTACCATAGAGGAAAGTTCATCAGAACACTTGCCATAAAAGGCTACATTATGGTGGTGGGAAAGTGAGTGAAACTAAGATGTCATGTCAGGACCAATAATATTGCAGATTCTTCCTTAGATTTTATGAAAACTGTCTAAGTGCATAGCAAGTGCACCAGACCAGTTGTAGCAGCAATATTCAAAGCATGGATGAATGGTAGACCTATAAATGTGCAAGATAAATTCTAGTGAGAAAAATTGTCTCATATGACACAGTGAACCAACTTTCTTAGCTGCAAGACTTACCAATTGATTCAATATAATCTTTCCACTTCATATCAGTGGAAAATGTTAGCCAGAGAAGGTGCAATGAGTTGCTCTCCTGAAGGTTAGCATCAGCCATACTGATGGAAGGCAAAATTTAAATTATTCTGCACGCACAGCACCAATATAAACCCTTGTTACAAATACACAATACTGAAGTGTCAAAAAACTTTTTAAATTTTCTTTTTTGCTAGCATCAAGGCCTGACTGGACTGCGTAATATTGGTAACACTTGTTACATGAACTCTATCATCCAGTGCTTGAGCAACACTTTTGCCTTGGTAAAGTACTTTCTGAATGACTCTTATTTATGTGATGTGAACAGGTGAGTTTTCTGGGGGTTTTTTTTTTTTTTTTTTTTTTGGTGTTTTTTTTTTTTGGTGGATGTTGGTGGGGAGAATAATCTTTACTGGAATTAATTTATTTTATTCAGTTATTTGTCTGAGAAGTTCTTTTGCAAGTTTAAAAGAATTACATTCTGAGATGGTCAGCGGGGTATTATTTAGTCAGCATTCAAAGTAGGAATGAGAACATGATCTTTGCGGAAATATTTACAGGCTGTAAAATATTTAGGAATATCTTTTATTTACATTCAGATTATTATCTCCAGCTTTGTTGTTGTTATCCTAAACGTTTGCCATTATTATCCACGTCCTTCATCAGGTGTATATCGCTCCAGATAACCTACAAGGCATTCAGACAGAAAGTAGAAATATTTGTGGGGGGAAAAAAGCATTGGGTTTAGGGCTTTGTTGTGTTTAAATAGCAGAGTAGATTTTCATGAAATGTGGATGATAAATTTTGTTTATGGCCTTTTTAGGGAAGCACAACTTGTAGAAATATAGCTTATGAAATATAGTATCTTGGAAAATATTAATGATAATATATCCTTTTAGGAAATGTTTTATAAAAATAGCATTTCATATGGCCATTTATGAGATAGATATATATAATGCTCTAACTGATATTGAGCACTTTATCCCATAAATATTGCACACCTTAAAACTATATTTCTTCATTTATATATATATATATATATATATATATATATATATATATATATATATATATATATATATAATGTTCACCTTGTACAAGGCTCAAGAGCCACTCTAGGTAGAGGGTTACAGAGTAAGAAGTACAATTTATAGGGATATGTGGGAAAGATAACAGTTGACCCTAGATTTGAAGAAGTTAAGAGATTGTGTTGATCAGGGAAGGATCCTCTTGGAAGTTGGTTCCACAAAGCAGCGATCCGTCGGAAGAAAGCTGCTTGAGTGGAACTTAAATCTTCTTGGAATATGAAGAGTGGTTCACTGCAATAAGTATGGCATGACAGGTCTTAGCCATGATGGTTAGAACTGGTGGAACTAAGGAATGGAGTTCATCTGAAGACTTTCCATGGAAATGATGCATGTATGATTTTTAGAAATAGAAATGTATCCATTTAAGATTTGTCTTACAGAATTCTCTATTTTCCTATGATGATAATAATAATATTAATAATAATTGTCCCTTAACCCTTTAGAATTCATATTTCATGCCTCTATATACAAGGTGTGATCAAAAAAGATCGGGATTGGTGCTATAAAAAGAAAACGACAACACATTTAACCTCCTTCGATGTACTTCTCTTCTGAAGCCACAGAGATTAGAAGTCGTTTCCATTGATGAAAAAGCAGAAAACAGATCCCTCACTTTATGTCCAATAGAATCTTAATACAAGTTTACTCATGGCATCAGTTATTATATTCTAATTAATTGAGGGGATGAGTTTATTACTTGGTAACAGTAGAGAACGGATCCCCCACTTTATGTCCAATAAAATCTCATCTTAATACTAGTTTACTCATGGCCTCAATTATTGTAATTGATTGGGAGATCAGTCGGTAAGAATACAAAACTGAACCCCCACTTTATGTCCAATAGAATCTTAATACTAGTTTACTCATGGCATCAATTATTATATTGTAATTAATTGGGGGATCAATTTACTGTTTGGTGACAACAGAAAACTAATCCCCCACTTTATGTCCAATAGAATCTTAATACAAGTTTACACAGCATCAATTATTATATTGTAATTTATTGGGGGATCAGTTTATTACTTGTTAACAATATAAAACTGGACCCCCACTTTATGTCCAATAGAATCTCATCTTAATACTAGTTTGCACATGGCCTCAATTATTATATTGTAATTTATTTGGGGATCAGTTTATTACTTGGTAACAATAGAAAAACTGATCAGGTGAACACTGGTACATATGATAATAGGCAAAAAAACACCCTCAGAAATATGCTACTTGTTTGTAAATAAAGTCCCATGCCATACATGCAGAAAAGCAAATTCCAGTACCTCAACAAAAAAAAAAATACACAAAGCAAGCAGCAATATAGCAGAATTTCTATAAAACAAGCATCAAAATATTGTACAATTCCCTATATTTCTTAATTTCTTTTTCCTGCATGAATTTTGATGGGTTGTTTTTATTGATATCATATTCGTTCACTTCCAGGAGTCCTAGTTTCAGAGCTAAGCTCTATGTGTACACTGATACCCGATGAAACCCCACTTTTTCGTGGTCTTCATGTCCCTCTCACACATGATACTACTGATTTGGATATAGGGTAATTTTTTGGAAAAAATCCATGTTCAATAGGCCAGCAAATACGGTAATTAAAAGTTGAATAGGGGTTCAATTCCCAAGTGAGGATCGAGGAAAACTATAAAAAATTATTGAAAATGTGCTGGAATAAAAAATACTTTGATAGTTTTTGTCTGTCAAAAGTTTTGATATTGGTGCTTAAAATTAACATTAAAAAATTTTTTTGCTTACAGAAACAGTGTGTTAGGAGACCGTGGTGAAGTTGTTGATGAGTTTGCTGTCATTCTGAAAGCTCTTTGGAACGGTCAGTACAAGTGCATCACTCCCCGTGACTTTAAGGTATGCCAATTCCATTTATGTCCATATTTCTGAGATGAGGTTTACACTATTTGAATTATTTGGACTGTTGTCCTTATCTTTATTGTCATATTCATAACTTTTCGGCTGTTGTACACTCTGGCCTTCTTCAGATTCTAGTCCCACATGCCATGACTTTTCTGAATATCTGATTCATTTATTTCCCTTTAGTAACTTAAGTTTTTGTTCACCTCTGCTCTGGTCAGGTATTGAACTCATAACTCTTTTGGGTCAAGTCACTTTTTGGATTACTTCAACCAATGCTTTTATCTATTGGAACAGTTAGTACAAGTGGATTGAGTCTGAGGTATCTAGGAAAGGCATGGCATGGGGAACTAGAACAACCTATCTCAGTGGACTAAATAAAGGGTTCAGTTTGAAATTCCAATGTATATCACCTGAAGAAAGCTGGAGTGTACAACAGCTGAAAAATTGTGAATTTGACAATTAGGAGGACAACAGTCCAAATAATGTAAGTAGTGTAAATAACCAATTCCACAATAATTGGTAATAACTTCAAATGTCTTCCCCTTCCCCAAGTTATAGGCAAAGCCACACCAATGCATGCTGGGATTTCTTCCTAGCCAATAAAATAAGCCACTTCTCAGTTTCATCTGACTCAGTCCTTGTCTGTCATGTTTTGAAGTTAGAACAAATGTGATTGCTTCTCGCCTGTGTATTAACGCCATTCTTACTTTGTGAACTTTTTGCCTTACTGTTATTGTTGCTTTGCCTTGCATCTATCGTTTGCTTGCTCAATATTATTTTTTTGCCCTTCTTTTGTTTTCTTATTGACTCTACAGTCAGTCAAGGTGATTTGCATTAGATTTAGATGTGTTTTATTAGCAGAGGTGCAGGGTGATGTAGCAATAACTGGCAGGAAGAATGTAATTGGTGAACAGTATTAAGAAACGGGAAAATTTTGTTAGAAACAAAGAAAAGTGTACTGAACGCTTACGTAATGTCAGTCCCCTTATATGGCAGTAAATATTGGACAATCTCACAGATGAAGAAGAGACTGGAAGGAACCAAAATGTGGTTCTACAGAAGGATACTGAGAATACCATGGATCAAACATGTAAGCAATGATGAAAGTTTAGAGAAAAAGGAAACAAAAAAGATACTTGTACTTAACATCAAAAAGGGAGTTGAAATTTCTAGGGCACATAATGAGGAAAGAGGGCTTGAGAAATTGGATACTCACAGGACAGAATGAAGGCAAGCGGTGCAGATGAAAACAATGCATAACCTACCTAGTTGAGCTTGAGTGAATGGTTGACAGAGCAAGGTTTATGGGAGATAGCAAAAAAGACAAAATTTATTAAGAGAGACAAAAGACAGGAAGTTGGGAGAGCCATGAGCGCCAATGTCTTGAAGAGACACAGCACATAGAAGAACCAAATTTGAGTTTTATCCAAGACTGCTAACATTCACATTGCTTAATATCTTTAAGAAAAGCATAAATCCATGTCTCCCTTAACTATAGGTAAATAGCAGGATATTTGGTGTTCATTAGCTTTGTAAAGCAATTTAGTTAAGAGAAGGTTAATTGAAAAAAAAAAAAAAAGAAGAAAGATTAATCTCCAGCCTGGGATAGACCTAACCAGTCGGAGCTGAGAAATGGGGAGGGGTGTGTATCAGTTTCAGCACCCAAGCCCTATAAAAGTCTCTAATTGTTACAGAAACAATGAAGACATCTTGAATTAACAAAATCCTGGATGTGCATGAAGTGTTGTGGTTATTGTCATGGAAAATGTAATCTGTATGCAGAGTTCAAATCCCACCACATTTGTTGTATTCACTTTTACACATATACTCTTAGAGAAAGTTATGAATCTATCTCTTCTCTCCCTAGCTATGGGTTAAATAGCAAGACAGACTGGGCTCTCTTGCCTTGGTTGGCAACCAATCTAGGAGAAGGACAACTCTGAATTCAAAATTGGTTGGGTGTGGGATTGGTAACTGCTCCTTGTAAAGACCTACTTACTACAGAAAGTACCGAAGTAACACCTTGTGTGGTGAAGCTGTGGCCCTATTCTCCATACGGAAATGACAATAAGGAGGAAGTGAAGAAACTGAATCCAATGGACCAAAAAAATACAGATTAGCACCCCCTCACTTACTGCTGGGGAATATCTACTCTGTATGGTGCTCTGCTTAGGTACTGTTTTATAGTCTGGCTCTCTTTTCTGCTTTGCTGACCCCAAAAACTTGCTTCAACATTGCTTGCATCTTCATGGATGGTCGTGTGTCAAGTCTGCAAAGTATTTTTTCTTTTTGGTTTCAATTGCATGAAAATAGCATAAAATTTACTTAAAGTATGTGGCGGACATGAGACAGAACCTGGGACGAGCACAACTGGTCGCGACTTGCCTTGTCCCCGCCAAAAAGAGCCCGTATTTGTTAGCATGTAAAAGCTACTGCAGTTGAAATGAGGGAGAAAAAAAGCACTTACCGCTCTGCCGTAATCCATCCTCGGCCAGATAACGTAAAAAAATGAGGGGGACTGGCATCGCATTTTTATGCAATAACGATGCAATGCATTATGGGACATGGACACAATGAATTATGGGATCACATGAAGACGCAAGGGATTATGGGTACATGAACAACTATAAAAACAACTACTTTTTTCCGAGTATCTTTTGGATTATTTTTAATATCAGTTTTAGTCATTGAATGTTAACTTTGATTTTCCATGGTCCCTGAAGTTTGTGTTATAAACTAACTAGTGCTTAATACTAATTCCAAACCAGCATGGCTTATGGTCATCTTATGTTGAAACAGGTTCTCATATGATCAGTGACGTTAAGCAAGATTGAGCCTGTTCAGTACCTAGATGAGTGATTGCTTGAGGCAACCAGGTCAGCTTTGATGTGCAAGTGGTGTAACTAATAACAGCTCAGAATTGGAAATCAGAGAAATGAGTTCCAATTCCATTCAGGCTAGTTATATCGACTTAAGCACAAATTTCTTCCCCCCATCTATGGGTTAATTAGTAAGACTTGCAGCAAGACTTATCTCTAAATCATTATTATCTCCCAAAAAAATTCTTACAATCTCAAAATATTTTCTGGATTTAAATGACCTGCAAAAGGTTGATAAGCTGTAAATAAAAAAAAAAAAAAAAAAAAAACCCAAACAAATCCGTCAATCCAGACCTGCATAGATATACAGTGGCATACAGTACAACCTGTTTTGTGATGTATATTTGTTATTTTGTCGGATGGGGGTGTTGTTTAGCTTAGTCTCTAATGCAGAGTATCCAATTGAAACAAAAATGGCTGCCCCCATGAGAAATTACTCTCAAAATCTTTTATAGTCATTTATTTCCAGTAATTGGCAATTTCCTACTTATCTCAAAATGGGCCAGTAGAGCCAAGCAACAATGCTATATCAATGCAGCAGTGACAGTTTTAATGATTACTAGACCACCCATAAACCTGCTGAGTTTCTTTTAAAACAGTATATTATACAAAATAAGGTAACAATGTTATCAATTTTATTATTAATTACACATTTTAATTTGTATTTAAAGATGGTAAAAGAAAGTTTATTGATTTTCTGGGCTTCATAGTTAAACATTGCATGAAAATTTTGAGTAATAGCTTAAAACAACTTTTTCAAAATAATATTTTTTTCTTAATTATTCGTTAATAATAAGTAAATTTTTTTCTGGCTCAAAAACAAATGAAAAGCACCCAAAACTCCTTAATGCAAATTTGTTCTGATTTAAAATTTGAAAATAAATTGTTTTGCAATATCAATAGATATATGTTTTATTCTTTTTACATTAAGAGAGAAATTTTTTCCATAAAATGTTCTTTGAATACTAAATGAATAATTAATGCTAAAAAATGGTAGAAGGTAGTTTATTTTTTTCACTGGACTTCATAATTAACACATTGCGTGAAAATTTTGAGTAATGGCTTAAAACAGGTAGTCTTTTCAAAATAAGTATGTTTTTTTTATTATACATACTTGTTTCTTCCTTGCATTTATTTCTAAATACCTAACGGCAGCAAATCAATGTGCATCTGTTTATTTACCGTCAAGTCATGTGACACATAGCCGCTTCACCTTTCAAGCAGTTGTTTATAAATATATGATTCATTATACATATTTAAATTTATTTAATAATGTTGTTATAATGTATTATGAATGTTTGTTATTTTTCACACACATAATAGTTGGAATATAATATGCAAGTGTTTGTTTATATATGCAAATTGATATAAGAATGCGTAGTAAAAACAAATACTGAATTTCCTATTAAAAATGCAGTCAAAAACAACCCGAGCTCAAGGAACCGTTTATCTATTTTTGATGAAATTTGGCACAATACCAAGCAGGAGTTCAGGGTACTCCTAAATTGGTTGGGGTATTGGGTAATTGGTAGTTTAAGCTCTGCATTTAATTCTAATGATAACTTCCTGAAAATATTCCATTTAGGTGTAGATTTACATGCTTAATTTGAAAATAACATTAAAATTTTGTGGAAATCTACTGTTTTGGATTTACCAACAATAAAAGTTTGGACTCATTCATAACATGGCTACAGCATAGCAGCCATTACTGGTGTTGTTTCACTTTTCTTGATTAATGCACAAGCTTTGTGTGAAATTTAAAAAGAGCATGATTATTTACAAAATACAGAAAAAAAATGTTAGAAAGGAAATAATAATAATAATAATAACCAATTTAAGGTTCAAATTTTTTTATATTTTTATTTTGGAGTTTTAAAAAGCATAATAATGACTATTTTGAGGCAAACGTATGTAAACAATGCCAGTAATGACAGATGGACCCTTTTTAAGCCCCATGCTAAGTATCTAATAAAAATTTCTGGAATTGTATTTAGAGGTAAATTTACATGCTTAATTAAAAAATAACAAAGAAATTTTGATAAAATCTACGGTTTTGGAGTTATTGATAAAATTTCAGACTCACTCCTGTTCATCCATCCGCCATTACTGGCTTTGTTTAACTATATTCACAGCGAGATATTTTGTACACGGAAGCTTAATTAATGGCCTTTTTACTGCTCTTAACTGATCTTACTTGTCTAAATTACTCTGCACTTAAGTTGTATAGAAAAGCAATGACAAGTAGTGATATATTTTTTATAGTAAATCTTTCTATTTAAATTAAAAAAACAAATTAAATAATAAAATAAAGCTTTTTTTTAAATTAAAAATAAAACAATAATTAATATGCAAACTTTCTAAAGAGCATGAATATTTACAAAATAAAATAAAAGCTAGAAAGGAAATAATAATTAATGTGCAAACTTTCCACAAACTTTGAAAAAAAAAGCATGATTATTTACAAAATAAAAAAAAATACTCCTTTCTCACATTTTCTTTTTTTCTTATGCTCTTTACAAAGTTTAGGGCTTAAAAAGCAAATTACCATTTTTTTTTTGCTTTTCTTTAACATGGGGAGATCATACACATATGGACCAAAGACAAAAAATGACCAGTCCCCGTGACCATTATCATTCTGGTTTCAATATTGCATCAACCCCACCTTTCTTAGTGCAATGAGGAAGGTGTTGTTGCAGAGTGGGAATCCTCAGGACTGGATGCCTTCTCCCATCTTAAACGAGTAGAAATGTTTACTTCACTTCTGGCCAAAATTGAATTCCTGTGCCAGGTAATTAGTAACAATAATAATAATTCATGATAATAGATATTTAAAAATATTATAAGAACACATGTAGAAGATCTTCTTGGAAAGAAGCTGTTCACTCAATACAAGGCCCAAGAGCCACTCAAGGTAGATAGCGGCAGATTTAAAATGTGTTTGTCTGTAAGAGAGTTAGCCTGGCCAGAGAGTACCAGTTTAGAGGTCAATCCATATTTTCTTTTCCTTTTCTTGCAGAATACTGTTGGGAAATACGCCCCCATGTTTGCCGGTTTTGACCAACATGATTCACAAGAGTTTCTAACGTTTCTATTGGACCAGCTACATGAAGGTTTGAACAAGGTAAAAATAGATCCACATTTTTATTTTTATTTTTTATCAAGTTACTCTTATGAAAGGGGAATCTAACATTAAAAAAAAATAGTTTTCTATCTGAATGTTGATCA